>CALNHX010000988.1:0-262670 GCA_940337035.1 Agriotes lineatus | reverse complement strand
TTAATGTTGGTGGGCTGCCATTTGACTAGTAATTTAATTTTTTTACTTCACTCGTCTACAAGACGAAGAAAGCATTGTAATCGCAAGAAATCACCTTTCCAGATTTCTTCAGATCTTTACGTTTCAGGGTCATGTAATGTCGAAACTTATTTATCTACGACCACTACTAAAAGTAGGTCTTTTAGCGCTAGCTTGTTTCACTAAAAGTGACGTTTTTATAGTTTACCGTGTTTAAAGAAATCAGCTGTTTACTTTAGCACATGTGCTAAAAGTGAAGCGAAGTTCAAAACTACATTTCGAACTGCAAGTGAAGTTGTAAAGCTATTCTAGTTGCTTCTTGCGTTACAGGTAAAGCGTTTTTGAAATAATTAAAGCGTTATGTAATGAATACAGTCATATGTGGAGTATCAATAATTACATTTCGTAATTCCTTGACAGCACGGGCGTGGCCAAACAATCGCCAGCGCGTAGGCTACTATTCATTATGATGACGCAGCGTCGCAGATGCGAACCTTTCTTAAATCGATATTTATGGATTAATAACGGTAAAATTAAGGTCGTAGATAAAATATTGTATGCAACGCGTGCTAAAAGTCGTTTATGCGCGAGACATGTTATGAAACTCAGCCTTCGGCTTCGTTTCATAATTTTCATGTCTCGCGCATAAAAGTCGACTTTTAGCACTTGTTGCATAAATAGCTATTATAGATCGCGTATGCTCTCATAACCTTACTTTGACAACTGACAGCTCAAGTGACCGAACGCGTTCAATTCTGGGTAGAATGATGTAATAATCATCGACATGCAGTCGTTAAGACAAAATCTAGTTCATAGCCCTCTTGATAACGTTTTTTAACGCACGTTAATAATTTGCATATAGCTCAGGCTATACCCTTGACGAAAATGGGACCCTACAAGATAAATGTTGTAAGAGACAAAAAGAGGCAACGAATAAGTCCGTTATGTTAAATGTATCTACATTGCAGAAATCCGAAGGGTTCCGATTGTGGTAGCAGCGAACTTGTGGGCTACCGCCAACATTGAAATCGCATTCACAGGCTCGTTAATAGACGCCGAAGTTCGAATCCTATCGCTGTTAATGTATTTTTATTTGAAAATTGATGTAATTCTCATTAGCAAGTGTTTCATTTTATTGTTTGACCATTATTACAAAGGTGAAGATATTTTACACTATTTTCCCTTGAGTTTTAAAATACTATTGTATCACAACGTCTACTTCTGGTGGAAGTTCTGGGTAAAACCCCAGATTTTTACTTCCTTTTACAATAAAGGAAGTATTGGCTTCACCTCAAAAATTCGAAATTGAATTTTCAGCAGATTTTCACGTTTTAGAGTCCCCTGAACCCAAAAAGCATGTTTTTGTTCATTGGTCTGTCTGTCTGTGATTCTGTCTGTGTCTGTCTGGCGGTGTGTGAACGGAATATCTCAAGAAGGAAAAGAGGTATGACATTGAAAACTTCATATATAAGTTTTGTGTATTATCTCGTAGATGCGACAGCAAGCTTCTGAAGAAAATCGCATAAGCGGAAGTATGGTGTTTACTCTTGTGATATATTAGAATGTAGTAGGAAAGCTAAAAATAAATTTTTGGACTAACTATAAGATCACTGTAAAAAGGAAGTTGTGTGCGTGTATTACACCAGATTTTTTTCTTAGTGATCACGAAGGTCGTATTTTTTAAATGCCAGTCGTAAAGAGAGTAACACATTTTTACGTAAAATCGTAAAGAAGGTAATATTTTTTTAAACTATTTTATTGAAATTGAAAGTTGGTAATTTTACAAATTTCAAATTTCTCCTTGACACTGTGGTTTTTATAAGAAGCAAAGCTATTCATAGAAAATAACTTCTATAACTTCTAGGGAGATACTGTATATTTAATATTGAGCTAGTGGAGGTTAACATGTTCCAATCTTGAGCCATCTGTAATTCTTTCAATGTGAAATCTAATTATGGTTTAATATATTGTTAACTTCTATAGAATATTTTATCCTGTTACTAAATTATTTTATAAATGTTACTTAATTACAAGAATATTGTGCAGTAGAGGAGATTTGGTAAATTGGAGAAACAATTTTATCCTACAAAATTAAGTGCAATGAATTCAGTAACTAAAAACACATCTAAGTACAGATAACTCTGATAACGACATTGAATTTGACAGCCATGTATTTGCTGTATTGTTGTTCTTCTTTAGTAGTTTTTTTCTGAAATTCAAATTATATCAGATTATTGTAACTGCGTATGCATGAATAATAATTTCTTTACAATCAATTGTATAGCGGACACAGAATGATATGATGTAATCCCAACAAGGTCAACCACGAGGTAATACGAATCATCGTTCCATAAATATTATAACTTCTTTTCATGCAATCTTCAATCTACAGTCACTAAAGTCGGTTTTTATTTCAATTTCGGAGATGAAATTACTAGGGTCTGGGCAGATTTAATGATAGCACAATAAATTTATAAAACTATTAAAGATGAAAAAACATATGTAAACTTACAACAATTTTATAAAATTTCGATTTGTGCAGCTGACCATGTGAAGCGTGACTATCATTGTATAGTATTAGAGCAACCATGTCATATTTGATATGCTCCACCACATGTAGTTATACTGACTTCTTAAGCTAATATAATAATTAGAGGCGTGCGAGTGGGGTAGTATTATCCGTAAAGGTCTCCCAAAAATTAATATAAATTACAGTACAGTGAGAGAAGAATAGTTATTCAATTACTTATGCTCTATTAACTATCACACACCAGTAACTTCAAGTTATTTTAATAATTATTTTGGCAATTTAATGCCTACACTAAAAAACCCATAAGCCGCGTTTTTTTTTTGTCAGTATGACAGCGGCAAAAGTTTGCCCTAACTTTTCCATGGACAAAACGGAACCTAACTTTTAAAAGGGTCTATTTCTAGTAAGGCTAGCAGAGTTGCTAAGGACCTAATATGTAAATTAAATATGTATTCATTAAATTGTCGTACCGAATTACACTCAAACTTTTCTTTTATCGAAGTAAACTTAACATTTATAATTCGAATTTCCTTGCCTTTGGGCAATTCAACTTAAAAAACTGCCAGAAAAAATTACTTGTCCTTCAGACTCGTAATTTTTTCAGATGCAGTTTTTTTCGTTCAATTGCCATGCAACGAAATTATCATTAAAATGTCAAGTTTACTTCAACAAAAAAAAGCTCTCGTGTAATTATAAATGCAAAAAAATACTGCATATATGTTTGGTATAATGCAATAAGGCATCCGTATTTATTAAAATCACTAGACATTGAAAAGTCAAAGGACGGTTAATGTTAGTGGCAACAATCTTTACTAAATTTTGATCTTCTCAAAAATATTCAGCGTACTTCACTGAGTAATTGCTTGAAAATGCTTATCATTAAATCTGTCCGGACCTTAGAAATTTCATTTAATTTAATTTAAATAGGAAAAACATATTATTACTTTACGTAATACATAATACACTCTTTAAAATGTGTGGAACTGATCGAGATAGTCATTGAAAAATATTGTACCTTCAACATGAAATCTCCCGTTTTGATAATCGTTTGTGTGCTTATTAATAATTCTACTCAGCAGAAGTCACAAGTAAGTTTTATCCATGAAACGTCCGTTCAGACACTATTATTTCTACTAAAGAAACAATATTTAAAAATAGTATTATTCAAGGTTCTTTTTCTTTTTCTTTTTAATTTAGGGTGAAAGCTTGTTAGTGAATACGTAACGTGGAAAATAACTTTGCTAGCAAATTTTACCTTCACATACTTGCACTTTTTCAGGGTGCAGTTATAAAAGCTACCATAGACGCATGCATTCAAGAATCCAAAGTTGATCCAGAAGTTCTACGAAAAGATTTTGCGAAGGCTGACTTTCCAGACGCTCAGAACTTTAAATGTTATCTAAAGTGCATGTACATAAAGACTGGAGTTATGAAGGATTCTGGGGAATTTGTACCCGATGTCATGAAGAGCCAAAGCGACGCAGGACCGCAACAAGAGAAGTATGGGCAAATTGTTGACAGTTGTGGGAAATCTTCAGCAACGGATATTTGCCAAAAAGCATACGATATATCAAAATGTATATTTACAGAAGTAAAACGTTATTCTGATGGTTTAAAACAGAATAAGTAGAAGTAGACGTTAAATTACTGTATCTTTGTTTGAACACAACCAAAAGACAGATGCCTTATTTTGCTAATCATTTCTATATGCTACACACTGTTGAACAGGGTGTTCAATTTTCTATGAGCTTAAGTGGGAATGTATTTTATTATTAAAGCTAGTAGAAAATAGTTTGCACAGTACTTAAACCTTTCGAGGGCAACCCGATTGGTGGTTTCTCAGAATTAAAATTTTTCTATTCGATGTTACAGTTCATTTGTGTTGCAAAATATCATAAAAGAAAGTAAGGATTCTTAATGCACCTTTTTACATAGATTGTATCTAGCAACAATAAATTAATGGTTTATCAGTAATCTAGTACCCTATCTACTAAAGTTGTGTTACAGTTGAACATTGAGAAAAATTATTTTCTTCGAAAGGTGTGATAAGTGGCTCAGGTAAGAATAAATGCCGTTTTATACTAAGTTATTAAAACACTGATAGCACGAATCATTTAAGGATGTTTCGCATTTTAACACAAAACTTAGATAATAAATGATTTTCGGAATAAAAAGGTCTTGATAATCAATAATCAAAAACGTTGGACGGTCAAATTTCAATGTAAGCGTAAGGAATTACCGTCTCACTATGTGACGGTGGATGACACATGGCTTAATTGACGTTCCCTTTCTGCGAAAATGCACTTACATACATAGTCAATTGCTCGCTTACGACCAATATTGTTCCATCGTCATGGAAAAAATTGTACGTAATTCCGCTAGCCAAAATACCTAAGGCAACCGATGTGTCCTATTTAAGACCTATTAGCATATTATCTGCTGCATCTAAGATAATAGAAAAACTCGACTGCAACCAGTTACTGGCTCACATGAATAATCACAATATTCTTGCTCTAGTACAATCGGGCTTCCGAAAGCATCATAGCACTTGTACTGCCCTCCTAAAGATTACAAAAGATTTGGGAAGAGCTATTGATCAATCAAAAATTACGTTGCTTGTCTTGCTAGATTATAGCAAGGCATTGGTAGGTTGCTTTTACCTAAACTCCAGTATTACGGCTGCGATGATACTGTATGTGAGTGGATATCAAACTATCTTTCTGGGCGGACGCAACAAGTTAAAATTCAAAATGATCTATCAGTAGAGTTGAATGTTACCCAAGGAGTACCCCAAGGTAGTATTCTTGATCCTATTTTTTTAACACTATTTACTGCCGATCTCGCTGAACATTTGACTGTCAGCTTTTATACGCAGATGATACGCAATTATACCTTTTCCAAGGTCAATCTCAAATTAACTACTTTGCGGAAATTATTAACCAGAATTTAGCTACCATCTCCGTGTTGTCGAAGAGCAATGGTTTAACTATTAACCAATCGAAATCTGTGGTTATGTGCGTTGGTTCACCCATAATGCGAGATAGGGCTCTTTCTTATCTTAACACTAATATTGTGATTGGTGGTCCAAAAATTTTAAATGTTTTATATACAAAAAAATAGCAAAAAATTGTACAATTGGTAAAAATACGGATATTAAAATGTAGAATTTCGGCTTAGACCGCGTAGTATTTGTGGATAAACACCCAACATTCTCTGCTTTAATGTGCCTTGCACCTTGTGAACTCGAGCAAGAATCCACACCATGGGCATGCTCTTTGCTGGCTCGTGTTGTTTCAGAACCTTGAGAACGAGGATACTTAGGTAGATTTGGCCTTGTTGCTGTTTATGCACCCATATTCACTAACGTTTCGCATTATCAGAGTGGAAGTTGCACTAAAAACTGAAGGTCGGTGTGGAGCTATTTATAGCCTATGTGCCAAAAGAAATTTCGGACGAACACGTCTCTTAGTTCTCGAAGCAAAAATCAGAATGAACCCATTTTCCTAAAAGTTTCAACGTTATTGGTGTTCGAATTGAACCGTCGCTTCTTAATGTTTGAGTTGTACAATATGGCACTCCTTTGCATTTCGGAACTAAATGGATTGCTAATGGACGTTTCTAAAACTAAGGAATATACAGATCACTAACTGATCCAAAATTTGTACAGATACAGCTGTAAAAGAATATAATAAAGATATGAAGAAAAAAATGCGTAGAGGAATTAAGCAGGGATCCCCTGTATCGCCACTGCTAAATAAGATAGATAGAGTTCTAAGATATAGGGATAAAGAATGGGAACAGTAGAAATAGATAACAAAATAATAAAAGAAGTGGACAAATTCGCTTACTTAAGAGGTACGATAATGAAGAATGGACGTACTACAAAGGAAATAGACCGTACAATGCAACAGACCCAACAGTATTTTGCAGCAGAAATTAGTTATATTGACGTTTAAAAATATACCCCTCTGTTCAAGGAAACAATTAAACAAACTTACTTAACTAAGCCAAATAGGAGAAAAGAGTTACTGGAACTCGAATTCCACAGAAGTGAGAAGAATCTGTCGAATCAATAGGATGACCGATAAAGAGGTATTGAGCAAAAAATGTAAGTAGTGTTATTAGAGTAGTCAAACTAGAATTAATATTAACAAGAAACTGTAGAAAATGGCACCAGTTCTATTTAAAAAAGTATATATTTGTCGAATAATATATAAAAAAAATATCTATAGGCAAAATACTGAAAGCTTTTTACAAATAGACATAGCAAAACCATTCTACACACAAAAAGTCTTCAAACGTAATTACTATAGTCCTCTGACCGGTTATTACTCTAAAGATTATCCGTAATTTTGCATATCCAGGACAACTACAATCAAATATTAAAGCTAAAGCATGGAAATTTTTAAAGAGCGGAAAATTACACATTCGGCTTTAAAAATAAAAACGTACAGTAAATTTAAAAACTCTTTTAAAATAACGTTCTTAACATTACATTTAAGTGTGTCAGCCTTGCAGCTGTGACCGCAACAAACAAGGATAGGCAAACCATTACCTAAACAATCCATGTGTACTTGATAAGCAAAATTTTCACGTGTTCGCTGAGGAAAAATTGTACAGAAGAAAACATTATTGATACACAAACTCGGCTATACTCTAAAAATTATTTTACACATCAAACATACTAACATACTTTCTCATAGACACATACAAAATTGGTGAATTTATACATATTTAAAACTGAGGCACAGAGGCAATACTAGATAATGAACATACAGGTTGTCCCAAAAACATACAGGACACAAAAACGAGCAATTTTTGTTAATACACCCATGTCCGAAAATGGGCCGTTTTGGCAGTAAATTGTTGGAATTTACAGTACTTCCTCAAAGTGTTGACCATATACTTTTACAGAGGTTGCATCGTCGGTTCATGAATTCACAGAATATTTCTGGAATAGCTTGCACATGTGAGCAAGCAGCCATCACTCCTGCCAGAAGATCTTTCTCTTCAAGTACAGGAGTCTTATATACCAAAATCTATACAAAACCTCAAGCTACAGAATCCTTTCTTTTAAACTTACTGCAATGCTAGATTCTGTATAAACCTTATTAAACATTAAAAATGTAGTTAAATTTATACATCGCCTAATCGAGCGTTACATCTATGCGGCGAGTGATTTTCCGAAAACGCGAAGGGTTCCGCTATGCTCAACGTAGCACTAAAAGACCGACCGCGTCATTTCCCCACTCCATGGAAATCCAGAACCGCTGCACCGTAAAGCCGCCAGAAGGATATAAAAGAAGATTGCACTTCCATTTCAAATCACTTTCCTGATCCCAAATCCTCTTCCGACCGGGTCCTCCGATTGACAGCTGAACTGTCTAACGGAGTAAAGCTCCAACCCTTACCAAACCAGGCGTTTAGGAAAGTGGCAGCTGAACTGTCAGCCCTTAAGCTAAACTTTCCGTACCTTACCTGTAAATCGAAGCGGCTAGAATTCTATTTTGCCTTGGTAGTTAAACTGTCTTGGAAAATAGAATTCTTCAGGCTTCAACCCTAGCTTAGTAGATGAACTGTCTTGCAGGGTTAACCGCTTAAAGCGATTCCCTACCGTTGAGTCCCTAAGCGGAAATGCCGGCGCTCCGAGGCACTTCACCGAGGCGTTTAACAGGCAAAGTAACCTAAATTTACTAATAAGAGTACCTATAGGAATGTTATTATCGGCAACGCACGGAGACAGCTCGAGCCGCAAGTATTAAACTTACGTGGAGGGTCGGACTTGAACGTTTGAAGTCGACTTCCCGGCTAAAAGCGAACAAACGCTATCAACAGATTTTGCCGCATTGTCGCTCCAGGATCAACGCCTGACCACTGTAGGGCACCAACACGCTGTGCACTGGTATCTACGCGTCATCACCAACCCCAGGTAACCCTTAAACTTGCTAAATTCAACGCCTAATTGCAGAACAATAAACTGTAAACAAATGGTTAAACTAGAAGGTCAACCTCTGAAGACATCCGACCTACCGGACAAAATTCATAATTTGCACTTCGGCTCCGGCCGCCGCGTTCCGTAATTACTTGCTACACTTGATGCAACGCCCGTTGCAACCGTCTTCCGTGCAGAACTGCTAGGTGGGTTGCAGTTCACTAGGGAAACCAGAAACACGACCCCCCCCCCCCAGAAGAATTTGTTGTTTTCATAATGTACAATTCAGTTTTACTTTGAATTACTGGTTATTATGTAATCTACCTAACATTATATTTATGGTAATTATCATGTGTTTTTCTTACTGTATATATTTGAGTTTGAGCGAATCATGTTTCCGATTGACCTAACCGAGGTATAAATTTATATCGCCCTTAGTGAGGGGGTAAAACGTTACAAAACCACCTGTTTATGATAAACTTTGGATATTAAAGCTGGTATTAATTATTATTTATGTCCATGTAGTTGGAAAGATAAATGAAAAAATTAATTTTTTTTAGGGCCAGAAAGGTTCATTTGCGGACATGAGCGTATTTAAAAAAAATTGTTTTGTCTTCTATAACTCGAAGTTTGTCGGTATATTTTTGGGACACGCTGTATATTTAATTTAACTGAAATAATGTTCAATCGATGTAAAAATCAATTAAAGTCACAGAACGCGATCGTTTCACAAAATCCTAACCGAGTTTATTAGATTGGTGGCCGCCAAAGTTGACCTAAATTTATAGACTTGCGATATAGGGGAGGTTCTACAGAGCTTCTTTGGGATACAGGGGGTCGTAAACCAATTGATTGATGTACAGGGCGTCGATGGCACGGCTGCTACATACGGCATAAAAGGGATTTTCTTTAAACGTTGCCGATTCCGACTTTCAGACGCTTAGACTGCGATTTGTGGAGCTGGATATATCCGATAATCTTCGTACTTTGCCTATTCGGCAGCATAAGGGGTTTTCTAAACGTCTATATTTGTGGAACAAATAACACTCATCACACGCAACCAGCAACGTGTTTGCTCCATTATAGTTGGCCATCTACTGATCCATCCCCCGCACTAACGCTAAGTTCGACGCCACGAATTGCGTGGTTTCATCTGCTGCCTGCATCCAAAAGCCAACGGCGTTGTGATTTTAAAACGAACCTATCAGAGTAATGTAACAAAAATATGTTAACGAATTAATAGCGACATACGGAAAATAGTGGTACATACATGATAAGTACTAGCCTTCGAGATGAAAAGTGAACGCGTCTATAATGTAAGAGCGTTTTTCATACTCAAGTATTATTTTGAAAACTAAATTACAGCTTGTATGGCTCTTCGGTATATGTAATCCTTTAAGCGCGTTTTCGCGCACGTATAGCCAGTATGGGTACAACAAAATAAGTCAAATAAATTAAAAATAATGGAAAATATTAGCTATATAATGTTTGAGGCTTTAGCAGTTACTCCAACTGTCAATATTAGGATTAAATTTCTGCTTAGACCGTGTCGTCTTTGTAGATAATCACCAAGATCTTTTTGGCTTAATGTGCCTAACACCTTGTGAACTCAAGCAATAGTTTCTGTGATGGTTATGCTAGAGAAACTATGACTTTGAGTTCATGAGCCACCAAAGATCATAACTCCCTGCTAGAGTTCGCAAAGTGTTAGGCACATTAATTTATCTATAAGGACGACGCGGGCTAAACCGAAATTTGATTCTAATATTCACAAAGATTAACTAACTATTGAATACATTTATAAAGAACAAGTAAACAAGATAATCTATTTTAGAACTGTTACAATGAACTACTTTTATAGTCATCTAATATCGATGCGACGTTACTGAGCTTTAATTTTAGGTTTTAACTTAAAATATCTGAAAATTTTAAAAACAAATTGGAATGCTATTATAACCAAGTAAATAACTATGGTTACTACTAATACACAAAAACCTATTACATCTAGAAGAAAATATTGATATAAAGGCAAGTCTATGGCAGGGCTTCGTAAGTGTTGTGCTCCTTTGTGTCTTATAACATACTCCGTCCACCATACGGCACGTTCAATTCCTGTCATTGGCTGATCCTTTGCTAATTCAGCCAGCTCTCTCACTCTATTGCGGTACCTAAAGCAGAAACATGAAACATTTCCACTTGTGTTGTTGTGTTACGTACTTTGGATTTGCTATAACTTCTAAGATGCTCGATTTAAACGTAGCCCTATCTAAGGTTTTGTAATCCACAGATAAACCAAGTCCTTTAGACACAAATTTTTTAATATTCGTTGGCTGATCTGCAAGGAATGGCATGCCGAGTATGGGAACATGGCTGTAAATCGCTTCATCCATAGACTGCTGGCCTCCTTGTGTTATGAAAAGCTTGATATGGGTATGTCCTAAACATATTTATTTTTATTTATATTTTCAAATAGACATAGCACTTGGGTAATCATAGCAAAACAACTCAGTGTACTTACTCAAAATGTCTTGTTGTGGGAACCATTTCGATATAATAACATTATCAGGCTTTCCTGGCAAGTCTTCAAGTTCAAATTTCCACAGGATAAAATAAGGAAGTTCAGCAAACGTTTGCTCTTTACTTTTAACGTTCGACCCCAAACTGAAGTAAATGAATCCTTGCGATGCGTTATCTAATAATTTTTGTAAATCCTAAAAATGCAAATGTAGTTACCATAGTTACTAAACACCGATAAGCTAATGCCAGGTGCTCATATTAGTTATCTTATAATAAATTTATGCTATCGACTAACGTATTTAGTTTAAAATTAAAACAATACAAGCCTTACCTTTGGCAAGGGTTGTGGAGGTGTCAGATGAGTTCCCACTCCAAACTGTACAACAGATGGCAGGAAAGGACGAATTTGATGAAAAATTGGATCAGTATTTATAAATAGCAAACTAACATTCTTAAAAATGTCCTTCAAAGGTGGATAATCCTCCCCAAAGTACTTTTTGACGAGGGATTGTTGTCCCTGGTAACTTTTGTCCATAAATAGAAATTTTATCAGTAACTCAACGAACGTATTTGTTAATCGTTCCAGAAACGTCATTTCCCCTGAGTATGATAAAATGAAATCAGGATAAGCAACAGGGTGCGTCGGATTTCCAATGAAATTATAGATCTCTGTAGTAGCATCCAAGGAGGAAATTCCTATAAAAGGGCAATTGAATCGCTTAACAAATGCGTACATGCCAGGATAAAAGCATTCCACTATGATGAGATCGAAATGCTCGCTTTCATTTCTAATCAACATTTGTATTTCTGGATGTTGTAACTCTTCATCAACTATAGCGTTCGCTAGGTTTATAGCATCGTCAATGAAGCCAAATAAGCCTTTTTGCGACATGTCTACCGTATTGATTTTATTGATTAGTTGATAAGTGGAATGGACATCAATTTCGGTTAAATTCGTAAGCGAGGAGTTGTTCACTGGATCCGATGTAATCACTGTCACTTGATGACCACGTAATGACAGTTCTCTCCATACCGGACGAAAGACCACTTGGTGACTAAAAGATGGTATTGGTGCAATTCCTAATATGCGCGCACAGAGCGATGGAGTTATAATAAAACTAATTAAAGCAATACGCAACCACATTTTTAACTTGTTACTTGCACATCAAAAAATTTTCGTTAAATGTTAGTTATCGATATTACAATATTTTATTGTGTGGAATCGTCTACTTATCGCTCTCAAAATAACTTTAGATAAGAAAGCTGAGCAATGTAAAATTATCTATAATAATCTGTGATAGTTAGAGATTTAACTTGTTTGACAAGAATCAATCTGTTTAATATATCATATATATCATAATTCACATGTACTGCTATCGCCTGTCTCTCATTCCCAATTCATGATGTTTAACTCCAGTAGGTCTTTCTCTACATTATCTAGCCATTTCTTCCCTGGTTTGCATCTTCCTTTCTTAGCATTGTAGCATCTTTCTGTTGTTTGAGATTCCGCGAGTTTAGATACGTGTCCTAACCAGCGGATGCGATTGCTGTAATGTTCGGAAGTCTGTAAGATTTCATTATCTCTCTGTTTGTTGTTCTTTTCCTCATTACGGTCACGGTTTTAAATATTCCCTTTTTTCCAGATTTTCAACTTATTCACTGCATGTTCATTTAGGCTCAATATTTCACGTTCATGTAGTACCACAGCTTTGATAACCGTCTTGCTTTTCCCGACACGTCATTTGCTCTCCACTGACGTACTTCCTAGTTTTATTAATATATATTGTAATGGTTTACTGTCCACAGCAATTCTGATTGCCTAATTAACACGAAAATAAATAGATTCAAAATGAGCACAAAATTAAACATTTTATTTATTTAAAGATAGTATTTTACACCAATAAATGCACTTGATATGAGCAGCAGCAATTATAATTTGAGTAAGAAAGGTTGGCATGAAATAAGATAGAATTCAAAAGGGTTACGTTCAGAGTTTCAGTCATAATAAATGTTGGGAATGACAAATGCAGCTTGAATTATGTAGCTGACAGGTTTGAGTTGGATAAAATCTATGAATTTTAAAATAATACAAGATGATTTAAGCGTTATGAGTATTAATGGTTTATAAGCCAACAAACGGCAAGGTAACGGAAAGGTCAAGCAAAGCAGTACGAGGAAGTAAATATTGCAAAGACAATTGGTACAGTGCTAAATAAACTCATCTGAATCAGTGCAATTAATACTCAAGTGAATAAAAGCAGAGCAAAGTGCTACGTGGACAATTTCAAATAAAAATACATTTTAATATTTAGGCAAGAACATTCTATCAAAACTATAGTCCATAAGTAAAAATGTAAGTCAAACATTATTTCTTATAACCAAATGTAAATCGTTATTGCTAGGATACGAGACAGACATTTGTCTAACATGAAATAGAAGCTTGTAACATTTAGGCTGTGGGCCAGTTGAGCTCCCAGTTATTTGCAAAATTATTAATAAAGAATATCATTGAGCCTAAAACGTGTTTATAATATTTACCAGTGAGCAGGCCATCTTTGTGGCTAATTTTCCAAGTGATATCACATCCCATTAAAGAAGAATAAACGCAGCAAGATTTCACCAGGTGCGTCCTATAGCGAAGCAAAACTTGTTTAATTCGGTAACTAGATTTTAAAAGCCGACTTTTCAATTTTGTTTGTTAACAACGAATTTCAAATTTAATAACTTTAATCGAATATTACTTAAAATGGGTGGTAGTAGTAAAATAATTTTTCCTTAAACTTTCTTCTTTTTTAACGATCTTTTCAACAATACGTTTTTCGACTTATGGTGCCATTTAAAATTTTGGAGTTCTGGACAGTGTTGACAAAACTACTCGTGATGGTGACTTTTTTGTAAAATAATAATATCACCATTCGATTCTTTAGTATGACTTTTATAATAAATTTTTTTATCGCAACTCTCTACGACTCACCGTTCTTTAAAAAAAATACTGATACGGGTGGTCTCATTCACCCGGTATATTAACCACAGAGGCGGAAATATTTGGCAGCAGCTGGAGCTGATCACTATTCAATTTATTATTGTCTGAGAAAATTGCCCTAACGGTGACGCCACGGTTAAAATCTGTAATTTATTAAACCTATTGATTTAATCACGATCCAACCTGTATATTGACAATATTTAATGCACTCCCTGACAGTGAGAAGCTCAAAACTGGTGTCCATGTACTGAATACTCGAATAGCACACATATATAATAATAACATCCAATTTACTTCGAATTATAAAGGTATGTAAGCTCTAGCTACTAGAAGGGAGGAGATGCATGAACTACACGCTGCATAGAAGCTATCTAGAAAAAGCAATAATTGTAACGTAATGCAGTGTTAACATCGACATGAAGTCAAGGCAAGCCTGCAGCATTGAAGTAGTAAAGATGCATTTCGTGCCATGGCAAGGCTTTCTCCAGACCTGGGAAACGGTTGACTTACGAGGATGGTCAGCGGTACGACAGAGTAACGCATCTCTGTTGTATCGGAAATGCTCACGCAACGAGGCGGAGAATCCGTGAGGACTATGTTTGTCATTATTGTGCTTATGCGCATGATTTTTGGGGTCCAGGATGCACTTAATACATGCTAACAGGGCCATCCAGTATGTTTAAGCAGTTCAAAGTTTAATGTAAATCCAGTTAAATACTAACTATGAACTGATTAACTTCAATGCGATCGTTTCCATATCTGGCTTCGTATACTGTCTAATACTGCATCCTCGGACCGGCTCGGCTGCTGGTGTACCATTTACGGGACGTTCCCCCACTCACGGAACTAGTGCATAGGCGTAGACGCCGAATTTATACCGGGGCAAAAATGACATAACGTTTTTGCCTAACTTTCATTACCTATTTTTACATTGCTATTGATATATCCTGACTTGGTATAACGTATAGCATTGTATCTAATTTCTCATTTATGGTTAGTTTTTTCATCTTTCTGTACGGTAGGTGCATTCACTGTTTCACGATTTTCTATCGTTCTTGTAATGAAATTTCAGTATCATGTGATTAAAGTATTGTGAGCTCAGTGTTGTCAATCAATGTCAGTGTTACGAAGCTGAATATTATTTTAATGCGGCGTGTTTAAACAGGTAGGCAACATACATATACGTTAAATACGAGTATATTTATTACAAAATTACTCGTATATTGATGCGCCTGGCACTTAAAAAAGTCAAATAAAATCGTCAATGTCAACATCAAATATCATTGAGCAACAGGAATGCTAACTTTGACAACCCAGGCCAAAAAAAGCAACCATACATTTCAAAAATACCTATTTTTAACATGAAATTACGTATTTTGTCTAGTCTTATTTTGTTTTTATGGTGTACGATTATGACGTCATAAATCACGCGATACTGACATTTCCTTACAAGAACTATCATGAGATAAAAAATGTTTCTGTGATATGTGTTATACGTTTGACGGTACTGAACTGTATTGTCAGTCTATGTCAAATTCGAGATTTGCAGGTTAAGTTTTGCGTCAATCTGTGTCAAATAACCTAACCTACTAATCTCGAATTTCACATAGACTGACAATACATTTCAGTACTGCCAAACGTATAACACATATCACAGCCTGCTCAGAATCATTTTTTTTATCTTTCGGTATATCATCTTTATTCTCTATAAACGATCCGATTTTGGTTCTCTATTGATGCTTGCATCTTTTCCTCTTAAAAAAGCCTACTCGAAATGTTCTGGTCTCACTTCCACTTGTAAACAGCGTGTGAACATAATTATGGCTGCATAAATTCGTATTGCAATTTGCATTTCATAATAAATTGCTTTAGGCAAGTACCCTTGCTTAATACCATACTTGATACCCTGGGTCTCGATCACTAATTAATTATGGTACCTACTGATTTTTTTACTGGTAACCTATGTTTTACGTATTTTATATTTGACAGGATTTATAACTCAGAAAGAGCTGGAAGAGATATCTGATAATTTTGACTTGAATAACCCGGATATTGACCCAGATATAATTCCAAACAGAGATGAAGATGATAATGAA
Organism: Agriotes lineatus; assembly: GCA_940337035.1. NCBI lineage: Eukaryota > Metazoa > Arthropoda > Insecta > Coleoptera > Elateridae > Agriotes > Agriotes lineatus. The sequence continues at coordinate 246,594 of CALNHX010000988.1, read as the reverse complement.
GAAGAACTTTTGGACACATTTCCAGACGCACACGATGTTGATCCGACAGATGATTGCGATTCATCTGATGAAGGGCCTTTGATGCGCTTAGTTCCCGACGACCACTTGCCTACGTTCATTCGGTTATTGCGGTTGTCTGTGATGCGCTCTATGCTTTATTTTTCAATGTTTATATACTCTTTGCTCAATGTTAAAAAATGCCAAGATCAATTTTTAAGAAAGTGTCAATAAGAAAAAGAAGTGGAAAAAAATTTTTGTGCTGGAGGTGAAGAAGTTTCCGTCCCTATACAACTATAGTCTTGTACCACCCTTAAACGAGGGATTGGCACAGCCCTAGCTAACTTTGACCCTCGGTAGAAAATATGGTGTGAAAAAGGACTAGGCAGAGATCCTTAAGGTTAAAAACAATCTAACAAAATTTAGGGCGCCATTTATGTGTACCTTTAAACAAAATTAAAAAAACAAATTTAGCTATCAAAACTAAACAGCACCTACCTTGTAAGCCTCGCACTTCAACCTAAATCTTAAAAAACAAACGAGCCAGTACAAGTAGGGTTGTAGCATGAATACACAAATAAAATATAAACCAATAACGCTAAATAGCCTTTCAATACTTTGAATATAAAACCTCAGGAAGGAGCGTTTCGTATAAAAGTAGGGAACAAGTTGGGTCTTCAATATGGCGGATAGGTGTTTCCGCTTACATTGACCAGTGGCGTCGCGAGACAAAGGGGTAGCAAAACTGTTAAGTTTAAGTAGAGAATAAACCCTTTTTCAAACATACTTACCACGCCACTGGTGAAAGTTTGTTAGGTTATGTACATTGTTTACATTGTACTGATTGCATGTAATTATTACTTACTGATGGAACGTTATTCCTTTACTTGTAGTTGTAGGTGTTTGAGAATACACACAAGAAGCACAACTAGCCATTTTTCACCACAAGTTTGTTTACAGCAAAACCGGCGTAACCACGCGAAACTCACAATAATGAGTCATCAATGGGTTTTACAAATGGCGACTTCCGTCGTAGTTCAATCATATGCTACAAGTTGACGACACTCCTTCCTGAAGTTTTATATTCAAAGCTTTCAATATCATCAACATTGGTAACAAATATCAAGCATAAAAGAGCTAGGGGCTCAGCTAGGCCCAGAATGAATAATTGACAACCATATTGAATTTGGAGTCACCCACATTATTACACACAAATAAAAATAATTATAAACATTCTACACACGCTGTATGTGACAACAAATTAAAATGAACAAGCTCGCGCCAGCATAACGCGGCAAGAATTGACATTCGGAGGCAATTCAAATGTCAGAAAAGATATTTCATATTAGTTGACGCATTCGTCGATCGCAAAGTCATGCCGAGCGCCTGAAGGTAGCTTGCGGAAATATACATAAGGTACATACGAAAATTCAACCGTAAAAAATATGAAATACCAACGCATCAGGCGTTGCACAAAATGATGAATCGTTATTGCATATAATTTGTTAATCCAATGCCTTCGTTGAACTGTTATTTCTTAGACAAACGCCCGTTGTCGATAATTAAACGCCAGCTGAAGTTTCATGCATGTACTTGCGGTTGTTAAGAGGCACTATCGTGCGATCCCACGAGGTTCTTGGAACCAGCAAGCACGAATGAAGACCGTGGTCTCTGACAGCTGCAGGCACGAAGACCGTGGTCTCTAAGTTATCGGCGTGAAGGTCGTGATCTTGGATACCGCAAAAGGCCACATGGGGCAGTAAACCACAAATGCCGTGGCCTTGGAAGCCGTATACCACAAGGGATCAGGTTAATTACCACGAAATTAGAACAAACAGAAAAACTAAAAAGGAAAACTCACCATAGCTGGAAATCGGCCTATACGTGAATTAACGAACTCCGCTGTGAGTACTTCATAATGAAATATTTATGCGGCTCAGCAGCTTTGGACGAAACCTGGTATTAGAAGACCGCAAATCGAAAATTTTCGAGTCAGGCACGCTCTTATCGGAGGTCGAGCGCTCTCGGAAGAATCCAAATTTCCTACGCTTCGCAACGCCCGGATGGAGCTCGCGGTAAATAAAATTTGAGATGCGGCTGCATCAAGGAGTGAAATACAAGCGTAACACATAAATGAAATGGGACGTTACAGTCTAGACTTTAGAAGAATATTTAAAGCGAGACGCCGTGGATGCAATGTAATAATAAATGCAGAGTGAACATTAATTTTGTTTTTATTATTAAATTCTCAAAAATAGAAGATTAACACTGGAAGGGCGGAGAAGAATGAGGATTCAAAAAGTAACGGTCGAGGTAATTTCTGAGTTGGTTGGTGTAGTCCTTTTTCGAAAAACCAGAGGCCCGTCAATTTCCTGCTCTAGGATCATCCTCATCATCAAAGCGTACTGTTGGTCGAAAAAGAATGTCTCCCCTCTTCCTGATGAAATTGTGAAGAATACAAGCAACACGAAAAATATTACTACACTGTTCACCTTTTTAAATGATGTATGCGTGAAAATCATTATAAATTTGTTGTTCATCATCCCAAAGGCACCTTCAATGCTCTTGCATAACCTACTTAGCCTGTAGTTAAAAATCGTTTCCTTGAGTATGGCCTCAAAATATACTTCGGGAATGCTTTAACTATAAAAAAGTAAAACGGAAAGTTTCCCTGTCTGATCATGCTCAAGCCGGTGAGAAATAGACAAATTTAGCCCATTTTCCTCTTACTGCAACCACTGACGCCTAGAACACACTTCCACCACTATTTCCACCAGGTTGGCAAACCTCAATCATTGTGAAACATGCACAGGCGGCACGAACTACTATCAAAACAACTGAGTGATATCTTTTGTAGTTAAAATTTGTAGAACAGGTTTTTGGTATATTTTGAACATATATCTAATACTTACTATATTGCTAGCGGCTATGAGTGGGAAACTGGCCGATGAAGTGAAACACACAACCAACTCCTTTATGTATACGGTGAGCTGTGCGCAAGCGCGGCGGCGTCGTCCGCCCAATGGGGAAGTGGCCCCGCCCAATGGGGAAGTGGTCAAGTTTAAAATTCGCTTCTAAAGGCGGAGTTCGAATTCTCACGCATGCGCACGAGACGCGTTATACTATAAGTGAGACTATGTCGGCGCCGTAATGTTTTCTGAAGTTTCCAGGCCCTACCAGCAATATATGTGTATTATATATATGATTTTGAACACGAACGTGTTTACCGTCAATGGCGCTGATTCAATTTGGCAAATTCAAAGGTTTGTAGAAACGGTTAGCATTTCGGGGCTAGTTTTCAGCGGATGGCACTTTCATGTACATACAGTAGATGTAGGGCTTCCCAAATAGTGCATGTAGTGTCAACTACAACGTAGCTAAAAGTGCTATCCACTGTTAACAGGTAGCCAGAAAGATCTATGTATTTGCTTCCTGTAGCCAGATACCTAAAAAATAAAATAACTAGAAAAGCAATGTCTATGATGAAAATAAAAAACACTAGTATTAAGCTATACAATAACTTAAATTTTTAAGTATGATGAGTATCTGTTATACGTTTATTTTTACTTTCAGTCAAAAATTGCACAGAAAAATGGAAAAAATCTGCTCATTGTTTATCAGAAAACTGAACCTACCACCTAGTGGGTTAGGAAGAAAATGTACATACTATTAATTGAAGTTATGCAGTTCATAGTTCCCTACATCAAAGTTTAGAACACCTGGCGGAAATGATAATAACGAAAATGAAGATGACCTTGACGTAGTGGATGATGATGAAGAGGAAACAGAAAGCAGCTATACGGTATAAAACAGTTTGCCATCAGTAAATGGGGCAGAGTCGACTGGGAACAATGCCAATAGGGCAGAACTTGATAGATCTAATCCTACGAAGAAAATTGAATTAGGATATTCTAAGAATGAAAAAATATAAAAATCTAAAGAAGGTGCAGGAAAAAGAAGATCAAGTTCAGATGCTGATCCATTTGTAGTGTACTTCCAGGAAAGGAAAACGAAATTGGACGAACCCGACTGTGCTCTGAAAACCTTTTAATTGAGTTTAGTCCATGAATGACTATCAGTTTCGATTTTTCCGTAGAAATTTTTTAGATGCCATACATATGTACTGTTTGAGGCTTTCGCGGTTACTCGAATTATTCTCCTTAGCATAGAATTTCGGCTTAGACCGCGTAGTATTTTTATATAAACACCCAGCATTTTCTGGCTTAATGTGCCTTGCACCTTGTGAAGTCGAGCAAAAACCCGCGCGATGGCCATGCTCTCTGGTGGCTCGTGTTGTTTGAGTATCTTGAGAACGAGGATACTTAGGCAGATTTGACCGTTTTGCTGTTTGTGCATCCATATCCACTAACGTTTCGCAAGACCTTGCAGCTTGCATCATCAGAGTGAAAGTCGCACTAAGAACCGAAGGTCGGTGTGGAGCTATTTATAGTCCTCTGTGCCAGGCGCGCGGAGTGGCGTAACGCTGGTTGGTCATCCGAGTGCAACGTAATCCGTGGGGCGTGGCCGTATGACGCACAGTGGTTGTAATGTTTTAGATCGTGTATCACAGGGGTCCACGTTTTACTAAGTTTAAAGCCATCTTCCCTGTTGATATTATTTGGATGTTTTTCTATTTCTATGGCTTCACGTATAACTCGCGGGAAGTAATGAGGTATTCTGGCAAGTACTCTGTCATTCTCAAATTCTAGAGTGTGCCCATTTGTAAAAGTTCACCACTATTACCTGTTATCGCTAATATCTACATGGAAGCTTTTGAAACTAAGGCTCTCGAACAAGCGCAGCTAAAACCGACTTGCTGGTTGAGATATGTAGATGATACCTTTGTCATCTGGTCACATGGACGCCAGACATTGAATCTGTTTCTAAAACACCTGAATTCTGTACATCCCAACATACAATTTACAATGGAAGTAGAGGAAAATTGCAGTATTCCGTTTCTAGACGTCCTGGTGAAACGTAAATCAGATGGCAGTTTAGAACATGCAGTCTATAGAAAGAAAACACACACGGACAGATATCTAAATGCTGACTCACACCATCATCCAATGCAAAAAGCAACAGTTCTCCAGACTCTGGCGACAAGAGCCGTTCGTATCTCAGACGAGGAAAATATAGAGAGAGAAAAGCTACATCTGTTTGACTCTTTACAAAGGAACGGATACACAACTACCGCCATACGAAAAGCACTAGACAAGACTATGACAAAAAAGGCTAAAGAAGAATCTCCACCTCTGGAAGGCTTAGCATTTCTACCTTACGTTAAAGGCTCGACTGATAATATATGACGTGTCCTGCAACGATGCAACATCAAAACTGTGTTCACGAGCAAGGAAACTTTGGGTAACGGCTTCAGATCGGTAAAAGACAAGATTCCAAGTTTAAAAACCGCTGGCGTATATCGCATTCCTTGTTCTTGCGGCTCGAGTTACATTGGACAGACTGGTCGTTCCGTTGATCTAAGACTCCAAGAACATAAAGGCGATTGCAAACACAAACGCATCACAAAATCAGCCGTAGCTGAGCATACATTTACAAATGGGCACACTCTAGAATTTGAGCATGCCAGAGTACTTGCCAGAATACCTCATTACTTCCCGCGAGTTATACATGAAGCCATAGAAATAGAAAAACATCCAAATAATATCAACAGGGAAGATGGCTTTAAACTTAGTAAAACGTGGACCCCTGTGATACACGATCTAAAGTATTACAACCATTGTGCGTCATACGGCCACACCCCACGGATTACGTTGCACTCGGATGACCAACCAGCGTTACGCCACTCCGCGCGCCTGGCACAGAGGACTATAAATAGCTCCACACCGACCTTCGGTTCTTAGTGCGACTTTCACTCTGATGATGCAAGCTGCAAGGTCTTGCAAAACGTTAGTGGATATGGATGCACAAACAGCAAAACGGTCAAATCTGCCTAAGTATCCTCGTTCTCAAGATACTCAAACAACACGAGCCACCAGAGAGCATGGCCATCGCGCGGGTTTTTGCTCGACTTCACAAGGTGCAAGGCACATTAAGCCAGAAAATGCTGGGTGTTCATATACAAATACTACGCGGTCTAAGCCGAAATTCTATGCTAAGGAGAATAATGCCATACATATACAATGCTTTGAGCTACAACGACTCAGGCATTGTGATACTATAGTCTACCATCAGGAAACGCAGATATGCTAAACTGCAATCGAGTGTTGTTGCCTTATGAGTTATGACCCAGCAAATTTTGAATATTGGTTGATAAATTCAAACTCACAGTATTCCAAATACCAGGAATTCACTAGCAACCTTCACCTTATCTAAAAATTGTACTACGAGTATGTAGACTTATATCGTAATAACAATGAAAATAGTTATGATGATAATGTCGGTGAAAATAATATTATGTAAAGTATTATATATTAAGAATACGATTAATTTGGTAAAACTGATTTCGCACTATACCATAGTGTTTACAGTAGTCTTTCTGACACCAACACCGCTTCTCGGTAGTTAGTGTCCTTCCTGAAAATTACTAGACCTACAAATATTTAGGTTCATGAATACTCCCTACTCATTGTGTAGGCTTATTTAAACTTTACAAGGTTCTTGAAGTCACTTGCTATTTTGAACCATTGTTTTTCTTGCTCGTCTTCAAAACCTTAATGTCCTTAATAAACCCCAAAACGTGTATGCTCTTTTGCCCGAACTTCTATCTCCGTGTAACCAACTATAGGCTCCTCATCCGACGACGACATATTCATGACTGATCAAAATCGGTTCCTTTGGTGTACGGAACAACAAGCGACTGGTCGCGCATGATTGTATCACCAATGGTTAATTCGAATCTAGTCTCATCGCCCTAAATAACTCAATTCCACTAATTGACAGTTCAATTTTGGTGTTGTTTTGCCCATTTTGAACGACTTTGCTACTGGTTGCCAGGTTGCCTAGCCGCCTGCTCCTAGAACTGGTCAGCCTCGAGAGTCGTCAGCGTGAGTCGTCAGCGGCGGTCGGCACTCGGATGGGTGTCCAACCTATAGTGGTACTATAATCACAACCAGCCGTGGCTCAGAGAGCACGTTAAGCCGTCGGTACCGGTTGTCATTTCGGTGACAGTCGTTAAGTTACGTCAGAGGCGCTCGCGAAACCTGAAAACTATGACACCAGGCCTTCTACCACAAGCCATACGATACAAAAAAGAGGTTTTGCTTTTGAAATTTTAGTAAATATCGACTTTTCTTTTGCTTTAAATTTTGTATCCCATAGAATGTAAAACTCTTCCATATAATATTGTCTTTATTTCTGCCACTTGTAAACGTACAAATTATCATGTAAATACATAAATACATAAAACCATAATTAGTCGGCAAGAAATCTTAGGGTGGAGTTCAGATGCCGTATTTAAGATAGGCCCTCTTCTTCCACTCAAACCCTAAAATTTAAAATAAAAAACTTATTTTTTTTTTAATTGAATGCCTATATGTAAAAAAAATTATTAAAACTAAAAAATGATGCCCCGAATGAACCTTCACTACGACGAAAAAACAGAAATAACTATATATAATTAAGAGCAGCAGATCTAAATTATAAGCGTTTCTATCCCTGTTCCTTCAGAAGCGCCAAAAATAGATGTCGCTTAAATGACATTATGTTTAGGTGTTTTATATTATTAGGCAATGCGTTGTAACTTTTAGAAATATTGTATCGAAATGATCTCTGAAAAAAGGCTGTCCTATGAAGAGGTGGTGTTATGGTAAGATCTATATTACGTAGGTTTAAGTTGTGAATATCATTGCGGAAACTATTTTCTTAAATAAATATGTTGGATTTTTATTTATTATGATTTTATGATAATGACATGCTATTTGTAGTTTAAGCCTATTATTCATATTAAGCCACTTTAGCTCAGATAACTTATGAGATATACGTTGATATTTCCTTATACCGAAGATGTAACGCAGGCAGGAGTTTTGGACACGCTGAATATGTTGTGACATTAATTTTTTTCCAACTTCAGTCCTCCATACTTCGTTTTTATCATTCTTTTTAGCAACTTGCTTCAGTATACGACGATCTCGATGAGATATTTTAGTTTTACGTCCACTGTTTTTATAGTCGTTAGTCATTTTTACATTTTTTCCATAAAATATCAGTATTGTCTGCACACTAGCGTGTGAAATATTAACATCTTTGGCGATTTCATGTTCTGATTTCTCATTTATATAAAATTTAACAATAAATAATAACAATAATAATAATAATAATAAAGTATTTATTTTGCTGAAGGGTAGATGTTATACAGAACACTATTAAAAGTAATATATAGATTATTCACACCAAAATCACAAGGTTCAGTTCAGTTAAACTGTTTTTCAACTAAACCTTGAAAATCTAGATGACCAGCTATATACAGCTAATGCCTACAGTAGCTAAGAAAAAATATACTGAAATCTAAATAAAATGTTACATAGCAAAGCCATATGAAAACGAACAACTAGGTGTACTATATTACCAGGCACCATGTTACTAATTCTTTGCTAAAAGATATTTTAGATAATGTTTTCGACAGGATGTAGTAGATAATTCTTTTAACGGATATGGTATTTCATTGTATATATTGCTGATGTTATATTGAAATGAACGTTAAAAAGAGCAGTTTTATGCTGTGGCGGTGTAATAAGACCCTTGTGTCTTAAGTTTAAATTATGTACAGTTCTATTCAATAAAAAAGCGTACACGTATTGAGGCCTATTGTAAATGAAATAATTTTATTAATCGTGGTCAATGAAACGTATTACTATAAATCGAAAAAATTTAGTTATCAGCAAGGTTTTAGTTTAGTTACTAAGTAACAGCAGTTAAAAATAGGTTCACAATATGACAATCTAGCCAAAACTCTGCTGACTACTTGTACGCTTTTTTTAAATAGAACTGTACATCCGTTCGGAATGTTATCTTATTATATAGGTAAGGTGGTTTTTTATTAATAATAATAATTTTATTATATAATGAAGCTGTATGTAGTAGGCGTCTGTTATGTATGTTAAGCCATTTAGCCTCTATTAATTTGTTTAAAATATGATCAAATTTGCGAATACAATAAATAAATCTTAGGCAAGCGTTTTGAACCCTCTGTACCCTTTCAGCTGAATCATAATCTAAGCAAGGTGAGTATATCTCTGAGCAATATGAGAACTGAGAGAGTACTAGAGCATCACACAGCATTTTCTTTTGATCTGCAGTTAGATACAATCTATGTGGATACAGAAGCTTTAAATTCAGGTATGCTTTTTGTATACATTTGTTTATATGAGTCCTGTATCTAAAACTATTGTCCAAAACAATGCCCAAGTTTTTGGCATTTTCTTTTAGTGGTATTACTGACCCATTGATCGTAATTTGAACTATAGATTTTACATTTTCGCAGTCAACTTTTCTGCCAAACAGAAGAATACATGATTTCGATGGATTTAAAAGCAGACAATGTTTGGTTGACAAATCAAATATTTTATTCAAGTCGCTAGAGATGTCTTTCATCCTCTGGTTATAATCGGATGGTAGAAATGAGCCATAAATCTGCGTGTCATCAGCACACATATGCATCTTACTATGTTCAACAAATTCAGAAACTTTTGAAGTATATAAAGTATACGGTAGTGGGCCGAGAATCGAACCTTGAGGCACGCCTTGCAATATGGTTCGTGATGAGGAAAGGTTACCGTCCACATTTACACTTTGAGTCCTTTTATTAAACTAATTTTTATATAAATCGATTGCATTTAGAGAAAAACCCACGTACTGAAGTATTGCAAACAACAGATTGTGGTTAATCGTGTCGAATGCTTTGATATAATCCAATAGGGTAAGAATTGTCAATCTTCCACTGTCAGTTGTCTTAAGAATATCATCAGTAACGGTCATCAGTGCAGTGGTGCAGCTATAAGAAGGTCGAAATCCCGATTGTATATCTGATAGCAGGTTATTTCTATTTAGGTAGTGCACTATTTGACTATTTATAATTTTCTCGAGAATTTTAGAAAAGGTAGGTAGGTAAAATGCTTATGATCAGAATATTCTGCCGGATCACTAGTTTTAGGTTTCGGAGTTACAATAGCGTGCTTCCAAATGTCAGGGTAAACGCTTTCTGTTACACAGAAGTTAATTATATGTGTAACACATTTATGTATATGCGGACACGCAGCTATCATTTTGATATTAATTCCGTCTGCATCTATCGCGTTACTTCTGATATTACCAATATAGCGAGCCACTTCATCTTCATATACAGATACAAAAGAAAATTTGACAGCACTTTCCCTTCTCAAGTTATTTAAATAAAATTCTTTTACAGTTTCATCTACTTGCAATTTAGGAACACTATCAATAAAGAAGTTATTAATTCGATTTGGGTCCGACATAGTTGCGGGCATTTTAAATGTTGGTGTGTTTTTAACATTTAAGTGATTAAATTCTTTCCACAATTGTTTTGTTGAACAATTTTTTGTTTTATATGCAAAGTACGCCTTTTTTTTCGTTTATAATACAGAGTCCGGCAGAATGACGTATCCATTTTCAAAGTTAATTCATTTTATAATATAATGCGATATAAATTCAAATCAAGTAGCCATGCTTTTGCGATAAATGGAAATTTAAGAAAGTTGTCAAAGTGTTTGCGAGAAATGTCAGTTTAGCTGTGAATATAGAGTATTGGTCAAATATTCAACGTTATTTTGCGGTTGAAGCTTATTTTAAAAATAACAATTTTGTTGTAACCACCCAGCGTTTATTTCGTCGTTACTTTCATTTAAATCCACGAGATGCAGTTCCTAGTCGAATAACAATTAAAAAGTGGGTACACAAGTTTCGCACTACTGCCTCATGTGCCAAAGAAAAAGCAAAAGGAACAAACTCGTTCTGTACGCATACTTGAAAATGCTGAAAGGGTAAGAGCAGCTTCAAGAGTGCCAGCAGCGAGAAGGTCACTTGACTAATGTAATGCTTAAAAAATAAAATTTCCGTGTTTCCTGAAGAACCTTTTGTTTGATTTTTGAATAAAAATTTAGCCGTTAACAAAAACAACTCAATTTAAAATGGATACTTCATTCTGCCGGACCTTGTACTAGCACTTGTCAGATTCCTTAATGATTTATAGTATTCCCACTGAACAACATTTTTTGACTTTTTAAATCTTAGTTTTGCCTTATCCCTTAGTTTCATCATTATTTTTACATTGTCAGTTAACCAGGGCACATATGGTTTTGTAGTTTTTATGGTTTTCCAAGGCGCATGTTTATCAATCAATTTGATTAAATTGCTATTTAGTATACTGACTTTTGCATTAATATCATTTACATAAAAGATTTGTTGTAATGGTAGTAGCTTAAAGTCATTTACGAATTCATTTGAATTAACGTTTTTTAAGACACGATAGAATCTGAGAACAAGGGTTTGCTTATCTGCCTCTGCAGTGATAGTACAATATACGAGTTCATGATCAGATTCATTGTTAGCCTGCACCCCCGAGTATTTAACCAGAGATACATCAGAAGATAAAATGAAGTCAATGAGCGATTCTGAATCTTGAGTTATTCTAGTTGGCTCTGAAATATGTTGCCTTAAATTAAGATATTCTAAGAATTCGATGGATGGATTTGATTTTGCTAACAAATTAATATTTATATCCCCCATACAAATGATATTTTCCGATATGGTTGTACACAATGTAAACGACGTCTCAAGTTTGTCTACAAATGTTTTATAATTTGTAAACGGTGGTCAATAGATTACCCCAAAAACGTATGTTTCAGATTTATTTTTAATCGTGAACCATAATTACTCTATGTTATTATTTGTATTAATTATCTTGTACTTCAAGGAGTTTTTTATATAAACCGCAACTCCGCCACCCCGACTATCTCGATCTTGCCGTATCAAATTATATCTTTAATTGAAAGATTTAAGTTACTTACGTTTGGTGAAAGCCACGTTTCTGATAAAGAGAATACATCATAGGTTGTGATAATGTTCTTAATGTAATCTAGTTTCGGTAGAAACCACCAGACATTTAAGTGAGCTGCTTTTATGCTGCTATAATAAAGTAATAAGGCATTTCCTAACTGGTTTCATAAACTGTTATTTCAAATTTATTCTCTTTGTTTTATTCAATTTTTTAAATGGCTCCACCCTCTAAAAAACAACAAACATTAGACGCCTTTATAAAAAAAACAAAAACCACTGCCCTCCATGTCAATCAGGATAAGACCGTAGACATTCGAAATCCACAGAAAGCAGATGATTTGTCCACAAATTCCACAGAAACTGAAATTGCATCTAATTCTATTCTCGCTAATGCAGAGATTAAAATTTTGTCAACCGACATCAGAGCTTATTTTGACAGCACTGATAGATTTAAGAGTCTTTCTACTTTAAAGAGAAAAGATTTATTGGCGAACCCTTACGTTCCCCGAAAAACGTGCGCATTTTCTTTCTCGGAAAAAAATGTATGTGAAAGTAATTAAAATGCATTATAATATTAGTTGTTTAGATAAATATACTTGGCTTGTCTATTCGTATATAAAACAAGGGTTTTTGTCGATTTTTCTTGAAATGAAGCATGTTAAGTGGCCCAAATCGTTTTTTTTAAAGAAAAACAGTTAAATTTAGAGGTATGAAGTACCTAAAATATAAAAAAAACTCATTAAATAGTAGTTTGTATACCAAGGCACTGAAGTATAACTCTTTATCACGAATGTGGATTTAGTTGCCGAGGCCCGTAGGGCCAAGGCAAATAAACCACATGAGGGATAAAAAGAAACTTCAGTGCCGAGGTGTACACTACGTTTTATTTGAAATCGAAAAATCGTGAAATTACAACATTTTAACCAACTTTTGTAGGTTATGTTCGGTAGATTGACGTTTATCTGTCGCCTCGCCACCTACAAAAAAGTCCTAAAACAATGGATTACTTCACTACCGATTTCAAATAAAGAAATTTAAAAAAAATCATACAGGACCATTTGAAAAAACACCAAAATTATTAAATTTGCTAATGTTTACCACCATGTATATCAGTAATACCCAGAACCACTATTTTCTACTGGAAAGGTAGTTCACGAAAAGCATACTTTTTGGTAACGTTTTTCTTCATCTAATTTTCTTTCTCTTACAGCAGCCGCCTGAAATTCAGCATTTTTTTTGTATAAATCGTTGATATGTATCTCAAAAACAACTGACATGAGATCCATACAACTTGATATAAAATTATTAGTATTTCATTGCAAAAATTTCAAGTTACCTAAATATAGGGCATTCCATTAAAAAAAAGTAAATTTGATTCGCTACACTTTTCTGAGCCACCCTGTACAACAAAACTATTTTAGAAAAGTGCACCACTTTCGTACTTAAAAATTTTGTATACACAATATTTATGTAACTCTTATAGTTTTAAAAATATACACCTCCCCCCCCCCCCCCCCCCATCGTTGCCAGACTCTGTGTATAGTTTATCTTTATTTTAGCACAACTAGAACGGTTTATTGTTCCTGCTTTTGAATAGTGTAAAGTTTACTTTTTGTTATTTTTGTATAGCCGATATAGCTAAAATATTCATTTTTTTAAGTATAATGTTTATTTGATGGTGATGAAATTTCTGAACTTTTCGCTAATTATTTTAAATCAGTATACAGCCTATCTTCTACGTCCACCAACCCTTCTCACTCCGTTGATAACAACAGCTTTTTGAGTAATACTAATCTCATCACCTTATCTTCCATTAAATCAGAAGACGTGGTAGCCATTTTAAAATCTCTTGATCCTAACAAATCAGCCGGTCCTGATGGAATTCCTCCATATTTCATAATTAAATGTTCTGAAGTTCTTGCCTCCCCTTTAACACTACTTTTTAATAAATCTATTAAATCCGGCGTATTTCACGAGGTGTGGAAAAAAGCACACGTTATTCCTATTTTTAAATCGGGAAACAGAAGTCTGGTTAGCAACTATAGGCCTATTTCAATTTTGTCCCCGTTTTCAAAATATTCGAAAAAATCATCTACAATTTCTTATTTTTTAACCTTAAACGTTTCATTATTCCTGAACAACATGGCTTTTTTCACGGACGCACTGTAGAAACAAATATGTTAACTTACACAGATTTTATTCTGAAGGGAATGAACGAAGGTGTACAAGTTGACTCTGTTTACACGGATTTTAGCAAAGCCTTCGATAAAGTTGACCACAATATTTTGATGATGAAGTTATTGAACGCTGGAATTCATGGCAATTTATTTCGTTGGCTTTGTTCTTATATTCGTAATCGGTCTCAATCAGTACTTGTAAACGGATTCCATTCCAAATATTTTTTAGTCACTTCCGGCGTGCCGCAAGGTAGCCATCTTGGCCCCCTGCTGTTTCTTTTATTTATTAATGATATCAATTCTGTATTTCGCTCCTGTAAATTTATTCTATACGCGGACGATCTGAAATTGTACATTTGTGTAAGGGGTAAGGATGATTGTGAACGTCTCCAATCTGATTTAAAGGAATTGTATAATTATTGTCTTCGTGATAAAATCGCTCTTAACCCTGATAAGTGTCAATATATATCTTTTTTCCGAATTCGTTATCCTATTAATTATCAGTATAAGTTAGGTGATTGTACTCTAAAAAAGGTTGATATCATAAAGGATCTCGGCATACTTGTTGACTCTAAACTATCTTTTCACTCTCATTTCGATAGAATCGTAAACAAAGCCTTTCGTATGTTGGGTTTTATCTTTCGAGTTGGTCATGATTTTACTAATGTTAACACTATTATTACTTTATATTTTGCTTATGTCCGCTCGCACCTGGAGTATGCTTCACCTATTTGGAATCCGAATTACAAACGTTATATTAACTTAATTGAGAATATTCAAAACAAATTTTTACAAATTCGTGCGATACCGCTTTAATGTTGAACTTCATTTCACTTCCCTTGAAAAAAGAAGAAGATTGAGAGATTCTATGGCTTTCCACAAAATACTGAACGGTGGTTATGATTCAATCGATTTATTATCACTAATTTCTTTAAATATTCCGTCATATCACACGAGAACGGCTAATTTGTTTTTAGTCCCGCATGCAAGTACAAATTACTTATTTTATTCGCCTATCATTCGAATGATTAGATCTCAGAATATGATTTCCCATGCCGACATTTTCACAAATAATGTAAAAAAGTTTAAAAAAGAACTTTCTATGTTTTTAAGTTAAAATACTTGTTATATATGTATCGAGAGATCCAAAAAAAACTGTTCCTCAGCGAGCTGTGGAAATTCAACATATCAATAATATGTTGGTGACACTGTACGTCAATGTCAAATTCGAGGTTATCGGTTAGATTTTCCATCAGTTTTGACACAAAATGACACAAATCTTAACCTGCTAATCTCGAATTTGACATTGACGTACAGTGTCACCATCATATTATTCATACGTTGAATTTCCACAGCCCGCTGAGGAACAGTTTTTTTTGGATCTCTCGATACATACTTATAGGATTACTATTACTTACATATTTTCATAGAATTTGGTCTAGGGAATACAACTTTAAGTTTTTGAGTATAATTATTTAATAGTTACTTTCGCTGTCAATAATAATTTTGTTTTCGATTTGTTTTGATCATTATAGTTTATTTATAAGGAGACTTTTTTAGGAATACACTGTCAACTGCATTTACTATTATTATAATTTTTACTATATTTATTATTATGTGTATTTCTGTTTGTTCTCTCTTGCAAATAAATAAATAAATAAATAAATAAATAAATAAATAAATAAATAAATAAATTTGTTGAAATCGAAAAAACTTCAAATATGAAAAATTAATTTTTATTTGTTAGCTCTTTTGTTCTATACGGTTGTTTCGGAATTGCACGGCACCATTTTAGGGATGTGTTCTCCAGCACGAAATAAACAAAAAAGTTCATACAAATATGGGACCTAAACGGCTTCGTTTTCAAGGTACAGGATGTTGAAGTTAAATTTTTTTTTTCAAAAATTTGAAGAACGGCTAGAGGTATTCTAATGAAACTTGGTGTAGGTTATTATTTCATAAAGTGGCATTGTAAATTTAATTTGTTTCCACCAGTGGCGTGCATCGGGGCCACCTCAGTTAACTTATTTTAGAAAAATTTGGTACGCCATCGTTTTTTTATCCAAAAGTTTTGTAGCTATGGTAAGATTGTTTGTTATTCAATATTTTTTTTAAAATTTCTTTAAACTGTATTTTTAGGTCCCATTAACGCCAATCAACGAAATTGCTGTTACAGATTTTCCGTTTTTCTCGAAAAAGGTTTATTCTATCA
Organism: Agriotes lineatus; assembly: GCA_940337035.1. NCBI lineage: Eukaryota > Metazoa > Arthropoda > Insecta > Coleoptera > Elateridae > Agriotes > Agriotes lineatus. Next base: position 230,238 of record CALNHX010000988.1, on the reverse strand, counting down.
AGAAAATAGAAGATATATCTTTTGTATAGTTTCAGTCGATGAAGCTAAAAAACAGTGGCGTACCAGATTTTTCCAAAAAAGGTAACTGAGGTGGCCCCGATGCACGCCACTGGTGTAAATAAATGAAATTTATTTTTGCCAAACAATGCCACTTTATGAAATACTAATCTACACCAAGTTTCATTAGAATACCTCTAGGGGTTTTCCAGATTTTTGAAAAAAAAAGAAATTTGTTTAACTTCAACACCCTGCATCTTGAAAACGAAGCCCATTAGGTCCCATGTTTGTACGAACTTTTTTGTTTATTTCGTGCTAGAGAACACATCCCTAAAATACTGTAGTAAAATTCCGAACCGCCCTGTAAATCTACCACATACCATCCCATAGTAATCACTACCTACCTAAACTATTAGTTTAGCCTTACCTACTGTTAAATCTACAAAAATTAGTTGACCCCCTTAAGAAGTCTCTGGATCCGCCTATGCTAAATACTGGTAGAATTTTAATCATGGATAATTTTTATACAAATCTACACCTTACTAACGAATTGTTAAGCCGAAATATTCATAAAAATGGTTCTAGAATTTGACAATGGCGCGATAAAAGCGACGAGCTATTCTTGCTCCAAACGCAGATCTGTCAGATGGCATCATAAATTGGCAACTGAATTACTTTTTAGCACAACAGTATAAGACCGTGTGAGATATCTCCAAAGCTTTTATTGTCACTAATTTTTGAGAATTTTGAGTCAATTTCGTGCTAGACGTTGATAAAGAATAAAATCTGAACATGAGGAATACAATAAGGCTTCCAAAAATCAAAAAATTCGTCGACGATGCTATGTGTTAGAAAAGAATTAACATTCAAAGTTCGTAGCAAGCAAGTAAACCGAGTAACCACATTCTGGTTCTGTTTATTTCTTTCGAATTGTAATGAATTGTATATAAATAGCTGTATCAAATATCATTTATAGATAATGAGTGCTTATATATAGTTCAAGTACTTTTATAATCATTAGGTACATATTTTGTTTATTTCAATTATTGATAATTACTATTCGAGGTCATTGAAATATTAATGTCCTTTGAACACTGTATTGTTTAATTTGTAGTAGATAACGTTCTTACCATATAAAAGCAGTTTAATCGAGAATAGTCGTTCAGTTCATCACAACAACAATCAATCTAATTAATTCGTTATTATATAATTTTATGGTTGTGTTTTATCAAAAATCTATGTATAGTTGATTTAAATTAATAATTATAATAGATATACAGTTATCTTAAACGCTTTTCTTATTCAAGAGAAATAGACTTCAGTAGTGTTTTAAAAAACTGTGGATGCTAAGAACATTGCAGTGGTGTCAGAAGTGAAGGGATCTAACAACAATTAGAAAAACAATCCGGTGAACTAGCGTTCGTTCTTTTGTAAGTGATAGTTTTTATTTTGTATGTCTACCTCATTAAACGAAAAATTCAAACAGGCAAACATCAAATATAGAAAAGCAAAATATATCTATAGTCAGCTAAAAATTATTTCGATGGTACTAAGAAAAGTAATTTTTGGAGAATTGTGATAAAGCGTATCATTATTAATCATGTATTGTTTGCTATCATCAAAAGGGAAAACCACCAAGAATACTAGAGCACTCATTAACAATAAATCACCCAAAGCATGGGATGCTCTAAAAACTCATATGATGGACATTTATTCTAAAGAGCGTATAATGGCCAGTGGCAACTAGCAGAATTATTTTTCTAAAACAAGGTGCTAACGAAACTGTACTGTCATATTCAAACAAATATGTTATATAAAATTGCTAAACTTTTACAGATGAATCTCGAGAGACATGTAGTTAACTTTAAAAAAACAACCCTTAAGTGTTTTAATTTTGGTGTAAATAATGTCATACCTAGTTCTTACTGTCAAATCTCAAAACGATTTAGAAACTGCAATTGCCATAACACTTTCCGTAGAAAAAGTATTATAATCGAAATTAGAAATTCAGAGGTTTCAAAATTTAAAATAAACAATTATTGCTCAATTTATAATAAAAATAATCACAATGCGTCTAATTGCAGATCTAGGTCGAATTCAGCTAATTCTCAAAAACTTCAACTTGTCCGACTCGTAAGCTGAGTAGACGTTTCTCTTCGTTGCTCCAACAGCCTGTGTAATAATATGTTTCAATTCCTTATACGCAGAAGCAAATGGCCGAGTTGACAATAACAACAAAAGAAGCATTATCCATTGTTTTGGAAGATGACAAGTTTGCCGAAATGGTCGTTGATAAACTGTGGGAAAAAATAGAAAATAAGATATCATCACTAGGAACCCCAGTAACTGCTCTGAACAAAGAAAATGAGGATTTACGTAACCAATTGGGCCGCCTCCAGCAATACAGTCCAAGAAACAGTGTCCCTGTTTTTGGTCTGCAAGAAAGCGATGGTAAGAAAATAATATTATATCGGCTTTCGAAGATAAAGCTAAAGTTACTACCTATCTAAATGGAACATAAATTGACAAACCTTAAATAGGTCTACCATGTTACCAGTAATCTCTAATCATCTAATCATTTAACATTTTTTACTTATTTTAGTATGCAGTTGCTCTTGTGCTTCGGATAATAAAAACATAAGTTCTTATTCTGATCGTGAACTAGTATTATGTGAAATGTTTGCTGGAATAAACAAACCTTCGCCTATCACACGTACCTTTAGGAACTTTTCACATTTCAATCTTGACAGTTTTACAACTTATCTTCAATCTATCATTTGAGATATTATCTGCAACTTCAATAATATAAACTCTAAGGTTGATTATTTTAACACTTGTTTGGCAACTTTGCAACTTTTAAAACATCTGTATTTAAAAAACCAAAAGCCCCAACAACGGTATCTGGGGTTTCCGCCATCACGCGTTGCTTTAAATTTGAACAAGACGACTCGTATCTCTTAATATTTAAATATTGGTTTACCCTTTTTATCCCATAGCTAACTCAGTGAACATCCCAAGTAACACTAATGCTTTTATTACGATCTTCAAGGTCGCTTTAAAACTATACAATAACATTTCGAATAAAACCAAATGATCTTCAAGGCAGCCCCAAAACCACCATAAAGCAGCTTCTAGCCAAAAAGGGCCCATCCTAAAAGGGCATTCAAGACTAAATCTTAAAACTATATTAAAACCATTTAGTTTTAATTTTATATTCTTAAAGCGTTCTTCAAGGCAACTTTAAATTTATGTATTAAAACTTATTAACTGACGTTTTGCATTTAAAATATATTTGCGGCAGACTAAATTACCTTGAGAATCATTATAATTAATCCTAAAAGAGTTTTGTTTTGTTTACTAAAGTCAGACAACCTTTGTAAGTCTCTATAATGGCAGAGTGGTAACATTTTAAACGTAACGCATAGGTACGTATGTAAAGCAGATGATCATAAAATGATATTCAAATGCAAACTATTCTGGTAAAGAATTTACCAACGGATGGCACTTTTCTGACAAAATATAATAAAATACTTATACATAACTCGAGCACCATCAATTTAATGTGTGTTTCTATTATTTAAAAAATATTTAAGAAATATCGTCATCTAAATGCATTTTTTTATTAAATTGCATGTTTGGACACACCGTTCTTCAGTTATTCAAGGGGATCTAAGGCGCATATATTTCAATATTAATATTTTTTCTTTGGCTATTGAAAATGTCCATCATGGCGGAATCTGCATTTCAAATAAAACATGGCGTGATCTAGATTAAAACTGATTGAAAATTTATAGAACATTTTAAATCTTACAAGACTTAAAACAAGACTTAAGTACAATTACTCTCGCAGACGTCTGTTTGATTTAAAGTGGTCTTGCGCACGAATGAAATCCTAACCTCACAAATTTTGCCGGTTTTGTGATTGCTGCATTTAGTGCATTTTCATCTTTGTGCCTAATTTAATTAAAAAACGGGTAAGTTTTACATATTAATGTTACATTTTGTTACATTAATCGCATTTATAACAAATGCACACATCTGAGCCCCGTTCCCAATATACTAACAGGTGTAAGTAGGTACCCCGAAGTGTTTTTGTTTCTATAAGCATAGGCGTAACCGCTGTGATTTTGTCCGGAAAGTCAACATAATAATACGTAATAATTAAAAATGTGTAATACAGAGATCTATACTAAATATTTTAGCATTTATTGTTGATGGTACATCGCCATGCAGCTAGACTGCTCGATAGTATATTAGTATATAACCAAATTCGCTAAATTAAAACCTTTAAGCTTTAAAATATTCTTAATGTACTCTTTAAAAGGTAAAAATTATGTTTTTGTATTTAATGTGGACTTTTATTGAGTATATAGGGTTAAGATAAAATAGTTTTCTTAATGAGTTTTAATGAATATATCAAGGGTACTCCATAAAACTACATTAAAACTATTTTTTCCAAAATGGATTGTTTTAAAACCAACTTGCTATTTAATCCTTTAAAATAGAAAATTAGTATTAAAATAGCCAATGTCAAGAGTATTATAAAACCAGTATAAGATCAATAGTACATTAAGAGCAAATAGTTTTTTTTATTTTAATTTAAAGAGTGCATTAAATTATTTGCATAAGAATAAGTATTCTTTAAGAACTTTTAGTTTATCTTAAGGCAAGTTTAAAACCAGTATCGTTTTATTGAACATATTAAAGCACTTTGATAACCTAATAAAATTTAAAGTGTCTTAAAATTGTTACTTGGGATGGGACTCTCTTAATATCTCAGTTAGTGGATTATAAAAGATCACTATCTGCTAAAACAGGAAAATAGACCCCCCTTGTAATATTAGTTGAGCTGAAACTGACTTTCAATAAAGCATAAAAAATCCAATTTGTTTACAGCATCTGTTGACTTTAAAATACATACAAAAACAGAAAAAACACATCAACAAATCAAATAAAAAAAATAGAAATTTAAATCATCAAGTAATCTACGTGAAAAAAGCTGGATCTACGTGAATGCACATTCAAACACATATAAAACATCAATGAACCATTATTAAAACAGCGCCCAAATTACTGTCCTTTAAAATCGCAAAAGTTAAAACTATTTCAAGACGGCTCTGGCTAACACCAGAGTTCATAAAATACGCGTACATCAACACATTCCTTAAACGCGAATCGCACACCGCGGACGCGATTTCTTATCGCGTAACTGCAACTACTTTCCTATATCGAATTACCTTGGATCCTGGAAGTTGCGCTGGATTGCATTATCTAATTCTATACTCGGGCCGCCGAACAGATAGAGTGGAGCAAGCAACCCAAATAACATATTACAAAGGTCACTTGATAATATTTTAATTATAATTACTAAAAGGATCGGAGATGCCGACCCTTACAATTAGAACTAATTTCAATAATTGCCATTAAATAACTTTTTGAGGTTATGATGCAAATAGAAATGTCGACCAACTTAAAAGTCAAGCCTGACATTTGCGCACTTGTAATTGAAAATGTTTAGGCCTGTGGCCTGACTCTTCCTAAATCTCATTATTGGCTGCGGCGTCGAAACCAAAACACGTTGCCCGTGATATGGTTAAGTTTGTAGCGTTTTTTCTTTGGAGTTCCTTTATTCAAGCATTTACAAGGACTAAATTGTGCATCTCTACTGCTGTTTTCACAGTTACATGCAAGTATAAAATATTGACTTGTAAAGTAGTCTCTTCAGGAAATTTTAATTATTCATAGAGCTGCCTGCATTATGGGTAACCGTAAGAAACTAATTCGTAGTCAAGGATGTGAAAGAATCTATAGCGACTATTGCAACTTTTCTCAGTCGTTTTGCAAGAATGAGTGACTAAAGCAACCGATGTTGGCTTAAATACAGTTAAGCGAATTGTTAAAGGAGCCTAACAAAGTGGCGGAAGAAAATTTACTTCTCCAAGAAAACAAATTACTAAACTTACCACAGATCATCTGTCGATCAATATAAAGAAGAAGTAATCCCAAGTGTGATCTATAACTTTGCCATAAAAAGAGACCTACAATGAAAGCTTTATTCGAAGTCGAACAAAATGAAGGGGGGTGTTAATTTCACTGAGAAATTACATTCCTTTGGGCGATTGGTACATAAAATGGGTTTTCAATAGAGAAAATGTCAAGACAATAGGCACACGTTCTAATAGAAAAGAGAGAAATTCCAGCAAATTGTGTTGAATTCTTAAGATAAAATATAAAGCCGAATGCTGAAATATTGTGTACACTGATGAAACGTATTTGCATAGCTTCCATACTGTTCTAAATGTTGCGATGATGGTACCAACAATTGTTTAAAATCCCCTCTCTGTAAAGGGCAAGAATTGATTATTCTTCATGCCCAAGGTAGAAAAGTTTTTGTACCAAATTCATTCCTGATGTTTAAATCTGGACTTAAGAGACAGATAATTGCCACGATGAAATAAACCATTAAAATTATGTGAATTGCCTGAACGAAAAATTATTGGCAAATCTTCAAAAAAGTCGGTTTTGGTCATCGATAATGCATCGTATCACAATGTCTGTACTGAGCCGAATCCAACATTTGTTTGGAAAAAGCAGACATGCAAAAGTGGTTGTCAGTAAGAAACACTTATATTAATTGAATGAAACAAAACCAATTATATGGTACAAGAAAATTACATAAACCTACACATAAAAGTTATATGATTGAGAAATTATTAGCGGAACATGGTCATACGTAGTCCTACGATTACCCCCTTACCATCCAGAATTAAACCAGAATGGGAAAATACGGGTGTCAGTAAAGAACTATGTTGCTACAAATAATACAACATTCAAATTAGACGATGTTAACACTTCTGCAGAAAATAATTTTGGAAGTGTGAGTGTGCAAGATGGAAGAATATATGTGCAGTGTCGACAAACATAAGTGGGAATACTTATGGATAACAGAGAAGAAATAATTGTTACAGTAGACGACAGCGGTGAATCCGGTTCTAATCTATCATCTGAACAAGAAGATGATTTCCTTGAAGACAATTTAGGTTGTTAACCATTAGAGGATTCTATATTGTATTATTTTACCATTTATTTGATTAATTTACTGTAATTTTTTTGTATTTTATTTTATGTATTTTTCATTGCTTCACATATAAAAATAATTTCAGAAACTATAAAGTCATCAGATTTTTAAGTTATTTAGAAGTTACTTAAATTTTTATATTTTGTAAGTCTAAATAAAATATGTTCATTTTCAAACACCATAAAAGTGAAAACTTGTGACTTGATTCGCAAAATGAAGGCGTTAATTATAATTATAACCAAAGGTAAAGGTACCTAGTACTTCAACTGATTAGGCATATAAAGTTGCCACTGTTGCTACTTTATCTACCTACTCAAATAAAATAACAAAATCAAACATTTCAGCAATATAATTTAATTATTACTTGTGATTTTTATCCATCATAACCATGGAAGAGTTATTTCCAACGTATCACAATTCTACCTCAATCTTGAGTTTTTGCATTTCTACTAAATTATTGTTTTCTAATTTTGTTACTTTTATTGCTGTATAAGTATTCGTTTGAAAATAAAGTTTGATAGGTTATTCGCAATAAAAATGGCTTTATTTGCTTTGACTGCTACCAGCCTCAACACATAAAGCTTCTATAAAAATATAATTAATATTTTTATTTATTTATTTATTTCTTTTAATATTATAACTTTTGAAGGGGAATATAATTTTTAGTTGTTTTATGCTTTAAAACAATAATTGTGATATAATTAGATCAAGTATTTCAGTAGTACCCCTCTACAATGGGTAAATTATTATTTAAACATTATTTTGAGCAATAAAACTTTGATAGTGATTTATTTACGTCCCAGTGTGTACATAATAAATAAATTAACACTCCGTTAGCTGACATGCAGCCACAAATCATAATCCCTTTGGAAACTTAACAGTTCTTTTAATGCAGTCTTTATGAAAAGCTTCTGGTTTACTCCTAATTCATCTAATATGGTCTCCAATGAAGTCATAAAAAAAGTTAGAACTGATAAAATACAACTAAACACCATATAGAGGGTAATTCATATGTATGGTCATTAAATTAAATAAGTGTATAATAATCTCAGTAATAGCTTAACTAAAATTAATCGCATATAGAAACAATTGCATTCATGTCTAGATCAAACTTTTGAGAACCAAAACCTTTATTAGTTAAATCAGATAAGAGTACATTTATATTTTCTTAAAAAATAAACACGTTTTGCCGGAATTTCTCTCTTTTCTATTAGAACGTGCTTATTGTCTTGGCATTTTCTCAATTGAAAACCCATTTTATGTACCAATCGCCCAAAGGAATGTAATTTCTCAGTGAAATTAACACCCCCTTCATTTTGTTTGACTTCGAATACAGCTTTCATTGTAGGTCTCTTTTTATGGCAAAGTTATAGATCACACTTGGGATTACTTCTTCTTTATATTGATCGACAGATGACCTGGGGTAAGTTTAGTAATTTGTTTTCATGGAGAAGTAAATTTTCTTCCGCCACTTTGTTAGGCTCCTTTAACAATTCGCTTAACTGTATTTAAGCCAACATCGGTTGCTTTAGTCACTCATTCTTGCAAAACGACTGAGAAAAGTTGCAATAGTCGCTATAGATTCTTTCACGTCCTTGACTACGAATTAGTTTCTTACGGTTACCCATAATGCAGGCAGCTCTATGAATAATTAAAATTTCCTCAAGAGACTACTTTACAAGTCAATATTTTATACTTGCATGTAACTGTGAAAACAGCAGTAGATATGCACAATTTAGTCCTTGTAAATGGTTGAATAAAGGAACTCCAAAGAAAAAACGCTACAAACTTAACCATATCACGGGCAACGTGTTTTGGTTTCGACGCCGCAGCCAATAATGAGATTTAGGAAGAGTCAGGCCACAGGCCTAAACATTTTCAATTACAAGTGCGCAAATGTCAGGCTTGACTTTTAAGTTGGTCGACATTTCTATTTGCATCATAACCTCAAAAAGTTATTTAATGACAATTATTGAAATTAGTTCTAATTGTAAGGGTGGGCATCTCCGATCCTTTTGGTAATTATAATTAAAATATTATCAAGTGACCTTTGTAATATGTTATTTGGGTTGCCTGCTCCACTCTATCTGTTCGGCGGCCCGAGTATAGAAGTAAAGGCGTGGAAAATAATCACACTGCTAAATCCCAGGACGCTTTGAATGTGCCTTGGAATACAGCACAAAATTGTGTACTCACCGGTACACACGGAAAATGCGTTGGCGCAATTACAAACGCTAGTTTGATTAACTTCAGGCCACTTCAAATCAACTTCTATTGAATTTGAGTACTACGAGTCGCAAACACGTGCAGCTTTCTGCAGAGTCTGCCTGCGACTGCATTCTTCGTTGTTAAGTCTGCATGAGTTGAAAATCTCGGCATCCCGACTACAACGTGTGTTTCTTGCTGCACTCGCGAATACCAACATTTACAAAACACTTCCAGCGCAGAACCGGCTTTTCGAATATTTATAATTCTAGGATACAATATATTTAAACCTAACACATAAAAAAGTACATGTAAAAACACATATAAAAGATACAAGTTGGCTTTGACTTTAACTGTGAAAACAAGCATTACGGGTGAGAAATGCAGATGTAGCGTTTCACTTTTTTTGACTGATACAGTTACATTAATGTTGTATCTAAGGGATGCTGCTTATAAACGTTTAAAAACGCAAACCTAATCAATGAAATTATTATAAAGCTCTCAGAAATTTAATTTCTCTTGCTATCAGAAACGAAAAAAGCATATTTAACTCATACATTAATTCACAACCGCCCTAAAAGATTTTGGATTGATTTACAACGTTGTGGTATACATTGAAAACCAAATAAACAGAATATTTCCCAACATGTTAAGGATAGAATAACTAAACCCAATTTAAGATCCAAATGTCGTTTCATTGTCGATTATGATGATAATATTACTGAAGTTATCTATTCTATTAAATTTTAAGCTTCTGGTAATGATAATATAAATATTACTATGATACAGTTATGCTGCCCATTTTTAGTGGGTTATAACTCGCATTGCAAATTTTTGTCTATTCAACTATACATTTCCAGATACTTGGAAGATCTCTAATATTCTTCCAATTCCCAAAACTAGTAATCCGCATAATAAGCATATTACCTCTTTTATCAAAGGTCTTAAAGTCATTGAACTTTAAAATCAGGGATCCACACTGGGCCCTCTGCTGTTTACATTATATTCTAGTAATTTATGCAGTTGTTCTTTAAGTCATTGTCAATTTCGTCAATATTCAAACGATATGCAGATTTACATTGTTATCCATACCTTACGAATCCCAGGCTGCTTGTGTCGCTATCGGTGATTATTTAAATAGACTGGCAGTCTTTGCAACCCTATCTTCACTTAGTATTAATCCTTCGAAATCTACTGTTATGTTATTTGTCAGCTTAAATTCTAAATCAACATTTTTATCTGATTTTTAAGTAAAAATTAACGTAGAGGATATACCTTGTAAATATTCAGCGAAAAATGTAGGCGCCTGAATACTTAAGTGGTGGTGCCGTAGAGCAAGGGTTTCCCTCTTATAGGGAACTATCTGATCCCCATTGCATTTTGCATTATACAACATGTTCATTAAAAAAGTCCATAAGGTGCGGCTGTGAAAATTCAAACGTATGAACAATATGTTGGTGGCACTGTAAGTCTATGTCAAATTCGAGGTTAGCAGGTTAGGTTTTCCGTCAGTTTTGACACAGACTGACGCAAAACCTAACCTGATAATCTCAAATTTGACATAGACTGACAGTGCCACCAACCTATTGTTCATACGTTTGAATGTTTACAGCCGCCCCTTATGGAATTTTTTAATGAACATATAGTACCTATTATGTTTATTTTATTTTATTTTCAATACATATATTTGTCAAAAAACAAGAAAAATAGGCCCCTCAATAGTTTGATCACCTTTTATGCAAAACCTGTAATAGCAGTAAAGAAATTATCTATAGAAATATTTTATCCATTTTCAGATCAATCGACTTCAACAACAAATCTAACAACTCAATCAAACCTGAACCTACATCCCAAATTGCCTGAAATAGAAGCAAATAAGACTGACATGGCTTCCAATAATCCTAGTCATTTGAGAGACTACACATCTGTGATGGCGGCACTCGAAATAGCAGACATCGAGGTATTTAGCGTCCATACCCAAGGATTTGACCCGAAGAAAGTTCAGGAACTAATAAGAAACATATCTGTTGTTAATAATCCAGACATTTTTCATATGGTGTTCCTATATTTATCCAGAGGAACAAATCTTAAAGCTATGATAAATAAGATGTCCCCAAAAGGTGCCGAGTTATTAACGAAGTTGATCTCTAAATATAACTTAACGTCTTCAGTCAGAAAGGCACACAAGGATACTATAAATCTGGCTAGAGTGGCAGCATCATTTCCAACCTTAGTGGTGGCATGTCTGAAGGGATATTCTTATGCTGAGCTTCCTCGACCAGTTTCTCAATATCAACTAAATTCTGGCGTAAATGGTCAATTTCCGAGGGTATTGATGAGTTCTATTACTGCGTCATTAATTCCACAGATTGAAACAAAAGATTTACCTATTAGTCATTTGATGGCTATTATTGAATTGATTAATTTTTATTCAACTTTAGAGACAATGAAAATTAATGTTTCTGCTTCAGGAAAACCTTTAAAAGTCGTATCGATCAGTTCACTAAAATACGTTATGATTTCATGGAAATCAACTGCGGTAAGTGAAAATGATCGAATTGAGTTTTGTAAATCCACAGCAATGGAAGAAATCTTTAATAAGACAGCCAATTATAATTTGATTTTGAAGAAGAGTATAATTGATATGCATGAGAATCTTTGTAAATTTGAGTAAATATTGTAATGATTACTCTTTACATGACTCTCATTTTACTATTAGTTGAACTGTGTTCGTTTTATAGCTAGTTGTAAACATAACCTCGTTATTTTGTGTGTTATTTAAAAACCATAGAGAGTCGTAGAAAAATGTGGGCGTTTTATTTACTTACCGTCGATGTCAAACACTGCAGTCATGAAGTGAATTAGTTAATGCAAGCCAAGCTAAACTGAATTTAAGTGATCAAACAGCTATAAGTTGCGGCGAGTTGTCCAAGTCATCAAACAAACAGCAGTGCCAAAAGAAATTTTCCTGTTCAAAAGCTGTGTCCAGCGGCGGCACCATCCTAGTAGAAAGCAGATGTGTGTGAAGATGGAAAGAAGTTATTTTATTGTTGCATTATTGGGTCTAGTTTTGAAATTTCAATCTTTGCCTATAATTTTGTTTGGACATAGCTATAAGGCTACATCTAGTGTTTAACTTAACGTCACATATTACTTACAAAATCCGGAAGTGAAGCGACGTTTCTTATGAATGCCACTGAAATAAGTGTCAGTTGGGTTCGTTAAAGATGAGAGATAAATTAATACTACTAGAGTGCCACACTTTAATTGAAGTTTCTAGGGGTTAGTGCGTGTAAACCGTGGTAACACGATTAAATGGTCTAAATTAATTGTTATTTATTTATTCACCAACCCCCAGCAATATATACCCTTATTAAATTGTATTGCTTACCCTACTAAGTTCAAACTGTTAAGAAGTAAGTTAGACTCCAGACTCATAATTTATTAGTCTACAATAGCACTTGTTGCTCCGTCAAACGTAATAAATATGAATAAATGCTTAGTAAACGTATGGTTGCTTCCTACATAAAGCAATAGTACAAGCCTAGCTTAGGCTATTCTTTGTATGACTCAAAATCACATAAGAGTAATTCTGAAGCAGAAGAATTATCTGGTGAATGTTTTGTTGGTGCTGATAGTTCCACCGTATGGCTGCAAAAAAAAACCGCATCAGAAAAACACATAGCCCAATGCATGAAAATAGTGTAATTTATAAAATCTGTTATGTAGATAACAAAAAAGTACAACAAAATCTGAAAAATAAGACTACAATTTATAGTTTATTATTTAAAAATAAATTGAAAATTAAACTTAATTGGATATCCAAATAATGGATTGTTGTTGGGTATGTTTAATGTTACAAGTCATTATGACCAAAGCAAAGCATACAGAATAGTGCATAATTCTCAAATTGACTAAAATTTAATGCAAGTTGACTATTTATAATGTTGTGCAAAACATGTTTTAAATAAAATATTAATAGATAGAGAAACTGTATGATAGTTAATTATATATTTAAGAAGCAAAGGTATTCATTTCCTCTCGCATGGGAAGAAATAAACCTTTGCTACAGTGATTACGATTTTTTCTTCGAACGCATGTTCTTTAACCCGAAATTTCTAAAAGTTTGCTTTAAGGATTCATTATAGTGAATCTAGATTTCTGTTATGAAATTTTGTCTAATTTCCAAATCAACATAACGTTGCTAAGCTTTGGTGTGATATCCATGATGGCAACAACACAAATACAGGAGGTAATAGTTAGTTATTTACCAAGGGTATTATGAAGACGTTTATGCCCGAGGGCATAAATATCAAGTAATGCTCGTGGTGCATACAAAAGTGTATGTCTTAATAACTGAAATAACGGATCAGAAAGTGAATGATCAATGATCAACTATCGCTGTGTACCCATCGACGCATCGATGTACACGAGCGGCGTTAAGAATCACAATGCCCGCATGAGAGGGCGTTATGAATTATAATGCCCCGGTTGTTATGAACTTGTTTATATATTTCATGTCACAGATATAAACAACAAATGCTGTACTAGTAGGACGTAAAAAATATTACCTCGCGCTGGTTATAAATGTTAGGTTTGTTTTTTAAAATTAGGTAGCAAAAGACCACTTTCTATACAGTGAGTAGAAAAAATTCTCCCCGATCATTTTTGCTCATTTGAAACAAACAACCCCTATATTGCGTTATGTTTATGTTCATGATAACCACAAAGTTTTTCAGGGATTTTTTGAATTTGTTGACTGTACACAGAAGCTATTGCCAATTTCATTGTAATCAATCTGGAAAACAACATACACACAACATTTGTGTCAATCTAAGTCAAATAACAAACAAAACCTAAACTGCAAACCTCGAACTTGACATCGACTGACAGTGCTACTAACAATACACTCCAGTACTACCAAGTGTATAACAAGAATTAAAGCAAATTTAGAAAAAAAGATGGCTACATGTTGCATATATAACATACCAATCCATAATTCAACATTTTGTGGACATTAATGAACAAACCAAATGGAATTAATCCAAATCAGCTAATTGGCGAAATCTTGTAGCTGAAAGCCATATACTGCGATAACATTAGTACCACCAACTCAGATGCTAAATAAGATCGAAAATTTACCTTGAATTGCTATTTGACGTATACTTTACAGCTTTGCATCTTTCCGACAGCAGTAGCACAAGCCGAAAAATCATTTAAATAATATTTTACCTAAAATTAAAAATGTTTTCGGTCTACATCAGTGGCGACTCATGATAATTGTATTTGGGGGCTCTTAAATTTAACTAAGCAAAAAATAATAATTAATGACTCATCTACATTCCGTCGATGCTTTAATTTAAACATAGCCATGATTTTTTATTTTAATATACCAAAGGGAAACGTCATATGCACATAACAAAAAGTATTCAAACACAACACAAAATGTACATAAGTGTTAAAAAACCAATCACGATAATCATTTACTTAGTAATGTAAAATAAAATAGAGCATGTAATGCATTACATCTACAAATCTATTTTTTTTCTTGTAAATATCCACAAAAAAAATTCTCAACCTTATTTTAAAGATTTAAATTTAATACCGGTGTGGACAGTCCTGTTTTTTTTTAATTTAACCTTTTCAACAAACGCTAGGCTTTTAAAATTGTTGAGAATGTTACTCAGTTAAGCTATTCTCGGCCATTTTTTGTATAAAACTGCATGAAACAACCGAAATCACCCAAGATAAGTAAACACGCTTGAACTTGAACCGATATTATGTTAACACGGTCCACAAATTTACAAGAACGTCGTTGCTGCATTGACATTCATTTTCAATGTTAAAGCTTGCACCACATTTGCTATTTGGATTAGACACGATAATACCTCGAGTTTAAAGCGGTCTCGGCTGCACCATTGATAGCCTTTGCGACACCTTGAAACTGCTATATCACCGACTCTACAGCGACAGCGCTTTATCCCGTAAATGACATATAAGATTGAAGCTCATTTCGGAGCGCCCTTAGCAGCTGCCTTCTGCTTGGTGCATATGATGCGAGCGAGTGTGTTGACACATAACTCATGTTATGTTGACATACTTCTTGAATATTGTTTTACATATTTTAAGCGGTATGGAATAGCGATGCCCGGATCTCATTACTTAAACCTTGTTATATTATAACGGCAGGGTAAATAATAAAATATATTTTAAATTGTTAAACAATTACTTTTTTCCAATGACATATAGACTCTTGACGGCTGGGAGACTCGAGCTCTTGTCCCCTAAGGAACAGCCGCCACTGGTCTACATTGACTCAGGAATGCGTAAAAAATGTATGAACATTGTGTAGCGAAACTAGACCGTCAAGGTGTTATGATTTTTCTAATATCCAATATATAAGCTTGTTCGGTGTTTTTTATTTTCAACTATAAACCGTTCAATAGTTATTTGCCAAGTAGGTAGACATGGAATTTTGTTTTTATGTTTAATAAAACTAAAACTCCCTAGAAACTCTTTCTGACACTTTGTCAGAAGCAGCTGTTATGTACAGGAGGCTCACGAAAGTGTCTAATTTGACATTTTGAGGTTAAACATGCAATGTTGCCAGTCCTTTCATACTTTGTTTGCCACTAGGCATAATATGTATGGACATCGCCGTCATGGATATCTATCTGTCAAACAAATTGTAGTACTAAAGTAAATATGCCAAAAGTCATTAAAGGTGACACAAAACTACAAATTACAAAGGCTTACAGGCATTATAAAGCTGACAGGCCCGACCTCAGTGAAACTGAAATCTTTGCTCGGCTTAGTGACTTTTGGGATGCAAGTATTTATGCATAAAACTTAATTGTTGCTTTAATTTTCGGCTTTGTACTGTTTTAGATATCTGAAAGAACTATTAGAAATATTATGGGGCGGAACAATTTTGAAATTAAACCTTTTGGCCCACGACCTAAAAATGATACATACTATTTGCAACATACGCACTGAAGAAGTAGTTAACAATGCGAGACAAATTGTGCAAGAACAACCACACGTATCTGTTCGCCATTTAGGACAGCAATTAAATGTTTCATATTCAACATCTCATAGGATATTAAGAAGCAATTTGCATTATTTTTCTTACCGGTTGCAAGTGTATTAGGAACTGCTGCCAAACGATCCCCCGGTTAGATTGGAATTTTGTAACTGTTTTATCAATAATTTAGGAAATAACGATAATGCGTTTGAGAAAACTTTCTTTACTGATGAGGCATACTTCTATTTATCTGGCTATATTAATTCACAAAGTATGAGGATGTGGAGCGCTGAGAATTCCAATTTTTATGTTGAAGAACCGCTTCACCCACAAAAAATCGGGGTTTGGGCTGCAATTAGTAAAAGAAGAGTTATAGGTCCTATATTTTTTTAAGGTAATTGAGTGCAGTAAAACGATTAAATTTTATTTTAATAGTTCAAATTTTAGGTTTTCTAAATGCACAACCATATCATACTGAAATTTTGTCGCCGTTTTTTGAAGAGTTACGTGACAATGAATTACAAACGGGTTACGTACTTTCAATAAGATGGGGCATAAATTTACTTAAAGAGTTTTACAAAAACAGAGTTATTAGTCAAAACATGTCTACAGTGTGGCCCCCGAGGTCTTGTAACTTAACTCCCTGTGATTTTCTTCTGTGGCCATATTTAAAAAAAATCCATTCTTCAACTTCCACTGGACAATATTCAGCAGCTTTAACAAAGAAGTACCTAATGGAAAAAATAAAGAAATCAATAATAATGGCGTAATATTAAGATTTGAGAATAGAACGAGTTAAGGAGTTTACTTTCTTAGGAACATTAATCTCTGGAAACTTAAATTACACACAAGGAATTAAATCAAGGTTAATAAAAGCATCGAGATGTCCGGGCGCGTTAAATAGTATAATGTCCTTAAGACAAATGTCGAGAAATGCAAAACTACGACTTATAAGACTGTAATTCGACCCACAGCTACGTACGCATGTGAAACATGGACGATGAATGTGGCAGACCAAGATACGATAAGTAGGTGGGAGAGAAAAATGCGGAGAAAAATATTTGGAGGGACTCGGACGGATGATGGTTGGAGAAGACTTACAAACGAAGAGGTACAAAAGAAGTATGGAGAGCCAAATATAGTAGACTTCATTAAAGCTCGAAGGTTAAGATGGATTGGGCATATATGGAGAATGTCAGATGGAAGAGCTACTAAGATAGTATTGGAAGGCAGAGCGCAAGAAACTAGAAGAAGAAGCGACCAACGAATAGGTGGAAGGAGGCAGTAATGGAAGACATATCAAGGAAAGGAATAGAAGACTGGAGAAATAAAATCATCAATAAGGGACAATGGAGACACATTGTTATGCAATGGGCCTAAAGTGGCTTGTAAAAGCTTTATTTATACTGAAAAAATACATAAATTGTAATATTTAAATATTTTTGTATACAATTTATAATTACAATAAAAAAACGACTTTCATTATACCATTATGCCTACTCAACAAAGTATGAAACGTATTCAGAATCAGCAATTTGTCTTTCATGAAATTTATCTTAACCAAGAATAAAAGTGGCACAAAATCCAAAACCAAATCTGGCAACCACGTTTTGTACATTAACATAAAACTATCATTTTATATAAAATGAGCATAACCTAACTTTTGTTAATGACTGACAGCATATTTACAGGGTGAAATTCATCACCCTAAAAGGTCTGTTCATAGTGGGAGCGGCGAGCGCCGCGTCGCGTTTGCGTTGCGTCGAGCGTCGCGTCCACTATTAACTATCCTATGTATTTAAATACAAACGTTTAGAGTGAGCGCGTTAGTACAGCGCTGCGTTTAGCGCTGTATATAGCGTTCGCAGAGCGTCAGCGTCCGAAACAATCCAGATTGTTTTTAGTAGCGTTTTCAGTGTTCAATATAAGTTCTTCAGAGGACGTTGCTGAGGTGCAAATAGTTGTTACAATTTTTTCGGGACGACGGCTAACTCTTTCTACCAGATAATCAAATGTCCCGACAGACATTCATATATAATTAAAAAATCGATCTGAAAACTTTCTTAGCTTGTGATACAAATGGTGAAATTCACCAAATACATATCTTTCCCTGTTTATAGGGTGAATACCAACTCTTTTCTTTAACTTGTAAGTATAATACGTTGCCTCGACCAAGAACATTAAACAAACTGTTCTCGTTGGAGCCATTTTGCAAACTGAGCTTGCTTGTTCAACGCTCGGTAAACGCTGTAACTCTGAATACCCCTGCGCGACGTGAACGCGACGCTCGACGCAACGCGAACGCGACGCGGTGCTCGCCGCTCCCACTATGAATAGACCTCCTATCTGGCAAATAACTATTGAACGGTTTATATTTAATTTTTGTTTATTGTTATGAATATAATAACTTTATTCAGTTATGTATACCTATATTTACTGATATATGCGTTATTAAAAATTATTAACTGCTTATTTTTCTTAATATTACTTCCATTGTAGAGAGAAATCCTTTTTTGCACTACTAGTCTCAGAACGCACCGTTATTGGTCTATCTTTAGGTCGTGAAGTTGATTTTTTGCACTTGCGGGACTAAAGTTGGCACTTTAGTCACTTATTTCAGGGACTAAAGTAGCTCATTTTATCTCTAGGGACAGAAGTAATTACTTTAGCCCCTAGGGACTAAAGTAAAAAATGTTACCGTATCCATGGTAATCTATGGTAAATTCGGGGTTAACAGGTTAGGTTTCGCGTCAGTTTTGACATAAACTGACGCAAAACCTCATCTATTAACCTCGAATTTGACATAATTGTGAGCTCTTGTCATAATGACTTACAGTGCCACCAACTTTAAAATTTAGCAAAGGCTACTAATTTTAAAATAATTGTAACTAAAATGTCAATAAATGACGTTTAAAAAAACGGGTTTTCGTTTTAAATCTTCCTGCAACGTGAAAAAAATAGTATATGCAACTCGGAGAGAATGCTATTTTGCTTCAGTGCAATTTCTGACTCTCGGGCTTCGCCCTCGAGTCAGAAATTGTACCTCAGCAAAATAACGCATTTCTCTCCCTCATTGCATAATCTACTATTCTCCACCAAGGGAGAGAAAGTAAAATAAACAATTTTCACCGTGGTAACTGATAAAGTTACCAAATATGACTATTTTAATAGTTTTAAAGAGCTGTATTGTCAGGTTGACAGTTAAAATATTTTCGAAATTTGTTGGGAATTTAGGTATTCAGCCGTTCGGTAGTGCAAAAATAGTTATTTACCTAACAAGTTCGGGAAATTAATTTTCCCGAATGAGCACTTTGTTTGCAGCACGACCGAAGGGAGTGCTGCATGTAGTGCGAATTCGAGAAAATTCTTCCCGAAAGAGGTAGGTACAATGTTTTTTGTAACGAATAACTCAAAATATTTAAAAAAGTTAAAAAAATATTATTTAGTGTTTTACAACTTTACTGAGTTGGCAGCACAAATTACTAAATTTTTATACGTATCCTAGCACCTGTTAGCTTTTGTTGACGTTTACAGCGCCCCTGGAACACACAATTGCCATAGTTTTTGTGGGAAAGTAAAAAACACCCCGGTGCGGGAAAAGTCATTTTCGGCGCATCGGGAATGACCGGGAAATATGAATTTTGAAATCATGAGTGCAAAAATGGTATATACACCATGGTAGCGAATCGTCTTATAACCTTCGCGCTTTAGATACTTCGCGCTGCGCGCTCAGTATCTAATATGCGCTCAGGTTATAATACTGCGCTTCGCTACCTTGATGTATAATATACTATTATTTAGTGTTCATTATAAAACCCCAAACATTTACTAATGTAATTTAATTTTAAATTAAAATTTAGTATTTTTTTAAATGATTTGAACGATATTGTGATGTGGAGGAAAAATAAAAATCTCTTTAGAGGGTCCCAAATACTGAGAGGTGGCTTTTCACGGCCGTGATTTACCATCTGAACACAAAATAGACCGGTATTTTATGTAATGGAATCTTTTATGGCTTGAAAAGTACTCGTACTGTTGCAAGGATGATCTACAAACAGTACCAACAATAAATGTTATTCTTATTTATTCATATCAAAATAGTACCTATATAGTGTAGTATGATAACGATTAAATTTATATTGATTTAACCAGACCTGACTTCTCAAATTTATCTTTAGGTGGTTACAGTTAGTATATACAAGACGTCCATTTAGTGTGCCTGTCTTCGATTAAGCCTTTACTTTTCTTCCGATAAAAATGTTGATTGAGGCGATTCTAATGGAGCTGTCAGGATTTAAAATTATTTTGACGTGCTCAGAGTGTCCCATAAGAGTTTGGCTCAAAAAGTATACATTTTTCTAAATGGAATACACTGTACTTCTTTATGGTTAACTAAGCCTCTATGGGTTCTACGTTCAACCCTATTTTTTCTTTTAAATTGCTTTCATTGTTTCCAACTTATGAACGTTGTTTTTATATTTTTTGTCCATATCAAGTTTTTAAAACGTCACATGACTCCCACGTCACGTCACACTCCCCACCTTGATTTTTTTAACCAAGGCCGACTATATTAAATGTAAAACATAAAGGCCTTCCCAAACCGTATACACTCGCTTGCGCCATCTGCTGACCAATTTTCAAACTTTATTCCAGTCTTATTCCCTCTGATATTTAAATATTCGAATATTGCCTAGGAGCAGACTCAAAAAATTCTTCCTTCATATTTGAAAGATTACATTTCTAGTAGTGGTCTCTTTTACAATGGGTAGGAAATGTTTTCTTTGCCATAATAAAAATGCACCTTTCTTTCAAATATCTACCAAGGGAATTAGAAATTCAAGAAAAGTGACTCAAATTCTTACAGAAAATTTGTGGTAGGTACAAGAAAAAACTCATGAGCTTTGTATTTATTTAAACAACTCAATTTAATTACAGATATAAGTAAAATTACAGATCTTACAGTATTGTGTACAAAGCACTTTGAATAACAAGAAATTGACACTAGTTTTAAATGTTACCGTTTAAAAATAGGATTAGTACCGTCTATTTTTGTAAGTTTAATTGTCTGTTTATTTATCACTTCCCATACCAAACAGTCTCTACATTTTAGAATTTTGTTAATTCACAAAGTTGTTCAAAATCCCAACCCAGGATCGAAAATTATGAACCAGTTCAGTAAACTCGACATCCTCCAATGATATAGCTACCCTTCAGGAACAAATCAACGCTCTTAACACTAGATTTGCAAAACACCACTCTAAAATATAAAAATTGTTTATCAGAACTTAGAGATATACAAAAATATGTCAATAACAATTTACCAGATTTGAATATTTAAAGAAAATTATTGATGATGCAGAAAAGTCAAACGTAAAGGCTGTATTTTTGATGGACTGCAATCAAAATTATCCCAGAAAGAACCCAAAATGGTCAGAATTAACAGTGCGAATGTGTACTGTTTGGAGGTTCTGTTCTCCTAAAGGTTACGGATTCTGCCGAAAGAACTTGACTGTACTGCCATCAAAAACAGCTATTTTTCTTTATCTTGGCACGTTTAATGGACAAAACGAACTAATGAGATTAAAAGTTTGTATGCGATGATTGCATTTCGCCATTACTGACCAAGACAGTGCCGGGGCATCTGCTTCGATTAATTAGTTTACAAGATCGTAGAGGTTTGATATATCCTAATGGAGTTTTTGTAGGAATTGTGGAAAGGATTTCAGATCTAATACAGAAACTTTTGCCTTTTATAAAATGCAATAAAACCTGTAATCAACTCACTGAGCTGATCGAACCATCTTTAAAACACAATCTTTTACTTTCTTGTTCACTGCACAAGAAGGAACGATGTACTATAATAATCCAAACAGTAGCAAAGCCTGTTCTTGACAATATATGCTTAGAACGCACTGATTCTGTAAAAAGAAAAATCGTTTGTAACAAACCGCTTAGTAGAAAAGTTCTAAAATTGTAAAACTGTATATTAATCAGTTTTTCATTAATATACATATTTATGTTGAACATTGATTGAAGATATATTTACCTTACATTTTCTTTTAATAACCAAATTTTAATTGTGTAAACAAATTAGCTTATGATGTGAAATGTTTGACTTTGACTTTGACATAAAGCTAGGAAATCAACCAAACGTTTAAAAATTTCTCCTAAAGACGGCGCAAGCGAGTGTACACTTTGGGAAGGCCTTTATGTTTTACATTTAATATAGTCGGCCTTGTTTTAACATTAAGAGAGTGCCATCTAGGATACAAAAATACTAAACTTACACAAGAACCGGATATTTTAATACCGGGTGTTTTTTTTAATTTCAATACCTTCAATCTTTATTTTTTCAGTTTTTACTTGCATCGGCTAAAAGACGAGAGAAGTAGGTACTGTAATGGTGAAAAAATCACTGTCCGAGATTTCTTTAAATCTTCACGTTTCAGGGTCCCTAGATGACTGCCTGTTGACGGTATATAGTTCAAAGAGTATTTTTTGCGGGGGGACGATATGTTGCACGCGGATTAGATGTCTAGCATGAAACCAAATATACTTCTGGTTCAATATATACAGGGTGAGCACATTAAAAAAAATGTTGTCTATTTTTGCGTTAACGCAAGAACCGATAAAACTACCGATTTGCACAGCTTAAATTTGTACTCTTAATAGAAATGGAATATAACAGATACAAAGTAAATATCAAAAAATGGATGGTAATATGTAGCAATCAGCATGTTCTTTATGTAGAGCCAGAAGCGACACAACCAGTCTTCCGGTGCGGTTTAGTGGTAAAAAGGGCGTAGTAAGCGAATTGGGCCTGTCTGAACGTGTGGGAGCCCGAGTTCAAATGCAACGATTGCATTTTTTTGCAAATTTATTTGCAAATTGATGCATTTGCGCTCGGAAGTTCCGTGTAACCTCTTCATAGATTTTTTTAAATGGAATGCTTTGTATAAATTAAACAATTCACTTGTTTTTGACCCTAACATGTTAGACTTTATTTCAAAGAGTGCTTTTAATATGTAACATCGATAAAACAAGCGACCGTTCAAATATATAAAATGAATGAAGGCTTACAGAAGGTCTTAATTTATTTTTCCCGCTGCTGATCATGTAAGTCAGTGATACAGCCTTAGTAACAAAACGTGTAAGTCGGTGATTATATTTGTTTGCTGCTTTATCTTGACAACGGAACTTAATACTATTATTAAGTTCCTAGGATAATAAAATTACCAAAGCAAAATGCAGATTTAGACGTTTTGTTTCTAAATTGCAAGTGCTTATGTGACATGTGACACTCATAGGTAACACGACTCACGAAAATTAATCCTGATGACAGGTGACAAACCAAACGATTTTTTCAAAAATCTAGGAAAATTTTGATAAGCAGCGGGAAAAATATAATAAGATAACTCGTAATGTATGGCCTATTAACATTTTCGGCAGGCAACAAGCCGCGACTACGTCTTGGCTTGTACTTGCCTACCTCAAATGTTAATAGGTCCTTACATTCCTTGTGACTTAAATAGCTATTTTTCCACTACTACCATTAAACGATATCATTATTTACTTTATTTTCAAGCCAAGAAGATGCATTTATTTCCTAGTGGTTAATAATATCTCACTATTAACTACTGGCTAGTATTGAAATTCCTAGTGGTTAATAATAGTTCATTATTAATTACTGGTTAATAATGAAAACACATTATTAACTACTGGTTAATAATGATTTAATTTTTTATTAATGTAAAAACAATTAATTATAAAAGGAATAAAGGTGCTAGTAGTGGAAAAAATAATATATAAACCACGGTGGAGAAGACTTACCAGCCTCGCAACTTATTTCACTCGATGCGTCTCATCTTGGGAAATAATTCTGCTGGGCTGAGAAAAATGTCTTCTCTACCTTGGTCTATAAATATACTATTACTGCTCTGTCGTAATTTCTCCTCCTTTTTCCCTCAGCAGCAGTTTTCTTAATTATAGGTCATTCAGTAAACAGTAAACACAAAAACCTATTAATTTGCTTGAAGTTGGCATATGCATACAATTTTTGTACTAGGGATTCTGTATTCTGTTTCGCAAAGGTTTCCAAACCTGCAAAAGGCAGGTTTTAATCTAAAAATGACAATCAATGACAATTGTCGCAGTGGATATTTTTCTGGAAATTCTCGCTTGAACTTTTATCAAATGAAATAAAAATAGTATTAAATACAGTATTTGCATAATATCCTTAGAAGCAGTTATTTATAACATTTATCGGTTTCAGAATATTAAGCCTTTGTTTATATAAACAAAATTAGGCTGGTAATTAAGTCATAACTGTATCTGTACGGTAATATTCTTTTATCGGTTTCAGGATATTAAGCCTTTGTTTACATATACAAAAGTAGGCTGGTAACTAGATCATAACTTATCTGTAGGGTAATGGAATATTACCCTACATGGCAACCATAACCATATAGCAACCGATAAACTATTGAACAAATCACGGATGTTATGAATCATAACAGCCTCAGATGTTTTAAAATCCTCGCTCTACGAGCTCGGATTTCAAAACATCTGCGGCAGTTATGATACTCATAACATTCCTAGATATGTTAATAGCTATTACCGTACATGGAAACTATTACCATACCACGGATGTTATGAATCATAACAGCCTTAGATGTCATAAAATCCTCGCTCTACGAGCTAGGATTTCAAAACAACATCTGTGGCAGTTATGATACTCATAACATTCCTAGATAGTAATGGTGAAATTGGAGATGAAGTCAGCTAAGATGGTTTTATATGAGGTTTAGCTACTTGTAATTCGATTTGAATATATAAATATTTCAAAAAGAGAGTAGTATTGTCAAGTTACACATTAAAATTTAATTAAAAAGAATCACAGTAAGTAACGTTTCGCTGGCATACCAGTTTCATCAGACGATGTACAATTTTAAAAAACAAATAGGCTTTTATAAATGTGTTTCTGTAAGGAAAACAAGAAAAATTTAAGATAGGTGAAGGTATAAAACTTACTTATAATGCATACCTGATTCAAAAGTGTAATAAGAGTGATGAGCAGGATTCGTTCGACTACTCTTGTAGATTTATTTACATTTCAAAACTTCAAACATTTGATTAATAATCACTGGAATTGTTTAGGGACATTTTTGGTTCTTTAAATATTTGGCTAGAATACAAAATAATTTTCATTTATTATTAAAGACATACCTAATTGTTAAAGGAAAAAGCTAACGTTTACTATTTTATTTTAAACTTTTCTCTGTTTCCTCTTCGTTTCAGTTCTTTTTTCTTGTAGACGGGTTCATTAATACTTGTTTTATGACATTAGAAATTTCTTCCTTGTAATTGTTATTAATTATTAATTACTAAAAAAATCCTCTTTCTTTTCAAATTTTTTTGTTTCTCAACACTGTTTTAGTTCGAGTCTGTTTCAATTTTTAGTTGTTAAAATTTGCTGGAAATTTTACTTTAGGTTATTTTAATTAAAATTAAGTGTTATTGAAAGAGTAAGAACTTACATTTAAATTATATCGGTGTGATTGGAGATGGTATAATATTTTCCTCTTCAAACGGTTAACTTGTTAAAACTTATTTTTTACGTTTGTGATGTTTAACTGTAATAATAAAAGAAACTTCAGTAAACTGCTAGTTGTGTAATGAAAGATGTTTAATTCTATACCTGGCTAGTCGTTGCAGTGTTATTTTAAACTTTAATATTAAAATTCGTGATCTTTCGAAAATTTTAGGATTTCTTTTGTGTGGGTGATTTTTTTAAATCATTATTTACTTTTGGTATTTTCATGGTAAGTATCAACAATCTTAGTCTTTTTGTCTACTTTGAATTTTATGTACGTATGTAGCAGTTTAGCGAAGTTTCCTGTTATTTTTCCTTTCAGGGTTGCTCGTAATATTCTGTTGAAAAAAATTATTTTATAAATAGCGTTTATAATTGAAGAAAAGATTGTTGTGTTGTGTTACCTCTGTGTAACCTTACAGTTAAACATCACAAACGTAAAAAATTAGTTTTAACAAGTTAACCGTTTGAAGAGGAAAATATTATACCATCTCCAATCACACCGATATAATTTAAATGTAAGTTCTTACTCTTTCAATAACACTTAATTTTAATTAAAATAACCTAAAGTAAAATTTCCAGCAAATTTTAACAACTAAAAATTGAAACAGACTTGAAAGAGTGTTGAGAAACAAAAAAATTTGAAAATAAAAAGGATTTTTTTAGAAATCAATAATTAATAACAATTACAAGAAAGAAATTTCTAATGTCATAAAACAATTATTAATAAACCCGTCTACAAGAAAAAAGAACTGAAACGAAGAGGAAACAGAGAAAAGTTTAAAATAAAATACTAAACGTAAGTTTTTTCCTTTAACAATTATGTCTTTAATAATAAATGAAAATTATTTTGTATTTTAGCCAAATATTTAAAGAACCAGAAATGTCCCTAAGCAATTCCAGTGATTATTAATCAAATATTTGAAGTTTTGAAATGTAAATAAATTTACAAGAGTAGTCGAACGAATCCTGCTCATCAATCTTATTACACTTTTGAATCAGGTATGCATTATAAGTGAGTTTTATTCCTTCACCTATCTCTAATTTTACTTGTTTTCCTTACAGAAACACATTTATAAAAGGCTATTTGTTTTTTTAAAATTGTACATCGTCTGATGAAGCTGGTATGCCAGCAAAACGTGACTTACTGTGATTCTTTTTAAATAAAATTTTAATGTGTAACTTGACAATACTACTCTCTTTTTGAAATATTTATATATTCAAATCGAATTACAAGTAGCTAAACCTCATATAAAACCATTTTAGCTGACTTCATCTCCAATTTCACCATTTATATTACAAAAACAGCTGTATTCCAAATTTATAATTTATTCCTAGATAGGTTAATAGCTATTATGGCATATGCTACTATCCATTCATAAAACTCGTGAACTGTCGATATGCTGTCAAGTTGGTACCTTCTTTAAATTCTGTTTTGAAACTTCTAGTTGCTGATTTTGACATTATTGAAATTTTTTAAATTTAATAATTTAACTTATGTCACACTTTCTTGAAAAAAAATCTCCAAAATTCTTTAACTTTTGTGCCTACACTTCAATTGATTGAATTAATTTAAAAAAAGTGCATTTTGGAATGTATTTACTTA
The DNA here is from genome assembly GCA_940337035.1 of Agriotes lineatus. Taxonomy (NCBI): domain Eukaryota; kingdom Metazoa; phylum Arthropoda; class Insecta; order Coleoptera; family Elateridae; genus Agriotes; species Agriotes lineatus. Next base: position 202,736 of record CALNHX010000988.1, on the reverse strand, counting down.
CATGTATTATAATTATTAAGTTTCATGCTTTTTAAACTTCGCTTAACTTTTGACACATGTAACATAACCTAACTTTAAATATTAGGTAACAGTTTACAGTAGCTTGAAACGCTAAAAACCGTTTTTTTAATCCCTAGAAAAAGACCATTAGTCCGGTCAAGTTAGCTCGAAAACTAGTGGTAAGCTTACAAAAATACGCAAGAAGCTGAATATTGGTAAAAATGTTGAGAACACCATCATAAACAAATTGTGAAAAGTCCCCATCGATCCCACGTGTGCAAAAAAAAAATTCAAGGTCAAAGTTCGAAAAAATGGGTTGTTTGAATTTTTCAGACAAACGCTCAGTTTTATCATAAAAATATGTCATACAAAAATTGTAGATCATGCAATTCTCTATAAAAATTCTTCTTGCACTTTTTTTCTAAGAATTGCCATTTCTGAGATATAGCGATTCTAAAAGTTGAAAAAGTAGTGTTCTCCATAATATGCACGAGTACGCCGCCTATATACATTACGGGACCCGTAGTATAAGTTAAAATATTGATCTGTCAAAAAAAATTCGCAATTTTGCTTCATTTGTAACAAAGATTTGACTGAAAGTGAAATTGTTACTGTTGATCGTAGCATGAAAACGTTAATTGATGCAAGTGTTGAAAGAGATGATGGCTTTTCTGAATACTTGAAAAACCAGAAATCTGTGACAATTCACGTGCAGTGTCGTAAAAAGGAACACTCGGAAGAGTATTATTGCTGCAGTTAAGAGACAACATGAAGAGGAACAAGCCAGTACATCTAAAATATGTCCTCCTTGTACTAGAACACGCGAAAGTGAATCAGTTTTTGTTTTAAAAAATTTTGCTTATTTTACGGTGATGAATTGAATGAAGAGTATGAAAAGAAAAACGCAATGAAATACCGGCGTAGAATTTGTAAAGTTGCTACACTTTCATTCAAAGAATCTGTTCTGAAAGTAGCTCAGACTCTTTCTGATGATGTAGCAAAAGCTCTTACTGCTCGCATTGAATTTGAATATGATTTAGTTGCTGCTCAGGCTAAGTATCATAATGATTGCTACATTTCCTTCTTGAGACCGTCCACTGGGGGTAAAGTCGGTCTTCCTGAAGATGAAGCTACGAATCTTGCAATGGAAGAAATATTTACATACATTGAAAATAGCGATGATTGTCAGTTTACATTAGAAGAATTAAAAAATATTTGCGAAAATTCAACTTTAGATAACAGAACTATTAAGATACGATTAAAGTTGAAGTATGGTGATAAAATTATTATAACTGAAAAATCGGGAAATTTAACATTCGTATGTTTTATTGATAATCATTATGATATTCTTAATCAAGCTTGGTATGACAAAAAAAATTCAAATGAAAAAGAAAAGCGATTTAGGGTTCTGAAATCTGCGGCAGCAATTATTCGAGAAGATATTCAATCTGTAGTAGTCAATAATTCTAATTACCCCCCGCCAGGACGTATGTTTGAAAATATTAACAGTAATATTCCAGAGTCACTGACTTATTTTTTGGAGCAAGTTATTTCAAAAAATAAACGATTACATTTTGAACATTTAAAATTAGTTTGTACAAACATTAACCATAGTATTATGACTGCTGTTCGGCCTCGGTCTTTTAAGTCCAAATTACAATTGGGTCTCTCAATTTTTTTCCATCGACGATTTGGGTCAAAACGTCTTATACACATTTTTTCATCTTTCGGTTTGTGTGCATTTTATAATGATACTGTGATGTACGAAGCAGCTACAGTTTTTCATCAACCACCTCATATCTTACCACCAGAAACTGGCACGTTTATTCACTATGTTGCAGACAATGCTGATTTAAATGTAAATACGCTAGACGGTCATAACACGCTTCACATAATGGGTATCATTCAAATTGTTACTCCAAAAAGTTCAGTTTTACTAGAAGAGCCTATACCACGAATAAAGAAAGCTCCTTCCGCCAAAGATTTCGCGGCAAAAATTCATGTGGCAATACAGGTCTATAAAAATAATGGTGTAGTAGGTTACAGTAAAATAAATGTCCAAGATTTTACTTATGGAAGTGAAGCTACAGTATCTTTACTGAAAAAAGTTGATGTGTTATGGTTATATGGCAAATCGAAAAATTTTTCGTTACCCGGTTGGAATGGTTACATTGAACGTTTGCCAAAATAATCTTATGAATTTTTCAAGATCAAAATTTTCATTTTTACCATTTATTCATCAACCTGCCAGTAACTACAATACTATTAGACACTACTTTACTTTGTGCTTTAGATAATGCAAAACGTTATGGTCACGATGTATGCATTATTACTTTTGATCAGCCTCTGTATGCAAAAGCTCGAGAAATCGTGTCAGCTGCACGTGAAGGGTCTGAATTATCAAAGATCATAATCAGGCTCGCAGGATTTCATCTACTGATGTCGTTTTTTGGAGCAATTGGTTACATTATGCAAGGAAGCGGCAGGAAAGAAGTACTCTCTTTGATTTATGCACATAAGTCATTAGAAAAAATGCTCAATGGTCATGCTTACGCGAGAGCTGTTCGAGCTCATACATTACTTCAGCTTACTTTAGCAACAATAATATCAAAGAATTTGCTATTGATGACGTCATGGATGCAAATCTTATCATTACTGTTGAAAACGTAATAAATAACACTATTTCATATAATGATATTGAAACATCTGAAGCATTACTTTATTAGTTTAATCAAAGAGAATATGAAGAACGAGGACCCACCGCAAAACTATGGATACAATATTTTCATATGGTGTCGATAGCAAAAGAGTTTATTAGAGCTGAACGTATGGGAGATTGGAAAGCTCACTTGAACAGCGTTAAAGAAATGCTTCCTTATTTCCACGCATCAGAACATTTTCCTTATGCTAAGTCTGCGCACTTATATCTACAAGATATGTTACAATTAGAGAACTTTATGAATCCTAGTGTTTACCAAAGGTTTACAGAAGGATTTTTCACTGTCAGACGTTCTGATTAGTTAAGTTGCGGAACAAGAAACGAGTACAATTAGCTTGTCTTCCACCAACCTCTGCTTCTGCTCATCAACATCTTTATCGAGTATATTATCAAGTTCATGTGTGGCTTGGTAATCAACTAAACCCAGAAGACTGGGGTTGGAAGTTAACTAACGATACGTTGGAACCAATCCAGACTTTACTTCCACCTGCACCAGAAAAGCTCCTCAATGCTATTTTTTGCAAGTGCAAAAAGGGGCGTACTTCTAAATGCGGCTGCAAAAAAGTCGGATTGTTTTGTTTACCAGCATGCACCAGTTGTCAAGGCCAGTCCTGCTCCAATGTTGAATCTCCAACAGAAGAGGATTCTTACGACATCAGCGACGAGACAACTGATGCTTCGCTGTTACAACAATTCACTTGCACCCAGCAGGAAGAAGAAGAAGCAGTAGAAAAAGAAGAAGAAGAAGAAGGAAAATGAAAAGAAGAAGAAGAATGAGAATGAAAAAAAGAATGAGAAGGAGAATGAGAAGAAAAAGAAGACAACACTTGAAGTTCCATTATATAATTACATCATGGAATAGGCCTACCGGGGAAACCACGTTAAAAAATCTGGTGTGATACACTCACACAACTTCCTTTTACAGTGATCTTATAATTAGTAAAAAATTTCATTTTTAATTTTTAACCATTTGTTAAAAATTTTCAAAAATTACAAATTCTACAAAAACGGTACAAAATCGAGTGTTAGTTGAAGAGACAAATTTTCTCTAGAATTTTAAGGTGAATTCAAAAATGTAATAATATACCGGGTGTTTTATTTAAAATAGGAGTTAATAAAAAAAATAGAAAAAAAAACAAAAGAAACCCACTTTAGAAGTATTCAACTGGAAAATCACTTATCTTACATCAATACACATTAAAAATGTAAAAAAAATGTAAAATTTAAACAAAATCGTTAGAGCCGTTTTTGAAAAAATCGAAAAAAACTGAAAAATCACAAGAGTAAACACCTACTTCCGGTTATGCGATTTTCTTCAAAAGCTTGCTGTCTCATCTACATAGTACACAAAACTTATATATATATATATTCTGTTCACAGACACACAGACAGACCAATGAAAAAAAATATGTTTTTTGGGACCAGGGGACTCTAAAACGTGAAGATCTGTTGAAAACTCAATTTCGAATTTTTGGGGTGAATCCAATACTTCCTTTATAGTAGTAAAAGGAAGTAAAAAACGAGCCAAGTACACTACCTCACAGGTGACGTGGAAACGTGTGCATATTATGGAGAACACTACTCTTTCAACTTTTAGAATCGCTATATCTCAAAAACGGTAATTCTTAGGAAAAAATTGCAAGAACAAGTTTTATAGATAATTGCATGATCTACAATTTTTGTCCGACATATTTTTATGATAAAACTGACCGTTTTGCTGAAAAATGCAAAAAACCCATTTTTGCAAACTTTGACCTTGAATAATTTTTTTTGCACACGTGGTATCGGTGGGGACTTTTCACAATTTGTTTATGATGGTGTTCTCAACACGTGTACGAATATTCAGCTTCTTGCGAATTATTGTAACCTTGAATGTCTATTTTGATCGGACTACATGCAGACCAAAACCAAAAAGTAAATACGTAGAAGTTCGCGGAAAGGCGTTTTTAAATACAAAACTTACAAAAATCCATCAGAAATTCAGAAAAACACGAAAATCACCGGCGAAAAGACATAAAGACGTCATTTTATTTGGGTGCGCACGCAACGCAGACTATAGCTGGAATATGTTACTAAAGCTCGAAAAACACCAGGGGCGACACCCATTGATTTAAAATAAATAGATAGAATGAAAAAAAAACTGCAGTATAGTAGACCACAACCTTTTAGTGGGTACTAAGTACACACAAATCTTAAAGTGCAGCTAACCTAAAATGATAGCTCCTGGACATGAGACAGAAGTGGTCTACGATACTAAATTTTAGCCAACGTATTTACTAGAGGCCTCTATACTTTTATACTCGTTTGGGCTGCGCCACACCGTTTAGGGTATTTTAACGACAGTTGGCAACGTAGCTAGCACTAGAAGTGTCAATTGTGATAGTTGAAGTGCATTTTAATTAGGTATTTACTTGGTGAAATTATACATTTTTCGCCTCTTCCGACAACAGATTCGAGTTCAGCAGGCCGTAAACCATAGAAACAGTGCAAAACTGCGTTCAAAAGTTGCAATTTAAGCGTTCAAGCTAAAGTAAATAATTACCAAATATCACTAGATCGGAAGTACATTTTAAAAAAATCTGTAATTTCGAGGTACACTCAGCAAATATAAAAAAAAATAACATTGACATTTCTCGAGTTTTGTGAATGGATTATAAGTAAATGTCACATCCTTAACCTATTTGTTTTAGTAATTTTTTGTAAGTACACTCCTAGACAAAGAGGATTTTTGGAATTACACTCATGACGTTTTGGAAATCAAATGCGACTTTGTGTTTTTATGTTTACTGAACAGACTATATCCATCATTCTCCCCTGTATAAACTTAATATTAAAATTCTCAGTACGGTTCTGGCGAATGTTTAATAGCTGACGTCACGCCGAGTCGCGATAGGACTTATCACTCGAATCGAGTGCGCTCGTTCCCGGATTTATTTATTAATTTTATTCAGCATTTATAGCGTTTCTGGCCAGAACGCGCGTATCTGTGACCCGAGGAGTTTGGCCACTAATTTTTATGATAGCTCGGGCTGCTTATCATATCAGTGTGTATAACAGCATGTATTGTGTGTGGTCAGGTTATTTTTCTAAGAAAAGCACTGTTAAGTTATCATAGCACGAATGTGCGGCTAGGTATAGTGCCGATCCAATGCACTGCGGAAAAATTTTGCCTGGAATTAAACCGAGGACTTGCCTACTCGGATATTATGACTTCTCGGAGATTAACCTCCACACAGTGTAATCTTTCGTATCAGTCCTTATTACTTAGGTTGTAGTTATAAGCCTGTAGTTGTTATATTTGAATTGATTGATTACTTTTGTTAGCCAATGTGCTGGAGATTTTGTTTTTGCGAGTTACATTAGGTAACCTCTAGGTCCTCTTCCTAGTCATGCTTTTGAAAATGTGTTTATGATTAACTTGTGTTTTTGAACAAACCTGGCTAATGTAATTTCTCCAGCGTTTCTAGGCCATCTACTGCAGCTCCCATTGTATTTTTATCTTGTTCTCTGTTAAAATCACCTTTGATCAATATGCCATTTGTATTGCATTCAAGGGCATTTGTAAAAGCGTTATCTTGTATTTGAAGTGATTATCAGTTACAAAACATGAGCAGCTTGAGATAAAACCTGTATCGGTAATAAAAATATTCAGTTAGTCCACATGCGAATAGTGACAAGTACCTATAAAAAATGTTGTTCTGGGCTATAGGGTTTGCCTTTATGATTTTGCCATCGTTTAGTGCACGAATACTAGGAATCGCACCAATACCATCCTACAGTCATCAAATCGTTTATCGTCCCATATGGAGAGAACTTTCGCTACGAGGACATCAAGTGACGGTGCTTACAACGGATCCCCAAAATAACTCCTCCCTCACCAACCTAACAGAAATCGACTTGCACTTTTCATATAAAAAATGGCAAAAGCTAAAAATGGTTAACATAACGCAGACCACTATGCTCAGTGCAATCGACCGCGCTTTGAGGACAGCCTGTGAGATATTTGACGATCAACTGCAACACCCAGAAGTACAAAAGCTATTAAAGAACGAAAGTGAACACTTTGACCTACTGATTGTGGAATGCATCTATCCCATAATGGTGGCGTTTGCTGAACGATTCAAGTGCCCTTTCATAGGAATATTTTCCCTAGATGCTGCAGCAGATAACTACGAGGCTATAGGAAATCCAACCCATCCCGTACTGTATCCTGATTATACGCTACCTTACGATGGGGAATTGACGTTTCAGCAACGATTAGTAAATGTTTTGCTTGCAGCCGCTGGAAAATATTACTTTTCGGGACAGTTCTTTGATGTCCAAGAGCCTTTAATTAAAAAACATTTTGGAGAGGATTATCCACCTTTATCTGAAATCATAAGAAATGTCAGCATGCTGTTTGTGAACACCGATCCCATTTTTCACCATGTACGCCCTTTGCTTCCATCGGTAGTACAAATTGGAGGAGGAACGCATTTACAACCCCCTAAAGCATTACCAAAGGTTTGACTATTTTCAACATTATAATATTTAAATAACATAATTTGTTACAGTGGGATACAAAGGATTTAGTTTAAGGCGCTCGAGTCTTTACTTAAAGTAAAAAAAAGTAAACTTATAAGAGTTTCATATGTTAGGTTAGGTAATTCTGTTTGCTCAATTGTAAAAAAACTGCTTCTATTATGAGAGTATAAGATTAACAACCTTACAAAACTATTTCAGGATCTACAAAGACAGCTCGACAATGCGTCACAAGGATTTATTTACTTTAGCTTGGGCTCAAATATTAAGAGCAAGGAAATTTCTGCCGTTGTCCGTAACATAATACTAGAAACATTTGCTGAACTGCCTTACCTTGTATTATGGAAGTTTGAACTTGAAGATTTACCGGGCAAACCAGATAATGTTATCATATCGAAATGGTTTCCTCAACAAGATATTTTAAGTAAGTTTTTACTTCTATAGAAAATTTTCTACTCTACTTTTAACTTTTAGGGCACCCTCATATCAAACTTTTCATTACTCAAGGAGGTCTGCAATCTATGGAAGAAGCAATCTACAGTCACGTCCCGATGGTGGGAATCCCATTTGTTGGCGATCAAATAATTAATACACAAAAAATCGTCGCTAAAGGGTTTGGTTTGGGGCTAGATGTCAACACGCTGAATAAGGAATCCTTCAAGTCAACAATTCTGGAAGTTGCCCAAAATACAAAGTAACCAATGCGTGCAAAGATACTTAATGCTTCTAGTGCTTACGTATTCATTTTAGATATCGCAACAGAGTTAAAGAATTGGCTGAATTAGCAAGGGATGAACCCATGACAGGCTTGGAGCGGGCAATTTGGTGGACTGAATACGTTTTAAGACACAAAGGTGCACAACATTTTAAAAGCCCAGCCGCGGATTTGCCTTGGTATCAATACTTCCTTGTAGATGTTATAGGTTTTTGTTTATTAGTAGTGGGAATATTTATGTATTTGCTTGCATTGATAATCAGAGTTATCTTAAAGATTTTTGGGCGTTTCAGATCAAGGTCGAAGGTTAAAGTACAGTAGACCAATATTGTAGAACGATGTAAAATTTGTTTCGTTATAAGCTCGAATTACTTGTAAAATTCTAAAATAGATACATGTTTAAACAACAAATACTTTTCACTGCCTTTTGAAATATTTTAAATAGGTACCAATAATTGTTTTCTTACGTATAACACTCGCCCGCGGTCTGCGTCAAAATAGTAAGATAACTTTTCATATTTTCATGTTTCAATAACTTTAGTGATTTTATCAATTTTTGAAGATAAATTGCAGCAATGAAAACGTTATCTTCATACTTGATCATAGAGTACCTGATGTAAACTATGACAAAGCACCTTTTACTTTCAACCAATTTTTGTAATAGTTTCGCACCATCGCAACACAACGTGACTGTTTATATTGATATGGTCTTAAAATGGCAAAGCATTTTAAATACAATTATCATGCAGCTTAATTATAACTAATACAAATAAAAAGGATACTAAGTCCAGCAGTACGGTTTTATCATTAAAAATTCTGTTTATACAATTTAATGGACAGTTATTAATTCAATTACATGTGAAATTGTAAACGATATTAGGTAATTGTCCATTCGTTTACTGCAAATGTAACTCAAATTTGGTTGATGATAGTTCTTATATTAGTCAGTTTATATCTGCAAAAGTAAATATTAGAAAGGATAAAACATAAGTTTGTTTCTTACATATTTGTTGTATAATAGGGTTGTTGTTGCACATTGTTGTATAATAATTGGAGACTGGCACAAATTGAGAACACGTTAACCTAAGTATGGCATGTTAAGCTACATGTCACAATTTACTAATAATAATTTTATTAATCCTATAAATACTGTAGCACTATATTTAATGATGAAACTAGAACAAATTATCTGTGTATGTTATTTTCTGTAATATTACATTGTGACATTTTACCCTTGCTGTTAAGGGTGTCGAAATTACTGCCAACGGGTAGCTATCAGTCGGAGTTAATTTGGTTCCCTCAGATATAATAAGATCAGCAAACAAACACCAGGTTAATATTAGACAGTTTTATTATATTGTAGTATGTATTTACAAACATCAGGTTTACTCGAAAAATGAAAACAATGTATTTTACAATAAATTCATAATTTGTTCGGGCGTTGTACTTCGTAATTCTGGCTCAGCTGCAACCCGTCGTACGTCGATGCATGGAATGTGCCCCTGGTACGGACCCTCTGGCCCGGCGGTACGCCACTGTCTGGTGGCGCGATCGGTTGAAATCGGGCTAATTGCGCAGGCGGCTAACCTTAAAATTCGGCCCGGATTGAAACGTGCGAGGGGCTGCGAACATAGAAATAATTAGGTTATCTTAAGGGGTGCTTACGCTTCCGGAACGTTCGGGGAAGTCGCCAAGCCTCCTTGGGGTTCGCGACGGTGCTGTGTGCTTGTGCAGTGTGTGATAGAACGAGAAGTCGACGGTGTATTTCAGCTGGTGCACGACCTCGAGATGGTTGCAGACGTTGGGGATGTTCCTCCACGGAACGGGCTAGCCTGGTGGTACTACCGGCGCTGCTCTTCGTCCCCTGAGAAGTCTGGCTGGTGAGTAAATATCTGTATTGAAGAATAATTAGCACAAATTCAAACGGCCTCGAAGTTTCTGCAATCGAATATGTTTGTTTCGAGATGAATTACGCCGAGTGGCTGCCGTAATTATTACGAGAAACGTGCAAAGCGATCCCGTGAAAGAGTCTTCGCTTTAAACACGTTTCTGGGGAGAGTTTTACAAATAGCTGTAGACGGGAAGTGGGCTAATTATTTAGGCCGGTTTCGGATTATAATATTGGCAGGAATAAACCAGGAAGCGGTCCCTGAAAGGGCCTTCGCTTCAAAAACTGATTTTCTGGACGGGGATATATTCAGATTTAATTAGCCAAAAACACGGCCTCCTGGTGGAGTCCTCGGTTCAGCTGCAGGATTTCAAAAATGAAATGGGTGCGAGTGAATTCCAATGAGTTTTGTTAACTGGACGGGACAGGAACAGGACTGGAAGTTATCTGGGAATTTCGGGAAGGAATGAATAAATTGAACGCCTGGATGAAGGCCGGAATGAATGAATTCCTCGTGAATCGGTCGCGAAGCTGGTTTTATGTCCCCTCCTCGTGCTTCGGACATCTTAGCAACCACTTCGGACGTCTTAAGTAGGAGAGCGGCGCGTACGTGTACCTGCGACTCCTTGATGACGTATTTGGCCCCGCGGGCCAAAGATTCAAACTCCGACACGTAAGGTAGAATACGCTATGGGAGAACGCGCGAATTAATTTCTAATTCAAAAATCGCGTTCGCGCTGGGCGAAACGTTACGTTTAGTGTACAATGAATTTCTAATTCTCTAATCATTTGCCCAGTGGCGTAACTATGGGGGGTGATATAATAATAATAATAATAATAGCTTTATTTCCACAAAGGTATACAAGTATAACTTAATAAAAAAAAAGAGGAAACAAAACAAGATTTTGTGGGAATCTTAAGGTGAAGTCCCAGTATAGGAGATGAACTCCGTACTGATCAATACTTAACCTTACATAACAAGAGTTTAAAACCATACAAAACCTAATGCCTAAGCCTAAACTAACCTAAATTCTGTGTCGGCAGTAACCAAAAGTGAACTATAATACAATGCAATAAACAAATAGCAGAGCTTGCAACCGGATACATGTACAAAAAAAAAAGGAAAATGGTTACTTAATTAACTGTTCAGCGAATATGTGATTGAAAGTGTGGTTTTTAAAACTATGAATTGACAGGCTTTTGAGGGAGGAAGGGATAGAATTATAGATCTTGCCGATAGTGTACGAAAAGGACCGTTCAAAAAGAGCAGTACTATGCCGTGGAACGGTAATGAGCCCGCGATGTCTTAAATTAATGTTAAGTATATCTGTACGAAAACGAATTTTTTTATGTAAATAGATTGGTTTTTTCGATAATATTATTTTATGAAATAAGCAAGCCGACTGAAATCTATATCGATTATTAATATTTAGCCACCGTACTTCAGCGGGTGTCAGAACACCCCCCATAGGCTTCAGGAATAACTAAAATTCGTCTTAAACAGAAAATCTAAAATTACATTTTAGTAATGTATAATTGAATATCAATTATTACATTCGGAATTCGGAATCGACCATTTTTAAAATCCGATTTCAACGAACCTCTTTCGGACGTGATTGCTGAGTTTAAATTATACCGGAAATGCCAAAATGTACAAAATCCTCCACATAAGATAGCAATGGATGTGCTAGCTACGTACAATAATGACATGTTTCCCAACATATTCAAGTTGCTGCAAATCCTTACAGCGTTTCCTGTGTCAACTGCAACAATTAAAAGATCTTTCTTCACCTTCAAAAGAATTAAGACTTACCTCCGAAATACAACATCGCAATATAGGTTGAATGGATTAGCAATGCTCTTCATACACAGACAACTGCAGGTGAACGTAGATGAAATTATAAACGAGTTAGCAAAAAAACCAAGAAAACTTGAATTACTACTATAAGTTGTATTACAATTGTACTGATTTTATTGTTTATAAATAAACAGTATAGTTGCTTTCATTTCTATAGTACTTGTAGGAGGCCCTGATTTAACTAATTTTTTACAGTCAAAATGACATTTAACATTTTCATAGATTAGAGTTATTGCAAGGACAGGCATATTTTGCAATTTTGTTTGACAAGCGAGCTAAGTTGTTATTTATTAAGCAAATGATTATTTCTGGCGCCTTTTGGTTAATAAGAACATAAAATGCCACACTAGTTAATTTCACCTATTTAAATAGACGTCTGTCAACATCAGTTAGTAAATTTTTAAATGTAACTAGGTGGTCTACACTGCCAAGAAGTTAAATCAAAGCTGACTTCAAGTCATATAGAGATGAAATCAACTATACTTTTCCCGCTGTTGATCATGTAAGTCAGTGATACAGCCTTAGTAACAAAACTTGTAAGTCGGTGATTATATTTGTTTGCTGCTTTCTCTTGACAACGGAACTTAATATTATTATTAAGCTCCTAGGAAAATAAAATTGGCAAAGCAAGATGCAGATTTAGACCTTATTTTTATAAATTGCAAGTTTTTATGTGACATGTGACACTGACAGGTAACACGACTCACGAAAACTAATCCTGGTGACAGGTGACAAACCAAACGATTTTTTCAAAAATCTAGGAGAATTTCGATAAGTAGCGGGAAAAATATAATAAGATAACTCGGAATGTATCGCCTATTAACATTTTCGGCAGCAACAAGCCGCGACTTCGTCTTGGCTTGTACTTGCCTACCTCAAATGTTAATAGGTCCTTACATTCCTTGTGACTTAAATAGCTATTTCCCGCTGCTGATCATGTAAGTCAGTGATACAGCCTTAGTAACAAAACGTGTAAGTCGGTGATTATATTTGTTTGCTGCTTTCTCTTGACAACGGAACTTAATATTATTATTAAGCTCCTAGGAAAATAAAATTGGCAAAGCAAGATGCAGATTTAGACCTTATTTTTATAAATTGCAAGTTTTTATGTGACATGTGACACTGACAGGTAACACGACTCACGAAAACTAATCCTGGTGACAGGTGACAAACCAAACGATTTTTTCAAAAATCTAGGAGAATTTCGATAAGTAGCGGGAAAAATATAATAAGATAACTCGGAATGTATCGCCTATTAACATTTTCGGCAGCAACAAGCCGCGACTTCGTCTTGGCTTGTACTTGCCTACCTCAAATGTTAATAGGGCCTTACATTCCTTGTTACTTAAATAGCTATTTCCCGCTGCTGATCATATAAGTTAGTGATACAGCCTTAGTAACAAAACGTGTAAGTCGATGATTATATTTGTTTGCTGCTTTTTCTTGACAACGGAACTTAATATTATTATTAAGTTCCTAGGATAATAAAATTAGCAAAGCAAGATGCAGATTTATTAGACGTTTTGTTTATAAATTGCAAGTGTTTATGTGACATGTGACACTAGGTAACACGACTCACGAAAACTAATCCTGGTGACAGGTGACAAACCAAACGATTTTTTCAAAAATCTAGGAGAATTTCGATAAGTAGCGGGAAAAATATAATAAGATAACTCGGAATGTATCGCCTATTAACATTTTCGGCAGCAACAAGCCGCGACTTCGTCTTGGCTTGTACTTGCCTACCTCAAATGTTAATAGGTCCTTACATTCCTTGTGACTTAAATAGCTATTTCCCGCTGCTGATCATGTAAGTCAGTGATACAGCCTTAGTAACAAAACGTGTAAGTCGGTGATTATATTTGTTTGCTGCTTTCTCTTGACAACGGAACTTAATATTATTATTAAGCTCCTAGGAAAATAAAATTGGCAAAGCAAGATGCAGATTTAGACCTTATTTTTATAAATTGCAAGTTTTTATGTGACATGTGACACTGACAGGTAACACGACTCACGAAAACTAATCCTGGTGACAGGTGACAAACCAAACGATTTTTTCAAAAATCTAGGAGAATTTCGATAAGTAGCGGGAAAAATATAATAAGATAACTCGGAATGTATCGCCTATTAACATTTTCGGCAGCAACAAGCCGCGACTTCGTCTTGGCTTGTACTTGCCTACCTCAAATGTTAATAGGGCCTTACATTCCTTGTTACTTAAATAGCTATTTCCCGCTGCTGATCATATAAGTTAGTGATACAGCCTTAGTAACAAAACGTGTAAGTCGATGATTATATTTGTTTGCTGCTTTTTCTTGACAACGGAACTTAATATTATTATTAAGTTCCTAGGATAATAAAATTAGCAAAGCAAGATGCAGATTTATTAGACGTTTTGTTTATAAATTGCAAGTGTTTATGTGACATGTGACACTCACAGGTAACACGACTCACGAAAACTAATCCTGGTGACAGGTGACAAACTAAACGATTTTTTTCAAAAATCTAGGAAAATTTCGATAAGCAGCGGGAAAAATATAATAAGATAACTCGGAATGCATCTCCTATTAACATTTTCGGCAGGCAACAAGCCGCGACTTCGTCTTGGCTTGTACTTGTCTACCTCAAATGTTAATAGGGCCTTACATTCCTTGTTACTTAAATAGCTATTATGGTACGCTCAATTTTTTAAGATTATTATTGTAAGGTAGATCACTCTCCCAGAACACCCCCCAGAGCAAAATCTTAGTTACGCCACTGCATTTGCCATCCCTCATTTGTTGCTACTTGAGATGTGACTGGCGATACGTTTAGACAAATTAACATATGACAACATAAGTGTTGCATGTTAAGGATTTTGATAAGTATTGATATTTCTGTTTTAAGTGGAAAACCACTTCATGTTCACTGTCTGAAAATTCAATTTTTCTACCATATTTTAAAATAAAGCGGTGAGAGAATATTATAACTTTTACAGGATAAACATACAGTACGTACACTTTTTGCCAAAAATTGTACATTACTTAATATTTTGTTTATTTTTTTCAGAATGTATTATTAACATTTAAGAAACATTTGATGGAAACATATCTAGCTCTTCAATGTTCATTACATTTAGGTGGTGGCAATAAATCTTGTGTTTGATTACTGTATCTTTCAACTATTAGCAAAGCGTTTTATCTAGTACAGTAGCAGAGTAACCTCAACTAGTGGGCATTCAGTACCAGAGTAAAACCATTTACGAAAACACCGTGACCTACCTGTGATTACTTCTTATTTTCAGAAGGGTCGTTTTATTTACTTTAAAAAGTAAAGGTTTTTCTTATAGTTACTACCGATACAAGACAATAGTATATTATGATACTAGCGCATTAGTACGCCTTTAAAGCACGTGTGACGTGTTTAAGAGCACGAAGCGGTGTGCTTTTAACACGCTAGTGCTTTAATGGCACTTGCACACGCGTATCATATGCTACTTTTTCTATGATCGTAACAGAAATATAAAAACTTAGTTTGGTGACGCGTTTTCCGTCACATTGTTTTAGATATTTTAGGTTAAGTTGACATTGAAACTTATGGCAAAGCGTGTTTTAATAATATAGTCTGGCATCAATGGCAACGTGTGAAAAAGATGTAATTTGGGCGGTAATATTAAGAGTGCTACAAACGTCACTTTTGACACTAGAAACTGTGCAAAAAGTTATCATTTTGACACGATCGTAGAAAATAGTAATTTACGATACAAGTTTAGAAAAGTGATGTTTTGTTGAACAAGTATGGCGGGTTTGAGTACGAGCGTTAGCTAGTACTTAAACGGCCATACGAGTTCAGTAAAACCACTTTTCTAAAGTGTTGCGTATACTATTTTATCGCATTTCATAATGTAAAATATTAAATTTTTACATACAAGTGACACGAATTGTCAAAACATAACCAAGCTGAGCATAACTCGTTCTTATGTATTAAAGCACAATAAGCAGCTCCAGTTGATGTTATGCGTTTGACAGTACTGAAGTGTGTTGTTGGTGACACTGAAAGTGCAATGATCCTTTTATTGCCGCAAAACAAGTCATCCTAAAGTAATAATTAATAATTTCAAAGCTAAAAAAGTAAAAAGAGAGGTTGAAATAAATTAAACCATTAAGAATCAGAAATGGCCATCCTCTAAAAGTACGCAATGGCTATTCTACATTTACCATGACAAACGTCAACCTTGTTCATTTAATTAATATAAATGTAGGTAATAAACATCACAAAATTACCGGGTGACTATAAATGATTGTGATTTTTTTTCTTAGGTTGGCACTGTTTATGTTAGTGGCACTGTAAGTCTAGGTCAAATTCAATGTTCGCAGGTTAGGTTTTGCGTCATTCTGTGTCAAAACTGACGCAAAACCTAACCTGCTATCCTCGAATTTGACATAGACTTACAATGCCACCAACATAAATAAACAGTGCCAAACTAAGAAAAAAAATCACAATCATTTATAGTCACTCGGTATTAATTAATGTTGATGAATATCTTATCACTGTTTGCAAGTAGCACACAATTCTTCTCTGTTGTTGACTACATTTTTATTGCTGGCATTTCAGTACCACTGAGTTGAAAAACGTAAGATGTTGCTTCAAGTCTATTAATTTCTTTATCTACGTTGAGGCTATTACGATAAGTTACTCGTTCGCGTATCCTAATAGACAAAAAGCGATGCTGTAATAAAAATACTAAAAACAGAGTAATTAATTTTTTTAACGTTGGCAACCAAATGTACTTCGCTCCGTGTACGTATCGAACTGTCAATAGCCGCCTTTATTGCACCGCACAAATGTCGCCAACTGCCCGCAAAATTCCCTAGATTTTTAATTTTTTTTAAGTGGCAAAGTATATCAAATACGGAATGGTACCTAGTTTTGCATTTTGTCGCACTTACTCCTCTAGAACACTCCTCGTACCCTAAACCCCTACGTGCTACGAAAATGCTTCGTATAAAACTGGTATCATAATATACTATTGTTACCTGCTTCAAATTTAAATCCAGTTTGCCTATTATAAGATTATACGATTTGATTATTAGACAATAATAAACAACCTATCTAAGTATAATATTTTTTGTGTATGTCTTATAAATTCGGCAGGCGATATTGTATTGAACATTGTTCTATTTATATAAAAATCAATGTATTTACTGAAATAATTAAGATGATTTCACATTACAAAAATGAAGCTGCATCGTTACTGATCCTACTTACTTCGTCCCCGATCGAGCTCACTCCGTTAATCTTAGTTTTTTGAAAAGAATCTCAAAGGGGGTGGCGATTCAAATTGCAGCGCGTATATTAAGTTATTTTCAGATTTTTATATCTGTTGTTTTAAACGTTATAACGTCATCATTTTTTTAAATGACAACCTATGTATATTTTTATTTATTTCGGTAGCAGTTTTTAATCTGCTTTCAACTGTATACAATTTTAAATAGGTTACATTAGAAAAAGCTAGAAAAACGGCTTTAAAGTTCATATAGGAAAGATGGATAAAATAGCAGATCAATTCTAGTTAGCTGGGTTTAAAACAAAAAACTTAGTTATGGTTACTTTTTGACTTTGACAATACAATACAATTTTTCTTAATATAACCTATTTAAAAATTTTATACCGCTGTAAAAGGATTAAAACCTGCTACCGAAATAAGGAACAAGAAATATAGATTGTCATTTAAAAAAATAGTAATGACGTCATAACATTTAAAAAATATGATATAAAAATCTGAAAATGACTTTTTCCTATGCACTGCAATTTAAATCGTTACACCCCTTTGAGATTTTTTCGTAAAAAAGAAGATTAATGGAGTTACCGAATTTATGCGTTACTTCATTTCTACACTGTGTATACTCGAATGCCATCCTGATGGCTAGAAGCTCTCAATGAAATCTGACACTCCAGTCAGCCAGCCTGGCAGCTCCACTTGTCGCTCTCGTTCCTGGCAAAAAAATGACAAACGTGGCTTTGGCCCTGCCGTCCTCCTTACGCGAACCGTATGTGAAAGGCCGCTTTACATTAAGCAATTCTTTTGTAATGCAATACAAGGCAAGACGAAAATGGTAGTGAGCGTATGCGTCAAGGCAATTTTTACAATCAGCTGATGCAAGACGGAACGATTAGAGCCGGTTCTAATTTTGTTGCAAGTCGCATGCAATTCTAGTAATTTTTTTAGTAAAAAACTTGTTACCAACCATTCAAATTGAAAGTAGCAGTGAACTAACCTTTCATTTATAGAATTTGATAAACCACTTAAAACACGTGCTAAAACCACTGTTTTAATATAAAATTAAAATGACCACGAACGTATTACTGCAATTTTATTGCAATTGTTGTCAAAATGATATGCACTTTTATGCATTGGTAGTTGGTAGTCTTGTTTACAAACGTCATGTGTTGCACATGACTTGCATAAATGTAAAGTGACAAGCAATATTAATTTTTACATGCAATTCTTCATCTTGCATTGCATTGCACCGGTCTTGCTTAAATGTAAAGCGGCCTTTTACATCGCATCTCGTACATGCCTCCTTTGCCGACGAGGAAAGTAAATGTCTGCCAGGTGCCCCAACGCCAGCTCACCCGCCAACAGGGGGGAGACTGGAGAAGTACCTGAAAAGTAGGTGCACCAAGCCCTTGAGGTTGAAACAGTTGAATATAGTCTCTTCCCTTACCGTTTTATGACGAGCGTGTTAAGCTAGTAATATATAGTAACAAAAATTACAGCAATTATAAAATTACTATAAAGTAAAAATATCATTTATAGTCGTAATTACATTTTGAAACCACAACAGAGAATCAACTAGCAGTAACGATATTTATAATTAAATTAACCTTCATTACAGCGACATTTCCAAACCATTTTTTTAATCAAAGACAAAAATATCACCTAAAGTAGAGGATTATGGGAACATATGTGCGAATTCACATCTTTTTCCCTAAACAGTGTAAATAATTTTTTTATATAAAAATTGATAAAATAAGTTCAGTTCCTACAGCTTACAGGATTATTTTTAACTACGCTGTTCTTAAGCATAGTTGTACGACTAATTAGTATTTTCCTGAGAAATCTAGCTTCAAAATCAAGGCAAATGTTTGCTTTAATTGCAAATCTTGATTTTTTCTAACTGTAAATGTTTTCATCTGCATGACTATTAGTAGCTGCTCGCTCAGCTACCATCTACTTGTACTTGTCGTGTAAACATGTTTTGATAGAATTAACTGTGAAAATAGGAAATATACGATTGTTTAACATCTTTGATGCAGAACCAGTGGAGTGCATTTTTAGATAATAATGAATTATCCCAAAGTCTTGGGTAAAACAACAATTGAAGATTGGATCTTCCTTGGAATGCACTTTTAATAATAATTAGTCCAAGTGGATAATTTTAAGAAAATTAGTAGGTAAAAGAAAACTCCATTTAGTCATGAAAAAAGGCAATTTCATGGACTATAACTTTTACAAAACATTTTTAATATGAATAACGACAGGATTTTACAAATTATCATAATGTCAGAATACTTTCCACTATTTTCTAATTATATAAACATTAAATAATACTCACAACATCACCTCCTTTAAACTAATTTGAACAATTCAGGAAGTACAAATGTAGTCTGTTATTGTGTCTTTTGTTTTGATATTGATTTACTTGATTTAAAAAGTCTTACGCCCGTATTCATAGTCGTTCGCCAGCGGATCGCCGGCGACTCGCCAGAGTTTCGTTATTAATAGTATGTTGGCGGCACTGTACGTCTATGTCAAATTCGAGGTTAGCAGGTTAGATTTTGTGTCAGTTTCTGTAAAAACTGACTGAAAACCTAACCTTATCACCTCGAATTTGATATAGACGTACAGTGCCGCCAACATACTATTCATATCGAAACTCCGGCGAGTCGCTGGCGATTCGCTGGCGAACGACTATGAATACGGGTGTTAGAAATTTTAAAACTAACTTTACTAATTTCGCTACTACAAATAAAACTATTGATGTCACTAAAAAGCATGCTCCTATTACATCCAGGAGAAAATATTGATACAAAGGCAAATCTAAAGCCGGGCTTCGCAAATGGTTTTCTCCTTTATGCCTTAAAACATACTCTGTCCACCACACTGCTCGTTGTAGGCCTGTCATGGGTTTCTCTTGCTAGCTGGGCTAATTCTGTTGCGATACCTAAAAGTATAACAGGGAATGATCACACCTGAGCGCTAAATCTATGTTTGTAATATTCGCCCCTGCTTATAAGGGGTTGTAATATTTATTTACCACGGGTTAACTCATAAATCGGAGATAGGGTTCGATCGTTCGCTCAGATATACCATAAATAAGCAAAACATACTAACGGAGTATCCTGTATAACATTTATTCTATATAACTATCGTACATAAGTAAATATTCGTGTAATTAATTAAATGAGATGTTTATTGCTCGAAATTAACGATCGTATAAAAACGCGGCTTCCTGGTTGTCGCGGAGACGGATTCTACGGACGGTAGCCGCTTCCTGGTTGTAGCGGGCGTGACCTCGTGCGCGATTCGTTCGAGGACGTCGTGGTCGGCCGGGCCGCTACTTCGTAGCTCTTCAGGACGAGCTGCGCGCTGATTGCAACGCCGGACAGTCTGTCAAATTCGCCGATCTGCGAATTCTGGTTTCTGTCAACAAACAACAAATTAAAACTGTTAACGCGAGTTCTAACCCTATTTGTGCAGCTACAGTTTGTTGTTAAAATACTCCGTGAGGTTCGCCGCACTACGGGACTTCGCTTGTAACTCGATTTATCAAATCGACAGGATTTTCGAGGTTAGCAACCTCGGCACCTCCACGTGTATTCTTCGGCGAGGTTGACGGTTCGGTCCGCAGAATTCCCAGGCAAGACGGCCGCTGCAATTCTCAAGGATTAACACAGGTAATTTCCAATTAGATAGCTTGAAGCTTCTAATTCTGCTTGAATAGCAAGGCGCCAAATTTAAAATGCAAGGGAGCTGGGATTTAAATATTACGTTAGTTATTACTGATTTACAAACGGTTTTCGGTGTAGGATTTTTACAAGGAAAATATTGCTGGCGTGTCAGGCGTTTCTTGTGAAACCACTAACTTGAACTCAGCTTATTAGGAGGTCTCGGGAAAATATTGCTGGCGTGTCAGGCGTAACAAGGCTCGGTTTATATCTCAGCGGTAGGGTTACTTCAATGGCGTTGGTTTCGGAAGAGGAGGGTGGGCGTTACCCTCAGCTAGACAATAAAAAGAAAATGGCGGATTGGCATCCGCAGTTGGAAGCTGGTGTGGTCCTTCGGAGGCGATGCCGGCGGCTTCCTACTGCGGTGGCAGCGGCGGCGGTGGCGACTGGCGACGGGGCGGCGGGCTGAGAGCGGCGGCGGCGGCAACGCCGGCGGCAGTGCTGATCTCCTTGGCGGAGGCGGCGGCTGGCGGCTTCCTTCTGCGGTTGCAGCGGCGGCGGTGGCGACTGGCGACGGGGCGGCGGGCTGAGAGCGGCGGCGGCGGCAACGTCGGCGGCAGTGCTGATCTCCTTGGCGGAGGCGGCGGCTGGCGGAAGTGGCTCAAGTTCCCAAATTTTTCCGAGGGGGCAGGCAGCAGAGTCCAATGCAGAGGATTGGCTCTAAGTCCACGTAGGTGATAGGCTCTGGAGAGGGCTGGGGCTGGTAGATCCTTGGAAGGCTGGAGCTGCTAGCTGGTCCTGGAAGGCTGGATGCTGTTGGCTGACTCTCCTGGGTTGAGTGATTTCCTACTGCCAGCGTCTGACTATTTAAAGGAGCCAGTCCTTTGTCAAACGCGATCTCGCAGCTCATTGGTCGAAGTAGAAGGGATGTTTTGCCCGTTTTTGATGTATTTCGGATTATCGCGTTTAATTGAGCGGCGTGATCAATTATCGACTTGATTTGAGTCGCAATCAATAGTCGTTGAAATGTCGATTCTAACGACACCCAATTTGCTAGGTTTTGGTAAAGATTAATTGAACTTGGAATTTGTAATTCCGTGTTCGGCGTAAAACTTACTTAAGCATTACTCTTATTGCGTATGTTAAGAAGTTATTTTGCTTCGATTGGTTGCGCGCTAATTTTATATGAATTTTGAGACTATTCACGCTTTCCTGGGATGCTTCCTTCCGCTAATTATAATTTAATGTGTAATATTTAGCCGGATGTAAGCGGCTTTTTGTCCTGATTTAACCGTTAGAAAATACGTCTTCGCTGGGCCGCCATGTACTTCGAAATTTCTGTAGCGTTTACTTGCAACAATCGCCCGCATTACGAGCGGTGATATTTTTGCTGGCTGATGGAAAAGTTATTTTTAATCGACCTGTATGTGTGCTAGAGACTTGGGCGTTGTTTTATCAGGTGGCGGCTAATTCCTCCTATCGGCAGGTATCCTTATGTGGGGTTTTGATTGGGCGTACTCTGTTTTAAGAGCGTTTTAGTGATTGAACTTGGATTATTAATTTGGTCGCACGTTCGGAGTTTCGTTCGCCGCGGTGCTGTTTTGTCGGCTTCCGGATTTATTGAGGTTTGGCGAGCCGTTGGCCCTTTATTGCACTAGAGAATTGGTGCTCCTTTGAGCTGGCATGCCGCGATTTATTGTTTTATTTTTGTAACGGTTTTCTTTTAAATTCTTGTAGGATCGGGGCGTTTTGCTGGTAAACAGATGTTTTTGTAATTTGTTCGCTGCCTGCTTGGCGATGAAAAATTCCTTCGTTTTCTGTTAACCGGTTCATGTTAATTCCTCCCTCCTTTGGCGTCCTCGATCCGTGCATGAATTTTCTAAGGAGCTGGGAAGAAGGGGCGGAGTTGGTCGGCGTGAATTTTGAGGGCCTGTTGTCCTCTTTGGACCCTATAGATGCTTGGGCCAAGTTGGTCCAGGATTTGGTGGGGTCCACTCCATTTTGGTTGGAATCCTGCATGAATCCCAGCGGTGGCGTTCGAGAGAGGGTGATTTTTTACCATTACCAGCTGATGACGTTGAAAAGTGGGGCCGCTGGTGTCTGGTGTTTCCGGGTGTTGAGCGATGGCTCGGTTTCGGATGCCCGCGTCTCGTTCGGCGCGGTTGTGTGTCCGCGGTTCGTGGGGCCTTTGTGGCGGCTTCGTAGGTTGCCGGAATCTCCACTCCCCAGGGCGGTCCAACTCCTTTCCGTACATTGCGTGGGCCAGAGAACACCCTAAGGCAGTGTTATGGCGATTCCGCAGGCTGAATAGGGTCGCAGGCAGGTGCTTGTCCCACTCGCGGTGGTTCCTTCCTTGCAGGTGCAGGCGGAGTCCCTTTTTTATTTCCTGGTTTCTTCGCTCTGTTTGGTTCGCCCGGGGGTGATAAATGGCGGTTATCCATGGCTGGATAACCCACTGCTGGCAAGCTCGCATCCATTGTTCGCTAATGAATTGGCGTCCGTTATCGGTCAGCATGGCGCTCGGGTATCCCAGGCGGGGAAAAACCTCATTTCGTAAGGTGCGGATGATGATGGGGGCGGTGGCTTTGGCTAGAGCGAAGGCTTCTGTCCACCGGGTGAAGAGGTCGGTTATTACCAGGATGAACTTTTTCCCAGTGGCTGATGAGGGGTAGGGACCCATGAGGTCGAGCGCGATCGTGTCCCACGCTCGGTTGGGTTGGTGCGGCCTCAGGGTGGCTTTGGCTTGGTGGCGGCTCTTCTTGCATCTCAAGCAGAGCAGGCATTGGCGGACGTAGTTCCGGACATCTTCTCGTACATGCGTCCAATGGAAGTGCGTAAGGATGGCCCGCGTCGTTTCGGCGATGCCGGGGTGTCCTGCTAGGTCTCGGTCATGGTATTGGTAGATAACCTTTGGCCGGCTTTCTTCCGGAACAAACAGGCGCGGACCCTGATCCGTTCGGCGGTAGAGCAACCCATCCTCTATATGGTATTGTTCTTGTACGGCTAAGAGATCCGGGGTTGGGTCCTCGGCGAAGTAGCTTTGGTGCCATGAGTTGACTAAATCTTGACAGTAATTATCCTGCCTTTGGTCCTGTGCAATGGTCTCCCATAACGTTTCTTCGACTGCGTCCAGCAGGCTTAGGGATGGCTTGCCTGGTGGCTCCGTGACGGTAGCATGGCTGCTTGCCCGTTGATACCTCGGTGAGTCCTCACCGTGTGGTGTTTGGCTGCTGGCCGCATGATTTCCTGTAGCGGGTTCCTGGAACCTGGGAAATCCTTTCTTTGCGGGTTGGCTGGCCGTTACACGTTTTTGGGCGAAGCGCTTGTTGTGAATGGGAGGTAGCAGTACTGTCGGGTCATCCCACACTGCTTCGGTCGGCTGTCCAGTCGGCTGTCGAGATAGCGCGTCCGGCAACTCGTTGTGCTTTCCGGGGCAATGCTCGATTGTGAAGTGGAACTCCTGTAGCAGGAGAGCCCAACGGGTGAGTTTAGCTCGCTGGTCCTTCAAGGTGTTGAGCCAGGTGAGGGCGCGGTTATCGGTCCGGAGGGTGAACTGCCTGCCTTCTAAGTAGGGTCGATATTTTTTTATCGCCCATACGGCGGCTAGGCACTCTTGTTCGTTGGTGTGATAACGCTGTTCGGCTGGCAGGAACCGGGTGCTGGCGTAGGAGATGACGTCTCGACCTCCATCGGGACGTTCCTGGTAGAGCACGGCGGCGATGCCAAATTTGCTGGCGTATGTTTGTAAAATGAAGGGGCGAGAAGCATTGGGTCGGGCTAACTTCAGCGGTGTCTGAAACAGTTGTTTCACTTGTTGAAATGCTTGCTGAACGTCTGGGGTCCAAGTCCAGCGCTTTTTAGTGCTTAGTAGGTCGGTGAGAGGGGCCGCAACATCGGCGAATCGGGGAATGTACTCGTGTAGCCAATTGCATATGCCTAGGAACTGTCGTAACCCCTTTCGGTTAGTAGGGGGCGGGGCGTTGGTGACCTGCTGCACGTGACCTGGTTGAGGTTCGTTTCCCTCTGGGCCAACGATATGCCCTAGGTAGTGCAGTGTGGATTTCCCGAAGTGGCATTTTTCTGGCGAGCATATGAGCCCATGTTCCTGTAGTCGTTCGAAGACCTTGCGGAGGTGTTGAAGGTGCTGCTCCCATGATTCGGAGTAAATGATGATGTCATCTAAATACACGAGGCAGAATTTATGGAGGTACCCCACCAATACTTCCCGGGCCATCAGCCTTTGAAAGGTCATTGGTGCCGTCTTGAGCCCGAATGGCATGACTCGAAATTGATAGGCTGCGCCATCCGGAGTTGTGAACGCGGTGTAGGGTTTGGCTTGGGGATGTAAATTTATCTGCCAGTACCCCGATTTTAAGTCAAGTGAGGAGAAGATGCTTGCTGAGCCTAGATCTTTGATGGTTTCGTGGATCAAGGGTAGTACCGCCGGCTCATTGATGGTGGCTTCGTTTAGCCTGCGAAAGTCTAACCAGAACCGGGGCGTAGAATCCTTTTTCTCCACGATGACGATTGGCGAGTTATGTGGTGACTGGCTAGGCTCGATGAAACCGCGTGCCAGCATCTCTTCTACTTGCTCGGCGATGATCTTCTTTTTTGTTTCGGAATATCGGTAATTTGGGCTGCGTATAGGGGCAT
Organism: Agriotes lineatus; assembly: GCA_940337035.1. NCBI lineage: Eukaryota > Metazoa > Arthropoda > Insecta > Coleoptera > Elateridae > Agriotes > Agriotes lineatus. The sequence continues at coordinate 177,451 of CALNHX010000988.1, read as the reverse complement.
CGGTTTTTACATGGATCTCGTGCTGCAGGGTGCGCGTAGGTGGTGCAGAGGGCCTCCAAATTTCGGGGAAGTCTTCTAGTAGCTGATAGAGGTTGTGCTCCTGCTCGCGAGGGAAGTCATGCTTCAACTGTGGAAGTTCCATCGGGTCATTTGCTGGACGCGGGTCGTGTTGCTCGACCAGGAAATGAGTGGTTTCTCGGGTCCTCACGCCGTGGTGGATGCAACGCCGTGCGAAATCAAAGGTAGCCTCGTGTTCCGTAAGCCATGGTAGACCGAGAATGATGTCCTCCCTTAAATCCTCTGCTATGATGCACTGTATGACGTAGTTATTTCTACCCATCTGCATTTCCAAGCTTGTTTCTCCTCGTAGGGTCAGGGTTGCCTGTTCTTTGGCCATTTTGGCCGTTCTTTGTGCGTAGCTACCCGTCCCGGGGTGTTGCACTAGCTTGGCGCTAATGAAGTTATGCGTTGCCGCTGAGTCAATTAGGGCACGCATCTCCCGCTGTGGTGACCCTAGGTTCACCATGATATACGGGAGGTTGTGGCAGTTGGCCGTACTTATTGTGGAGCATTGGTTTGGACCCTGGACGGTGCTTCGGCCTCGACGCGCCCGGGCCTCCGCCAGTTTTCCGGCGGTGGTAGTTGTCTAGCTTCGGGGGCGTTCATGGGGGCTTCTCCTGTTGCCTGTGGTGCTGGCCGGTGGCGTCGTGGGCAATCCTTATTGAAGTGGCGTCCCGGGCAAAAATAGCAGCGGGGTAGATTGGGCTCGGCTGGCTCTCGCGGGCGTGTCTCGCGGCTTGGCGTTGGTGCGCGGTCGTCCATGTCTTTCTCAATTGCAGCCACCTTGTCCAACAGTTCCTCAATGGTTTCTGGCACAGCGACACGTAGATAAGGCCGAAGGGCCGGTTGTAATAGCTCTATCATTACGGGAATGCTGGCTCCCACTGACTGTTCGGTGTCCAGTCGGCGTATCAGTTACATTTTGCAAAGAAGGGAGAGTTTGCCATTTTCCTTTTGTCCCTGTTTTTGTCCGTAGAGCTGTGTCTTCAAGGAGGCTCGTACATCTGCGCTGTCGAATTTCTTTAAGAGCCTTTCTTCAAATTCATTCCATGAGAGTGGAAGTGAAGCGTATGGTTTCCACCATTGGTTAGCCTTCCCCTGGAGACAGTTTGTGGCTACTTTCATTAGTTCTGTTGTAGTACATCCGCTTTGCGCATGGTAGCGGGCGCACTCTGCGATGAACTCTTGGGGGTGATCTAACTCCTCGCCTTTAAAGATTGGTGGAAGATCGACTTTCTTGGGCACAGCCATTCGTCCCAAAATTGCCTGGAATTGTTCGTCGGTTAATGTGATCGTTGGTGCTGTTGGAGCTTTTTCTGGGCGCCACGGGGTGTGTTCTACCACTCCCAGAAGTGGTGCTGGTTGGTTGGTTCCTGCTGCTGTAGCTGCTAGGTTCGCAAGGTGGTGTGCCATTTGCTGTTGGTTGTCTTCGTTGACTTCCTGTCGCACTGGGCTGGGACTTGGAGGCGGTGTCCTTTGTCCACACGGGAATGAGGGTGCGCTGTCTTCTATTATTTCCGAACTGTTCAGACTTCCTCCTTGTCGCGGTGTCCGCTGAGGTTCCTCCATGATCCTTGGCGGAGTTGTCTCCATGTTTCCCTTCCTTCTTGACTTCACCATTGTAGTGGGCGTGACTTCCCTCTGGTGTCCACCAAAGGTTGGCCCCACGTTCCGGGCGACAATTAACAAGGGTCGGTTTATAGCTCAGCGGTAGGGTTACTTCAATGGCGTTGGTTTCGGAAGAGGAGGGTGGGCGTTACCCTCAGCTAGACAATAAAAAGAAAATGGCGGATTGGCATCCGCAGTTGGAAGCTGGTGTGGTCCTTCGGAGGCGATGCCGGCGGCTTCCTTCTGCGGTGGCAGCGGCGGCGGTGGCGACTGGCGACGGGGCGGCGGGCTGAGAGCGGCGGCGGCGGCAACGTCGGCGGCAGTGCTGATCTCCTTGGCGGAGGCGGCGGCTGGCGGCTTCCTTCTGCGGTTGCAGCGGCGGCGGTGGCGACTGGCGACGGGGCGGCGGGCTGAGAGCGGCGGCGGCGGCAACGTCGGCGGCAGTGCTGATCTCCTTGGCGGAGGCGGCGGCTGGCGGCTTCCTTCTGCGGTGGCAGCGGCGGCGGTGGCGACTGGCGACGGGGCGGCGGGCTGAGAGCGGCGGCGGCGGCAACGTCGGCGGCAGTGCTGATCTCCTTGGCGGAGGCGGCGGCTGGCGGAAGTGGCTCGAGTTCCCAAATTTTTCCGAAGACGGCAGGCAGCAGAGTCCAATGCAGAGGATTGGCTCTAAGTCCACGTAGGTGATAGGCTCTGGAGAGAGCTGGGGCTGGTAGATCCTTGGAAGGCTGGAGCTGCTAGCTGATCCTGGAAGGCTGGATGCTGTTGGCTGACTCTCCTGGGTTGAGTGATTTCCTACTGCCAGCGTCTGACTATTTAAAGGAGCCAGTCCTTTGTCAAACGCGATCTCGCAGCTCATTGGTCGAAGTAGAAGGGATGTTTTGCCCGTTTTTGATGTATTTCGGATTATCGCGTTTAATTGAGCGGCGTGATCAATTATCGACTTGATTTGAGTCGCAATCAATAGTCGTTGAAATGTCGATTCTAACGACACCCAATTTGCTAGGTTTTGGTAAAGATTAATTGAACTTGGAATTTTTAATTCCGTGTTCGGCGTAAAACTTACTTAAGCATTACTCTTATTGCGTATGTTAAGAAGTTATTTTGCTTCGATTTGTTGCGCGCTAATTTTATATGAATTTTGAGACTATTCACGCTTTCCTGGGATGCTTCCTTCCGCTAATTATAATTTAATGTGTAATATTTAGCCGGATGTAAGCGGCTTTTTGTCCTGATTTAACCGTTAGAAAATACGTCTTCGCTGGGCCGCCGTGTACTTCGAAATTTCTGTAGCGTTTACTTGCAACAATCGCCCGCATTACGAGCGGTGATATTTTTGCTGGCTGATGGAAAAGTTATTTTTAATCAACCTGTATGTGTGCTAGAAACTTGGGCGTTGTTTTATCAGGTGGCGGCTAATTCCTCCTATCGGCAGGTATCCTTATGTGGGGTTTTGATTGGGCGCACTCTGTTTTAAGAGCGTTTTAGTGATTGAACTTGGATTATTAATTTGGTCGCACGGTGCGGTGCTGTTTCGTCGGCTTCCGGATTTATTGAGGTTTGGCGAGCCGTTGGCCCTTTATTGCACTTGAGAATTGGTGCTCCCTTGAGCTGGCATGCCGCGATTTATTGTTTTATTTTTGTAACGGTTTTCTTTTAAATTCTTGTAGGATCGGGGCGTTTTGCTGGTAAACAGATGTTTTTGTAATTTGTTCGCTGCCTGCTTGGCGATGAAAAATTACTTCGTTTTCTGTTAACCGGTTCATATTAGGCGTTTCCTGCGAAACCACTAACTTGAACTCAGCTTATTAGGAGGGTTAGAGGAAAATATTGCTGGCGTGTCAGGCGTTTCTTGCGAAACTACTAACTTGAACTCAGCTTCGGAACGGTTCCCCAGGTACTGGTAGAGTCGACGGAGGAACTCTCTGGACAGGACAGGATGAAGGATCGGGAACTAGGTGTTTGCTGGAATGAATGCTGGTGGAGAATCAGGAATCTCTTGGAAATCTCTCTTGAAATGCGTTCTGCAAGCCCTTTTATATGCTCTGCAAAGCCATTAGGTGGGGAGGAACGGCGCGCGTCTCGCCGTTGTTCGCGCTGTTTTCACGGGCGGAACTTCGGTCTGCGCTATCTTATCTTGCTGAAACACACCGGATTCTTGATAACGCGAAAGGTCGGCGACGTTTAAATTTGCAAATATTATTTAATATTGAACTAATCAAATTCAAACGGGAGCTAGCGTTACATGTTACCTACTTCGAACTGTTAATCACTTCTAAAATGGTGCTTTTGAAGGACTCATTTTCCAAATTTGAATAATCCACCGAAAGGCCTATGCCTTTCTATACAATCCTTGCCGCGTTTGCTGGTTCATCACCGAACAATGGCATCCCTACTATTGAAATCTGACTATATATACTTTCTTCCATCGATTGCAAACCTCTCTGTGTAATGAAGAGTGTGATATTGGGATGTCCTAAAAGTATTTCTCGTGAATTTTTTCAAAAGGAAGTTGAAGGAAACAATTAACTTAATTTAACTTGAGGGTATCACCAGTATATTTTGAAAGTTTGGGTTCAATCAGTATCTTTTTCTTCTCTGAACTGGTCTACACGGGGTCATGAACATTTACTTCGTACCTCGTTCTCTCAGTTGTAAGATAGTCAGTATCGCGCTGTCTCTGCTATTCTTCTCATCGTCTTAGCATCGTTTCGTCTGCTTCTGTTTCGCTTCGTCCTTCTTGGTCTTTAGTGTAATTTTTGGTTTGTGTTCTTATATATCTCCACTTCAGTTTACTTGCAAAGGGCCGGTTCATGTCACCTTCGCAGCGAATAATCACCCTAGTAGTTCACCATTACTCTGCTAGTGTAAAACTAAACTGTATCGCTTATACCTATTATAATAATTAGGCGCGTGAGATTGTGCGGGTAAATCAGCTGATTGCAGTCGTTGGAGTTATCACTAAAAAAGCAAGCTGTGTGCGCTGGAGAGACGCGGGAGCAGTCGCTCGCCAATAAGAGAACTGTGTATGTCGCCCAAGCAAAAAGGGAAGCTACGCGAAGCCTTGGGGGTGCCAGCTCGGGGAAACCTCTTTGAGACGTAGCATCTCATAGAAGAAGCTGCTATTCTGGCTGTCAATGAAGCGTCGGAGAAGCCAGGCGACCTTGTCAACGTTTGAGACATTTGTGAGCAACTACCAACGGCACTCGGAGCTGATTTATTGTTCATCGTGTAGAGAAATAAAGGCAAGTTTAGTCGCTATAAATACCTTCTACGATTGAATGCATGATCCAGGGAAATTAAGAAAACTGGAATCTTAACAGCGAATGACGAAATCGTGTGTAATAATTTGACGCGGGAGTGCCCGTTTACAGCTGCGCGTCTATGCTGGATCGAGCATTATTCCGAGTGTGTGAGACAGCATGAATCAGCAAGTAGCTACGGGCGCGGCCTGTAAATAAACAGAGTCGGCTACAGTGGATTTGTGTGCGAGACTTAAACAATTTGTGCGCGATTTGTTTTGGACTTGGTTCGATCATTAATAAGTTACACTTATATTTAATACGTGTATAAAAGCAAATCGAATCAGCCTTAAGCCCGCACACATTTATTTAATAATAATACATTGTTGACAACGTATAACATTTATATATTCTCAATGTGCATTCTTTTTGTATTCCTCTGCATATATGTTCCGTTTGCAGATTATATGTATGTTCATGTAAACTGTTCGGTTTTTATTTCTGGCAGGATCTGCATGTACAATTACAGCATCATAGGTGACAACCAGCAGGCCGGCAAGAGCAATATTGACAAAACCCTTAGCTGCATTGGGGTAAGATCGGGTTTTGTGCTTCTACGACTGGGCTGCTAGTATACAAAGGGCAATATAAATTAGTACAGTAGAGTATAGGGCACGTGAAAAAGCCACATTGCAGTTTGCGATGCCCAACTTAAGTAAAAGTACCATTACAATCTTAGTCATTCCGTTATATAAATGAGTTTTGTTACTTTACATATAGACTTGTTCCTGATTCTTCCTGACACACTAATCAAGATCATAGCTCCTTCCATTGTTAAATACGCAGTTGTCAGCGTGTGAACTGTTTCTATTGTTGTTGTTGCTATCTCCATTAGATGAACAGAATATGAGCGTTACTGTTGGTTTTTGAAAACCAACATGTTGCGATGCTTTGTTCAATTCATATATCATAACCACTATTGCTATTTTAAATATGACAGCAACCGTAAATCACTATAATAATTTCCATTAACATTGACTTTTTCGTGTTCCCTTGCTGAACTCTAAAATACAGAGTATTCAGTTAGGAGTAGATAAGAATATGATCGCCGAACAAGCAACATGCTTGAGTACAGATAGCCGGACCGGGTTCGACCCTGTCGTACACCGGGATATCGTATGCTTTCCGATTACCACACTAACACCTGTGATAGTTGTAAATTACTAATAAGGATTATCTTCCTCACTTTCGACTGGTAATGCTAGTCACCTACCTGGCTCACGAGTAAAGAGGGCGCATAGAACCACTCTGTGGTTATAAACAATCCACTGGTAAGGGAAAGAATAAGAAGAACACTAATTTAAAAAATCGAAGAGGTTTAGGAAGAGTTGAAAATATTTAATTAAAAAATAAAATAGTTGGCAGAAGAGATTAACCAAAGAAAGAATGAGTGAAAAATTGAAAAATTATAAGAAGATAGAAGAGCTATATCGTAAATTTAAAATATAAATAGCGCAATAGAGTAATATTAGGAGTATAAACCAACCTGAGATAAAAAATTACTCAAAGAAGCTGGTGAAAAGTTTATAGTTCAAAAACCAGCATTACATATTTCTATTAAAGAGGCATAGAAGTCTAATGGTTATAATGAGTTTGTGATGCTTCTTGGTTATTTAACTGCAATAGGTCTAAAGGGAAAAGTATCAATGATCAACCAATGAATTCAAATTGTCAATCAGCAAACACTGAAAGCTATTTAATAAAATACGATAAAATATAAATATTCACAAAGATACGTAGTGATTCATTATATTTGAGAAAAATGAGAGAAATGAACTAATCCAACACATACTAAACAAAAAAAAATAAGACAGAGGCATATGGAAAGTATTGAAATCTTTGAACAGGTGTTAGGTACTGTAAGTTCCAAAGGCGCGGGCACTACGCGCATGATTGCAAGGAAGATCATGAAAGCATGCGGGATAAATGTCTGAGATGCTGCAAAGAGGGTCATATTACCAAAAAAATTACAATAAACCTTACTGCTACGTGTGTGGCACCGAAGGGCATCGAACGGTTACCATGGGATGTCCAGTATATAAGATCATGCTTAAAGAAATGAGAGAATACAAATATAACCGACCACACAGAATTAAGGGAAAGATGCAATTGTAAATGTTGTGATGAAAAGAAACGGGGAAAATGCAGATAACCAAAGATGGTGCCCAAAAATAGAGAAACAAATCTGATGAGGGCAAAAGAGGTATAAAATATACTACGGAAACAGTACTAGAAGATAGAATAAAGGGAGCAATCGTTTGTGGCCCAAACCTTAATACAATTAAGAACGGACCATGGATCACAAACTTAAATAAAAAAGTAGCCATGAGAGTGTATAACCGACATATTAAAGTAAAGGATATCTATAGATTACAGTGGATGACGTAAATAATTATATACGATTCTTACACCTCTCCAAATATCACAATAGAGGAGTAAGAAGACAAGGCTAAGAGATGACATGAGTAAACACCTAATATGGTGAACTATGTAAAGTATTGGAAAATTATGGAAGAGGAATATTTAAGCTATCATCAAAATTCCAACACGTACAAAGGAATGGAAAGTAGAAAATACGATGACGAAACTTGCCCAAGTCCTAGAAAGAAATATAGAGGAATTGGAGTTCAGAGAAACCTCGCCGAATACATATACAACACTCTTAAGAATAATCTGCGATGAAGTATTAAAAAAGAAGAGTATGAAGGGTAAAAAAAGAAAACTATACTGGTAGACATTGGAAATTGCTGAACTTAGAAATGCAAGGGGTACCTTGCAAGGGAAAACAAAAACAGAAACTCTTCCAATGAAGATACACAAATAGCAAGGGAAACGTGCCAAAAAAATATTCAGGATAACCATTAATAAAGAAAAAGAAAAGGCATGGAGATATATGAGAAAAAGTCGATCCCAGTATAAATATGGGGAGCGTGATACAAGATAGTTATAAAGAAGTTTAATAAAAAATTTCAAATACATTCAGCGTAAGAAGGAATTGTAGTGGAAGTAAAGAAACTTTTTCCGAGCCATGAAGAAAACAAATGGGGCGAGCTACCGATAACTAACGAAGAAATACCAATACAAATACTAAATACAAGACAGTGAGGTGCCCTATAAACTGCCCGTATGATAATCACCACAGGAAGATTCCTAGTACAAGTTTTGAAACCTAGAGTAAAGCAGAAACTAGAACGCAGTGGGGATTTATTAGATCCTCCAGGCGACTGGAACGGATCAACCGAATAGGCAGCGGTAAGGGATTTTTGCATAATGATGACATGATGGCACTCGACGTAAATAACGCTATCATCTCGGCCCTCTGGTGAGATATAGTGGAAGAGCTTCAAACGAAGAATATACGGGCGTACCTACTTAGAATGATGCAAGACTATTTAAGAAATAAGAAACTATTGATAGGGGAGCAACACCAAATGAATATGACATGCGGTGTAGCACAACGGTCGATGGGGTCTTGAACCTAAATGTGCCAGACCGAATTCAATTGATTGCGTACGCAGATGACTTGGCAGCCAAAAAGATAGAGGAACTAAAAACGACGCAATACTTACAGCAGAACAGTAGATGATAGGACAGAACTAGAAATATCTCCACAAAAGTGTGAAGCAGTGATATTGGCGGGGAGAAGAAAGCTCATCTAAATAAAATAATAGAACTTTAATTGAAAACTGTGGAGGTATTTAAACACTTATGAGCGTATTTCGATAGAAACATGCGTATGGTACAACAAGTCGTTGATACTGCAGTAAATAAAGACGGAGAAGGTCGCGATAGCATTGGCCCGGATTATGCCAAACGCAGAAGGGGAAAGAACCAACAAAAGAAAAGTTATAGCATCAGTAGTCTACTCGACGATACTATACGGCTCCTCCATATGGAAGAATGCGACGCATATTAAAAAATACAGAGATTTGTTGCTAGGAATTGAAAGGAAACTAGCCATAAGAACATGTAGTGCTTACAGGACAACTTCCACGGAAGCACAACTGGTTATGGCAAGAACAGCTCCGATAGACCTGATGGTGCAGGAGAGGGATGAGATGTATAACAGGCAGGAGACAGCAAAGGAAATTAAAGGAAAACCCATGGAGCGATAGCGGGAGTGTTGGATAAATGGCAAAAAAGGATCATGAACAAGAAGATTGATTAGAGACCTACTTGCCATCGATCACAAGAAAACACGGAGAGGTGGACTACCAGATCGCCCAACTGATGACAGGAAATGGATACTTCCAACATTACCTCTACCGGTTCAAAATGTGGAAAACTCAAGATGTCTACTACCATAAGGAAGAAAACACTTTGAATGCGACAGGTAACGGCAGATAACTTAATGCAAACAATGCTAAATAATGAAGAAAAGTGGAGTGCTATTACAAACGCTATGAGGAGCAAGATGAACGAGACAGACAGAAAGACAACTAAAAGTAAATAAGGAAAAATAGATACTACCCTACTCTGAAGTAATGTACAAACACTTCCACAGTAGTGAAGTGTGTCAGGCCATTTTTATATTTTACCGATATGCCATCTGTTGATGTAGTTTTGGTACAAAAATGACAAGTTTGCTTGTATATAGGTTCCTTTTCAGTCATGTTTACTCGTATAGTACTTCAGCTAATTGCATCGAAGAATTCTAAAGATCACACGCACGCAACTCCGCACCGCTCTGGGCTCTAGTCGTCTTCGTCGCAGCTGCATTTTGTTTCGTCTCGTTTATATCAATTTTAAAACATAGCCCGTGGGAGCGAGCGAGATATCTGCCTTGAATAATTTAAGCTTCAGTCGCTCTCTCTCTCTCTCTCTCGTACGCGGCTTGGGTCGCTGTTCTTACGCGAGGCAAACTGCGATCTCATTGGCTACAAATTTTGGCGCGAGAATGTGCATCCCGCGCGAAACTGAGCGTAGCGTCTGTTTTTGGGTGGAGTCAGTCACCGGTCGTCTTCAGAAGCGCGTCTGCGAGCGTTGGTTCTTGTTGGCCGCCGTGCCTAGGGGCACGGCGTCTTATGTTTGTGCTGTTACAGCTTGATACCGCATTGTTCCGCTGTTTGTTTTTTGTTGGAGTTCTTCAGGGACTTCTAAGGCGAGAGGTGGTGTGTGTGGTTTTGTGTGCCCTTGGTTTTGTTCGGATGACCGCCAGTTTTGCAAAATTCCATTGGGCCGTGAGGGTCTTTTCTCCCGTTAACTGCGGGGATCCCAAACCGCATAGCGGATTATCCTTCGGTCTCACTAGCTTCGTTCCGATTTCCCGAAAAAGGGAATTAAACCTGGCTCCGCCATTTTAGGGGAAATCTTCTCGAGGGACGCACGACACCTATGCTTTGCCGAAAGCACGTTTATTGTAGAGGCGAGCTCACCGGCTCCGTGACGTAATCGCTCCGCTGGACCATTCAGGTAGTGTGTGAATATTAATAATAACTAACTAGCTGTTATGTGCTTCAATTACTGATTCTTTACGAAGGCCGCTTATTTAACTAATTTACTCAACTGTGCCTGCATAACTTAGGCGTTCATTTATTGCTACATTGTCGCTTTGCAAAGGCCGCACATTAAACTAATTCATTCAACTGTACCTGCATAACTTATGCGTTCATTTATTGCTACACTGTCGCTTTGCAAAGGCCGCTAATTCAACTAATTCATTTAACTGTACAGGCATAACTTATGCGATCATTTAAAAACTAAGTAAGTTAGAAATGTGCTAGCTAGGTAGTATGGTCTATTTGAATTAAGGCGTCCCTCAGCTGGGCTCTCTTTTAGGTTAAATCCTTGTGTAACTTGTGAGTTTATTGCGTACGCTGACCACGTTTGCATTATTGCAACTTTTGGCCATGAACTTGGTCCAATAGATCTGTTTACCGTATTTGACTTATGATTTTCCTTTGTACTTCTGCATGCCTACTTTCAGGTTACTGTGTAAAGATAAATGTACGGCGAAGCCTGAGTGAATAAGCGTTGCAGGTAAGTTGGTGATGCTCGTTGCTGCAGTGCTGAGGGGCATGAGATCGCATCTATTTTCCATTCCCGTTGAGTATTGGATTTCGCCAAGGTAATAAGTAAGAAGGTAGGCTCATTTGATTTCCCGGTTTTACTCTGGGTCTATACTTGCATTTTCGTTTATGTCGATGAAACCGGGTGGCGCCCTATTTAATTTTATCAGTGTTTACCGCTCCCTTGGGCGTTGCCCGTAGGTAATCTCGTGAAGGACCCTCCCTCGCTCCACTGATGTCTAGCCGGCATATCTTGTTGCGGGTTGGGTAGCGGCCTTAGGTGAGTCTACATAATTTTCGTATGTGCCGGCGCGGTGTCGTAAAAGTCGTTTGAGACCGTAACACGCGAAGAGGGGGTAAAAATCCGGCACTGACCAAAGAGGCAGTCTATGAAGATTTCCCCTCCTCAGGAGAAAAAGAAGTGTTAGGTGGAGTGAAGGCAATCAGAAGAACCAGCAAATCTTTACCAATGAAGACTGCTTCAAACCACCTCTGCAATAGCGGTGGACACAATGAGCACATCCTGCTCCCTGACAGTGGCTGCTCAAAAGGGAGATGGGTCCGATTTGATTGCTACTGTTTTCTGCTGCTACGTCCACGTGGCAAGCCTTCCCTAATCGCCCCTCAAAACTCAGAAAAATGTGCACAAGAAGAAAATTCTTCTAAAAGCAACTTAATAACCATATCTTCAATATAAAGCAGAACGTGGAGTTGCAAAAATAAATGTGAAGAGCAACTTGCAGATACAAGAAAAAAATGAAATACTTAGATGGGTGGACCCATTTTCCGGAAGAATATAAAGAAGAAGGTTATAGATTGAATGATCAATATTGTTACAGCAGAACAAAAAATTTCCGGTATATGAAGAAGTAACGGCAGTACTTAAAGTTGTTAAGTCATTTTGCTGTTGTAGATGCTTAATTGCATTTCACGCTGTTAGGGCAACTTGTTGCTATTTTAAAACCATTTTCAATTTTTGCGCACTAGCACAATCTCATCTTCCGCACATTTGATTCAGGTCATTTTGTATTTTAAGTAGCCACCTAGGCTTTAGGGCAGCGTGCCCGTATGCTAAACCCTTTTAGTTACTTATTTGGCTCCATCGCCTAATTCTACAATAATGATTTTGCACATATTTGGCCCCAAACGCAGTATTTCTCGTCAGTTGGAGCACCCCTTTGCTGCTACTTTGGCAGCCGGGTGTTATCGCTCGCAAGAATTCCGAAGCTTTTAGAAATCACTCCGTTGAGGCGTTTCGCCATTGGCTGTCTTTGATGCCGGAATTAATTTGTTTTATGGAGCGCATCGCCATTGGCTGCCGAGAGTCACGTGGCAATGCCGTTTGGCTCACGCCACTTTAAGCGTCGTAACGCTCCTTGCGGGGGATTCATTCCGTTACGGGTCGTCAATCGAGACAGTCGCAAGTGTGTTGATTTTAAGTTTGGCGGCGCCTCGCCTTGTTGCGAGGCGCCGACGCCGTCTCTTCAATATGTGCCATTACGGCAAGGTGTCCCCGCGTTATTGCAGCGATTAAGGTATAGAAACAGTTTCGCATTAGGAGAGTTCAGCTCTGGCCGTTGATCGAAGGAGGTCGCGTGTGGTTGTGTGAGTGGCACGTCTTTACGTCGAGGCGTAGGTGTGTGAAGGGCTTCTTGGGGCCAGTTCTGCGTTGGTGAGAAAGGGGGCCTTCCCCTTGCAACTCGCTGTTTCGAGGATCTTTCTAGTCAGAACGAAGTAGGCCTTTTTGTCGCTGTAGCGTGCTCTCAGGAGAGCGTCCTAACGTCGCCATCTCGGCGGATTCCAGCCCGTTTACCCCTAATGCCGTGTTTTGGCGATTGAGCTGCCACAGACTGCCGCCTTCTACCAAATGACTGCACGCCACTCTCATGGACCGTCTGCGGACTAAGGTATTTGTAATTGCAACCATTTAAACATAGTAACTGTCACTTGTGCGAGCGTTGGTGCTTTGTGCTCAACTTTATGTGGGCGGATGCATGCCCCCTTGCTTGCTTGTCGCGGCTTTTAATGCCGGTTTGAGGCCACCATGCTGCAAGACGCTACTTTGGTAGCCTGCCAGTAAGTTCATGTGCGCGAGTTTTGCGTTTCATCGCCTAAATAACTAAAGAACTCTGCGATCATGATTTGGTGTTACGTTTGTGCTAGTTTTTAATTCAGTAACGTTAGGTGCGCGAGCTTTGCTATATTGTACCGATTAATACCTAAATAGAATTAACGCCTCGCCGTGCTGGACCTGGCGCGCCCTAAGCTGTTCGAGTTTTTCTTTGTTTATGTTTGCGAGGGCTTTGTGCTTTGCTTCCTAGGTGTTAACCGCAGGTCGGCGACTGTTATCGCGCACTAACGCGCCCTTTTTCCGGAGTGCGTATTTCTAAACTGTACTCTAATGTTCATTAGCATAGCGCGTCCATCAGCTGGTGCTTAACGTAAGCAGTAACATAAGCTTGGCGGCACGATTTGCTGCCCAGATGTAATTAGCGATCAATAGACGCATATTTAGTTAAGGGACGTATTATTCCTATTCGACCTGTGCATGCTTTATTTCAGATAGCGCCTTTTACAATGTAAAAATTGGTGTACGGCGAGACGTGAGAGATCAGAGCGTGCAGGTAGGTCCAGTGATTGCGCAGTCTCGGCCAAAGAGTCCCAATATTACCATTCCAGTACGAAATTGTTATTTGAGCTTGCAGCTCATGAGAATTCTTATCGACGGAGTATCTTGAATACTTCGCTCCCGTTTAACCGCCCAGGCCCGGTTATTCGAGTTAAGACAGGCTTGGTGGCGCCCTCATAATTTTGACGTACCCTATATATATGCCTCTACACGCTTGCCCAGAACGTATCGTGTGACTCACGCCCGACTCCCTGAGCGTTCCAGCCGTGGCCTTTTAGCCTGTTTCTAGCAAACCTCAGGGCAAGTGTGCCAGTTTTCCAGGACTGATTCCGTGGTGCGATGCTCACCTTGGGTGGGTGTCGTAAAGTTGTTTTAATACCGTAACAAAGTCCCATTTATAAAATAAATTTCAGTTCACTAAAAATACTGTTTTTACTTGTCCCCAAGTATTGGTATTGTCTTGGTCTTGAGTTTTCTCTTAAAAATCGAAACAAGACTAATGGCACTACTTATTTTCAAACACCTTATCACCGGTATTCTGATGTATTTCTTCGTATTTATCAGAACAAGTTTCACTTTTGTAATTAGTAATATTCGTAGTTCGCTTTTACCTTTTAACTGCTCGAGCTACTTATTTCCCCAGGTAAGCCGTTATTTTCACTTATAATTACACGAGACCTTTTTTTGTCGAAGGAAACTTGACATTTTAATGAGAATTTCCTTGCTTGGCAATTTAACGAAAAAAACTGCCTCTGAAAAAATTACGAGCCCGAAGGACGAGTAATTTTTTCTGGCAGTTTTTTGAGTGGAATTGCCTAAACGCAAGGAAACTTGAATTATAAATGTTAAGTTTACTTCGATAAAAAAAAAAGCTTGAAAGTAATTCGGTACGACAATTTAATGAATACATATTTAATTTACATATTAGGTAATTTAGAAGTCACTAAATTAACAAACAAGGCGAAAGAACTAAGAACCGCACCGTCGTCGGTCCTTAGCAACTCTGCTAGGCTTACTAGAATTAGACCGTTTTAAAAGTTAGATTCCGTTTTGTCACCAGAAAAGTTAGGGCAAACTTTTGCCGCTGTCATAGTGACAAAAAAACGCGGCTTATGGGATTTTTAGTGTATGCATTAAATTGTCACTGCAATTGTACAGAAACGTACAGCTTACTAATCCACTCCTTTCTTCTACATTATTTGAAGACATTTTTATTTACTTAGAACATCCTGTTGGGGGAACCACTTAGATATGATGACGTTGTCGGGCTTTCCTGCTAAATTCTCAAGTTCAATCTTCCACAGCACAAGATACGGAAGTTAAAAAAAGGTCTCGGGTATAACGCGACGAGTATCGAGGGGAAGTTCCCTACTTCTAGCATTGCTGCCCTAACTGAAATAAATTACCCCTTGCGACGCATCGTTCATAAGTTTTTGTAGATTCTAAAAAAGTTATTAAGGTGCATTTGAAATTAAAATTGCGTACATTTCAGCTACCTTTGGTAAGGGTTTGGCCAACTTTAAGTGAGTACCTCCACCTATTAGCACCGCACCCGGTACCAACGGCCTAATCTGGTGGAAAATTGGATCGGCGTTTACAAACACCATGCTCCCGTTGCCAAAGATATTCTTTTCCAAAATATTTTTCGACTACTGTCTGCTGAGCAGGGAACAGAGCCAGGTTGCCGTGGAGCTTTAAAAATACCGTATACAACACACTTATCAGCCCTTCTAGAAACGTTAACTTTACACTGAATGGTAGCGTAAAGTTGGGGTTTAAGATAGGGTGTGCCGGGCTAACAATAGCTTCATGGACATACGACGGGGCGTCTAAGGACAACACTCCTATAAACGGGCACTTGAACCGCTCCACGAACGCAAACATGGCTGGGAACAGGTGTTCCACTATTATCAAGTCGAAATATTTGGTGCTATTCTTGATCAGGGCCTGCGATCAGGGTGTGCGAGTGCCTCTCGGCCAAGTCGGTGGCTACCTGTATGCCTTTCCGCAACATCTCTACCCTTCTTCTGTCAATTGCACCATCTTCATCTTACTCCATACTTCGTAGGAGGAATGCAAGTCGATCTCAGTTAGATTTGTGAGCGATTGGTCGTTCTGTGGGTGTGTTGTAAGTACCACAAGCTGATGACCCCTCAGAGACAACTCTCTCCATAAAGGTTGAAATACGATTTGATGGCTGTAAGACGGCGCTGGTATTATGCCCAATATGCGAGCACCGAGGGAATGTGAAACAACAAAACTGAAGAAGAGGCTACACCGAATTATTTCTACATAAACAAATTACGCAGTAACTGATTCAAGTTTCTAAGTAGCAGGAATATATACCGCTCAACAAATGAACTGGACCATTTGCATATATTGGTGCAAGCTTTAAAAGCATTTTCCAAAAGGACAGTCATGGCATTTTTGGTAACCTTTCATGATTGTGTCACTATAAAAAGCATCTCTTCTTTTCATAATTTGGTTTAAATAAAACTAAGTCCATTAATAAAATATTATCATTTTAAAATTTTGAATTTTGCCCAAATGTTGATAGCACATTGCATACAAAGTATGCCAAATCGTTGCCAAACATTTTTAAACGTTCCGAAGAGACTCAAAGAACTATTAATTAACCTTTTTTGTGGTTCCTCTTATTTTTGTGAAATATAGTTTTTTTTATAATTTTATTATTTTTTAATTTTATGAATACGATTTTGTTAATTCTTCAGTTGATATTTGAAGATAGTGCAATTAAATATGCTTAATATGAGTATACTATAAAACAAAAGCTTTTTTATATATATTATGACGTAATGTAATAAATACCATTTTTATGGGTGGTCCAGTTCATTTGTGGAGCAGTATTCGATACAAAACTGATAACCAAAACATATGAATGTACAAGTGCTGATTAGCCAACTTTAAAGTAATACCTATTAAGGGATTTTATATGACAGTAAGTAATGTATATGCGTAAAGCTCTGTTGTTTGTTTCTCTTTTACAACTTGTTTCTATTTACTTTTAGATGTAAATCTTTTATCATTGATAACATTTTCGAACTAATGCATTCCGAGGCCACTTATTGAATGCTGGGTTTACCAATAATGAATAATAATATATAATTGAAAATTACTTCAACGTGCTATTATTGTAACGTTTCGCTCCGATTTTAAATGCTAATTAATTATAATCGAAAATTATGGCTTTTAAAATTTCGCATATTCAACTGCATAAAAGTTCCAGTACGCGCGAGACCGCCAGTTCGTCGCTCTGCGCGGGTGAAGCGAGAAAGCGTCCGCCGCGCATTCCAGTTTCTGCGTTGATGCAAGAGAAGGGAACTTGATAACAAGCTATAAATTAATGACATTGTTCCGCGAACTCGAAGGGAATTATAACAGAATTATTCCGAGAACTTATCTTGGCCGTCCGACCCCATTCAGCGGCTTCGGCCGCCGCGGTCCCCGTTCTCGCCTCCAGTCGGGCAACCATAAATATACCAGAATTCTCTAGAAAATTCAGATCCAGCTCCTTGAACGACAACCCCGACCCGCTCCATTCAGTTCATAATTGTTTAAATTAAATCGACGCTTATCTGAACTTTGGGACGCGTCAATAATAGCTAGCTAATCTTCACGAAGCCGCACCGCTTTGTTAATTTCAAATAGCGTAAACCTGAGATCGGGCTACGCTACGTTGAAATTATTCAAAGAGCTATAGGTTATTCGTTTCAAATAGCGTACACCTGCGATTGGGCTACGCAATTTGAAATAATCCGATTTGAAATAGTTCAGTTTGAAACAATTTAAAGTCCCGTAGCGTTTCCAATTTACTAGTTGGAAATAACACTAACCTGAGATCGGGCGGTGTTATTTGAGATTCCCATTCCCGAAGCTTCCCTAATTTATTAATTCGAAGCAAAGCAAACTTAAGATCGTGTTGTATGATTCTAAATCATTCGAAGTCCCGAAAATTTCCCATCGCCTCGCGGCCGTTATAAGCCGGTGCCCGGAACTCGGCGCCGTAGTAGAATTTCCCGCGTAATAGTCAATTCCCCCAGGTCAAAATTCATCTACCTTCCAGCCCCGTGGTGATTTGACATCGGCACGCGCGCTATCTATCTGTTATAAATCCCGATAGCCGTCAATCACCTATTGGTATCAACAAGTCACATTCTGCGGTCGCACACGTTGGACATAAGAGAAAGTCCGTCCAGGTGGTATTGGCCTTTATTAAATAACATCACTGATAACATTGTGCTTTCATTAATTTGAGGAACTGACATTTGTTTACATTTGCAGTACTGCCAACCTCCGCCTATCATTCTGGGAAGTTCCAGCAACTGTGAAACAGTTGAGAGCCGCGACCGCCCCTGCCAGTTGGGTGGCCTGACCATAACGGGAATCGAATTAAATTTTGTTTTATATTTACGATTTCGAATATTATATGTTGATTTATTTTTACAATTAAGGTTTGATATGTAGTACATAGTGTTGAATAAATGTAATTTCTGTTATTTGGTATTCTTTCAGTCAAGGTATAATATAAAGCGGACCTGGCCTATTCCGAGCTGCCATTTATAAGGGCAAAATTAAGTAATGCTAATATTAAATAACTATACAAGGTAGCGTTGCAGTATAAGCAATATATATGTTGTTGTAACATTAAATAATAGTTATTTTCATGACAAGCGTCGAAAGTAGCAAATATCGTGCGAGTGTTGATTAGACAAACGAGGGCGTAGCGAAGCGAAGCCCGAGTGGATCTAAAACACGAGCACAGATATTTGCACTTTCGGGCGAGTTATGAACACTATTTTTTAGACGACCACTCAAAATTAATCGTTATATCATTATTGGTGCAATTATAAAAATTAGAGCTTGTTGGAAGCAGAGCAACGAATAAAGCAAAAGCGTCTGGATTATTTGAATCACGGTCTGCTGAATTGTGTGGCAAACGTTTGTCACACAATTAAGCAGGCCGTGATGTGAATAACTTTGTGCCGTTACGATATGACTAGCACGATATAATATCGTGCTAGTGTATGAAATTGTCAACTTTCTGTAGTAGGCTGCTATCGCGATAATGTTACTTTCATACGTGGTCGTCTAAAAAAGTATTTTCAGTATTAAAATACATCATATATCTCTGAAATTATTTTATTGCGGGTCGGATACGATTTGGATGGAAAAACTCTATGCCAAAAGTTGAAAAACTTATGTCAATGACGTTACACGCTACAGCGATTATTTTATTATCATATTCATAAATTATTTTTAGATTATTATTATTCACTGTTATCTTACTTATACAGGGTCCGGCAGAATGATGAACCCTATTTAAATTGTTAATAAACTGTTTCAAATTTTAAAATATTTTAATTTTTTTTAAATGTAAAGTAAAAACTTGCCAATTTTAGTTACAACATAATTTATTTATTAAAAATATTTTGGGTTATTTAATTTGTTTCATGCAGTTTGCTACAAAAATAGCGGAGAATAGCATAACTGAGTATACTCAACATTAACTTTAAGAGCCTACCGTTATCTAAAAAGGTTAAAATAAAAAAAAACTTGGATTAAATTTCAACCTGCAAAATAAAGTTCGAACTGGCAATTTTACATAATATTTTTCTGTGGACATTTACAAGCAAAACAAATGGATTTATTTGAAATCGGCATTAAAGTACGAGAAAACGGCATTAAAGTAATCCATTGTTTAACATTATTAAATAAATTTTTGTGTTTCGTTTTTAAACACTAACGTACATTTTGTGTTGAGTTTGAAAGTTTGAATACTTTTTGTTCTGTGCATATTCCTATTGGATTATTATTAAAATTATAAGTCATTGCAATATTTGAATTAAAACATCGACGGAATATAAGTAGTTTTTTTGCGTAATAACTGTTAAACATTAAGAGCCCCCGAAATACAACTATCACTAGCCGCTACTGCTTCTAGCCGCTAACAAAAGCTTATTTTTAATTATCCTCCTGGGAGCTCTAAAAACAAATATCAAGTGACTTAGAAACAATGTGGTCGTCGAGAGATGAGGATAGCTGTCAGTAGGTTGCTGCCGAAACATTTTGGTATCAATTGTGGCTGTAGACTGAGCAATCAATGAGTAAAAAGAGAGAGGAGGAAGGTAGTAGTGGAAGGAACATAAAATTCACTAGACGGAAACCGCCATTGTCAGAAACCGCTTTCTCAACCTTTTTACCGTTGACAGTTGGAAACGCTACGCACAGTACCAATGTGTTTGTGTACCCCATTTGCAAAAGCTACTACCGTCGCGTAATAGGTTGACATCACTTTCTCTCCTCTCTCTGTTTACTCATTGCCATCACTACAGTCAAAAGACTGCCTGACACATTTTGTTAAACTCTAGGAATAACCCGTCACTTTAACTGGTAGACGCACACAACTTGCTTTTACAGCCACAAATTTGATTGTTCATTTTTAAACATTTGGCGAAATACCCAAATAAGAATATGAATTATTTGTCAAAAAATTTCAAAAATTACAAATTCTACAGAAACCGTACAAAATAGAGCGTTATTTCAAGAGACAAATTTTATCTACAATTTTAAACTGAATTTAAAAATATAATAATATACCGGGTGTTCTATTTAAAATAGGAGTTAATAAAAAAATTTAAAAAAAAGAAACCCATTTTAGAGGTATGCAACTGAAAAATCACCTATCTCACATCAATACACATTAAAAATGTAATAAAAATGTAAAGTTTGAAAAAAATCGTTAGAGCCGTTTTTGAAAAAATCGAAAAATAACTGAAAAATCAGAAGAGTACCTAAACACCATACGTCCGGTTATTCGATTTCCTATAAAGCCTGCTGTCGCATCTAGATAGTACACAAAACTTAGTTTCAACGTCATACTTCTTTTCGATTTTGAGATATTCTGTTCACACACATACAGACAGACCAATGAATAAAAACATTTTTTGGGTTGAGGGGACTCGAAAACGTGATGACCTGTTGAAAACTCAATTTCGAATTTTTGGGGTGAATCCAATACTTAATTTATCGTAAAAAGAAGTAAAAATGGCAAATTCAAATGTAAATGTACTCACCAAATAGATGAGCAACAGGTCAATCCGAATAGGTCAGCAGCGGCTCACTAACACCTCACGAATGGTTTTAGAACTATTTTGAAACTTTGGTCTAAAGAAATTGAAAGAGAGCTTTGATAAATATTAATATAAGTACTTTAATACAAAAACTTCGTAGATCAACCGATCAGCGATGTCAGACATCAAGCCGTTCAGAATCATGGAACATAAGGTAAGTATATAGCTTCAGAACAAGTTTTTAGCGAAATCAGCAACACTACGCAAACGATCTTTAACGGCACTTCTGCAAGGGTTGAAATCTTGGCTAACCGAAATACCTGGATCATCTAGTCTCCCTCAGTGAGGGCACCGGTGCGATTTCGGTAAAACTCTTGCTTGAATAAATAGATATCATAACTATCTAACAACTTATACGCAGCCTCGCTAATAGCAGTTCGCCAATTTAAAGCACCTGAAATTATTAAAAACGCTGTTAAATTTTATATAAAATGTATGTGTTCAAAAAGTGTAAATTATTAACCTACATGTCAAGACAAGTTTAACGAGAGGTCACAGGCACACATTTCTATCACAAAAATTCAACCGGAAATTGATATAGTTAAGAAAATATTAACCCACACATCAATCCAAATTCAATAGGAGGCCACACACTTGTACACAGATCTATATACCTAAACAAAAATTACCAAAACAGAAAATTCGTGAACAGTTTTCAAAGGAAGGTCTATATTGCAATTACTTTTTATTCATAGAACGAATAGATAACGTATAGAACTTCAACGTTTTCACAAAGTTTCAGAAACAGCTATTTCCACAAACACAATTATAATTTTCGAACATCTATAATTACAATAACACACCCCTCAAATTAAAAAATATGGACTAATTTTCACATCCGACCACACACAGAGAGTTTTAAAATATGCACACATGTAACATTATGAGTTCTGCTTGCAGACTGACTGGTTAGAAATAAAATTATAATATTTGAAAACCTACCTTTCGCGAACAGGGGTGTAGTCGAGGGGGAACGCGGGGGAACGGCGTTCCCCCACTGGTTTTTTGTTAAGTTAAAAAAAAATAAAGAACGAATTTATGGCATTTACTTATTAGCATAAACAATTTAATTATTCATTCCAGTGTCATTTAAATATAGGCTAGTGGCATATGTTATTATTTAGAAGTATCACGTCAAACATGACTTGCTACTTGCTATGAATATGCAAAGTAATAAAAACAGTTTCAATTAGAAAGTTCTAGGCTTGATATGTATATATTAAGGCTACGAAACTGGCAACATCGTAATACGGAAAAATTGCACCAGAAAACAACAAAACGCATATTTTTGCACCTATACTTTTAAAAACTTTCCACAAGAGGACCCCCGGATCCCCCTTTTTCTGGGGGATATTCGGATATTCCATACCCCTCAGAAGTCTAGCGTTCCCCCACTGGCAGATTTGCCACTACATCACTGTTCGCGAAAGCAGATTCGAAACTAACTACATAAAAATAACAACCGATACATTAAATAACTAATTTGAATAACTTGCATTGTATGACGCACAACTGCAAAACTGATTATAAGAACAATGTTGATTTAGCTGTGATAGAACATTACACAATGTATATACATAATACCCTACACCGTAAATATTTAGAATTAATATCAAATTACATACAAAATTAACTAAACGATAAAATTAACAAAAATTTTTGGTGATTCCCCAATTCATGAATTACGAGCTTCCATGCGTGTGTGGGTTCCCTGAAAATTCTTACATTTGGCCCTGTCGTAGGAATCCCTAAAAGTTAAACGATTTTGGAATATCAAAAGCTACATAATGATGTTGCCAAAGAGTCTATATATACAGGGCGATTTAAAAGGTGTGTTGACATAACTTTAGCGGTTGATTAATCATGCAATTTGGAGTGAAAAATAATAATATACCCATGTTCGATTCTCAAGGGTTACGGAGACGATGAAGAAAAACTATTTATTTAGAGTACATCTAGTTAACATTAAAACGCAATAAAAACAATTTAAAACCACAATTACTGTTCAAAGTGAATGTCATCATCCATCAAGCTATGCAAACTTAACATCGACGAACAAGTGAATTTTGCGCATTATGCAATTATTCGAGCCTTTGAAAAATTGCTTCTGCAGCTTCTTGAATTCGATTTATTGGGTGCTGCTACTATCAATTACAACGGAATCACTTTTTTTAAACAACCCCACAAATAGATATCTTACAAAGTAAGATCTGGCGAATAAGCCGGCAATGGAACTGAATCTCTGCTCATACGTTTTCAATGTTAACTATATCTACTCTAAATAAATAATTTTGCCTCCTTATCTCAGTAACCCTTGAGCTATATTAAAAAAACTGGTGCGATACGCGCACACAACTTCCTTTTACAGTGATCTTATAACTAGCCAAAAATTAGATTTTTAATTTTTTATTCAATTTTGACAGTTTAAAGTGACGTTATTAACTCCGTAACAACCTTCATAAACAGTCTATGATTCACAAGTGAAATAAAAGTGTTTTAATTCACTAGTGAATTAAATATTTTAATTCACTAGAGAATTAAAAAAGTTTGAATGAAGAACAACATATTTTTATTATTTCTACAGATATTTACATTCAATTATCCTCTCTTTGTAGTGTGCAATATATAATTACTAAAATTTAGATCAAATCGACAATGAACGGGCAAATTTATATATTAATTTGAATATTTATATATTTTTTATTCAAAATTTCGTCAAAATTGAATAAAAACATATATACGCAACGTAAATTAAACATTAACTTAAAGATATGATCTCACTCGCACTACGTGCTCGTGAGCTGATCATCTTTTCGTGAATAAACATATGTTTAATTCACCTGGTGTATAATATTTATAAACATTTGTCAATAATTTTCAAAATTACAAATTCAACAGAAACCGTATAAAATCGAGCGTTAGTTGAAGAGATAAATTTTCTCTAAAATGTTAAGCTGAATTCAGAAATATAATACACACACCGGCAAAATTAGAGGAACACAAAAAAAGTCATATTTTCCCTATGTTTTAGAATATATATGACTCAATTTGGTTATAAATGTTACTACTGCACGTATAATGAATAAAGGATAGCAATCTAACATTAAATCTAGCCACCCATTTGAGCCTAATTATCATTTGTTTTATTGCTGACATATTACTTAAGTTTTTGTGTTCTTGAACAAGTGCTTATTTCTTGATTAGTTTACAACGAGGGTTTACGATTTTGTTCTTGAAAACACGTGCTTATTTCTTGGTTAGTCTACAACGAGGGTTTACGATTTTGTTTTCTGTTGTGAAAAATTTCCGATTTAACGGTAACTGATGTCGCTAGAGTTCTAACAATGGCCGAAAATGACTACACTTACAGATCGGTCAGCAGAATCCTGGGAGTATCGGTATCTGTTGTACATAGCAATGTAAAAAGGTTGAGACAGACCGGTTCTTTCACACATAGACGTGGCCAACGTAGGAAACAAGCAACATCCACAAGGGATGATCGCTTTATTACACTGCAGACTCTTAGAAATCGACGTTTAACGGCTGTTCAGACCAGAAATTCCTTAGAAGATGTGCGTCACGTAAGAGTAAGTGAAAGAACAGTCAGGAGAAGACTGAACGAGGTTGGACTGACTTCCAAAATTCCTGCAAAAGGGCCAAAACTTGACGTACAGCATCGTACGTAGATTGGAGTTTGCACGTGAACACCGATTTTAGACTTTGGAGCAGTGGGATAAAGTTCTGTTCACCGACGAAAGCCGGTTTTACATAAATGTGATTGATGGTAGAGAGAAAGTATGGAAAGCCGAGGGGAGCGATATTTACAATGTACCATTGTCCCCACAGTCTCATATGGAGGAGGCTCATTTATGATTTGGGGTGGGATATGTTCGGGAGCACGTACGGAATTAGTGGTTATTGCAGGAGGTTCCCTGACAGGTGCACGGTATATTACAGACATTCTGGAAGATCATGTTGTGCCATTTGCCCCATTTAAAGTGGAGGAATTTGTCTTAATGCAGGATAACGCTCGCCCCCATGCTGCTTGCTGTGTTTCGGATTACCTACTCGAAGTTGGTATTCATGCCATGAATTGGGCAGCACGTTCTCCTGATATGAATCCCATCGAACACATATGGGACACATTGGGGAGACGGATCCGGGCCAGAAATCCATCGGTACAAACCCTAGATGAGCTAAAGACGGCACTAGTCCCAGGGTGGAACATTCTGCCTCAACAAACCATCGATGGCATCATCCATAGTATGAATAGACGTATGGAAGCAGTAATCAGAGCTCGTGGGGGTAACACGCGTTATTAATTACACCCATATGTTTAATACCATAATAAAAAAAATACTTTTTATAAGGAGAAGACAATTGTTTTTGTTCTGAAGTTTTTCATTGTACTCAGTAAACTGTTTGAATTAGGTAGGTTCATCTGTTATATCGTTAATTGTTATTATCTGAAGGTGTGTATTGCTAACATTAAAGCTTAAAACATAATTCAGTTTTGCCGGTGTGTGAATTATATCGGGTGTTGTATTTATACATTTATTTATATGTAAAAGCTCCCCAAACAACAAATCCTTTTATAATGTATTTATAGAACAATTAGCACAAAACTAAAGATACATATCGACTAAACAACTCAAAGATCGATTCGCATCTAATCCCTTTTTCACACTGCCCAGTTCTTCATAATAAAAGCATTAATATCTTTGCTCCAGTTGTTATACTTGCTATTTAAGCACGTTTGATGAGTAAACAAAATAAACTATGAAACAATATGGTGTGATACACGCACAAAACTTCCTTTTACAGTGATCTTATAATTTAGTAGAGAGGCCAAACTAAATTAACTCGTCAAATAACGATTTTCGTGGGACTGAGTAGGTTTATACCGACAAGTGGTATCTTCTTATTCGGTGGTGTTTCCTGTGTATGAAAAATCATGTTGTCGCTTTCTCAGCCTGTGGAGTGAGGAGCTATGACGTCACAAAGATGACCATTCTTGGTTCCAGGTTTTAGTACAGAAAACCAGGGTTTAACCCAAACATCCAAAAAGAAAGTTCTACCCAGCAGCAAACTGTTTAGTACCCTCCTCTTAGTAAGTGGTAAAAAGTTGCACAACATTGCGGGTCGGGTTTAGGCGGGAGGGGGCTAGAAAGCTAGAAAGGTAGTAAAATGGTAGGTTTCAACAGTTTTTCGCGAATATCTCGTTAACTGTGAGGTTTAGCGCAAAATGTATCTTATATAAAATTAATCTATATTTAATTTACAATAAAAATGGTCTCATGCATTTTTGACTTCTAGACAAGAGTTACGGAGATATTGAGAGGGCAATGATGTCATTATTTTCTAGTTAGCTTGAGATTCATCCAAATCACTTAAAAATGAGTATGTTTCGTTATAAAAAGTACTTAGTAACGCATCATTAACATAGGAACATTTGTATGTGTGTATGTACATATGTAGGCCTATGTGTCTATAAATCTGACAGTATATCTACATTGCTCCCCTCCTTTGTCGTTTTTATCTTTATTTTGCCTATTTTTCCTTTTAAATTTATTATTCATCATATGCGCCAGCGTGGCTCTGATGGTTAGAGCATCGGACTGCGGCGCGGAAGTCTGGAGTTCAAATCCCAGATAGATGCCTGGCGGGCGGCCTACCCAGTCGCTTTAAATAATTGGGAACCTGCGTTCGAAAGAACAAGGGATAATAATGCGGCTGTCTAAAAAAAGATTCATCATATCGTTTTCCTCTTTCCCATTTGAGCTTTTATAATTAAAGCTACTTAAACTGCCTTCATATTTTTCTAAAAATATAAAATCATGTGGATAGCATTGGAAAGTGGTATGTACAACGTACATGGTAGTTACACACATAATAATAAATTACAGCAATCAGCAACCTAAAAATCGTTAAGCTCTTTTTCATGTTGAAGATTATCTTCATCGATGCCGTCGTCAATAATTAGTGCATCTCTGTTGGTGAACCTATGTTAGAAGCAATTCTTGCACATATTTGAGCATTTCTACCCACTCTGACGACGCTCACAGTTTCTGACATACCCTGTATTACAAGTGCAAACAATGAGGGAGAGCAATTTTTCAGGATCAGCTGCCTTTGTGGTTGCAACTGGACGCAAATAACCACCAATCCTTTTCCAACACCATTTTAGTGAATCTTTATTGACATTGAGCCATTGCTGCACTTGATGGTAAACTCTATAAGAGTGTTGTTGTCCAGCTGCTGAAGTAGGGGAAAGTACAGCCAACCTCAAATTTGTGTGTACAGGCTCCTTTGCGATGATCTGCAAGTAACATTGAAGGCGCAGAGTATCCAAATTATCTGCATTTGTTGATGCAGATATCGAAAGGACAAAATGGTTCCAGCATCAGCTAGCGCATCTGGGTCTGCATTTGGGTTGTTAAAAGTCAACAGCTTTGTGTAAAGCTCCTTGTCACTTTGCACTTTTTCAGAAAGCGTTATTTTTCCCTTTCTATAAATTGAAGAAACGGTATCACATCCGGCGAAAGTGTAAGCTGTCAAGAGAACATCTTTCATTTTCTCGATACCAAGCTGTATGCACCAGTGCAGTAAACTTTTTCTTCTTGGTTACCTTTCTTCGGTACAATCATCTTCAACTGTTTGTTGGCTGGAGCATGAACAACCAACAAGACCAATAAATCGGTGTCATTGCCAATTACGATTTCTTCTTTGATTCGTCAATTGCTGTAAAAACGATCTTGATGTCAGCACCACCTTCTGCCTGAATCGCTTTGCAGCCAGCTTGCTGTTGTGTACAGTGATTAGAGCAATCAGTTGCATCTTCTTTTTAGTAATAGTTAGAAATTTTGCTTGTTCAAGAGTGTGATTAGTTCCATCTTCCACTTTCACTTCAACATGTGTAGTAGTGGATGATCTGCGCAAATGTACGAGTATGTCGTCTTTGGTGCTGGATGCTTCACCATAACCATTTTGCCTCCCCACTTCCTTGAACCCTTTATATAATACACTTGGAGCGAATATTACGAGTTCATAGGCGTAATTTTTGAATTTTTGCCAAACAGAAAAAGTTACATTTTTCCCCCCTCCATATCTCCGTAATCCTTTACTGGACTGCAAAAATGCATAAGACCATTTTTATTGTAAATTAAATGTAAATTAATTTTGTATAAAATAAAGTTTACAGTAAACTTCACAGGTAACGAGATATTTGCAAAAAACTGTTGAAACCTACCATTTTACCACCTTTGTGACTTCATAGCTCCTCACTCCACAGGCTAAGAAAGCGACAACAGGAGTTTTTCTACTGAGGAAACACCGCTAATTACGATGGTATTACTTGTCGGTATAAACCTACTCAGTCCCACGAAAATAATTTTTAATTCACTTGGCCTCCCTACTAATTAGGCAAAAATTAGATTTTGAATTTTTAAGCATTTTCCAAAAATTTAAAAAAATCGAAAATTCTACTGAAACCGTACAAAATAGAGCGTGAGATGAAGAGACAAATGTTCTCTAAAATCTTAAGTTGAATTCAAAAATGTAATAATATACCGGGTGTTCTATTCAAAATAGGAGTTAGTAAAAAAAATGAAAGGAACCTATTTTAGAGGTATTCAACTGGAAAATCACCTATCTCACATCAATACACATTAAAAATGTAAAGTTTGAAAAAATCTGCCGCAAGTAGAGCTAAACAAGAAAAAACGATTTTAACGTAAAAGCCTGGATGAGAAATATAGAGACACTGAAAAAGAAAGAGAAAAGACCAGCAGAAAAAAAAGTGAGGAAGAAACACACAGAGATGCTGAAAAGGAAAGAGATAAAAGCCACAAACGAAAAAAAGAGGGAACAAGCATACAGAGATGCTGAAAGGGAGAGAGATAAAACCCACAAAAAAGAAAAAAGAGAGGAAGAAGCATTCAGAGATAGAACCCACAAAAAAGAAAAAGGAGAGGAAGAAGCATATAGAGATGCTGAAAAGGAAAGAGATAAAACCGACAAGCGAGGAAAAAGAGTGGATAAAGCATACAGAGATGCTGAAAAGGAACGAGATAAAAGCCACAAACGATAAAAAAGGAGGAGAAGAAGCATACAGAGATGCTGAAAAGGAAAGAGATAAAACCCACAAACAAGAAAAAAGAGAGGAGAAAGTATACAAAGTTGCTGAAAAGGAAAGAGATAAAATCATCAAAATGCAAAAAAGGCAAGCGCAAGAACTTAGAACACACGAGAAGGAAAGAGACGTAAATTACAAAAGAGTGAAACGAGAAGATGATATTACTAAGAGGAAAGAAAGGATAATTAATAAAATTAATAAAATGTGTTTTAGACACAATGAATTTTTGAAATGCAGAGAGCAATATATCAATACTTTGCAAAAACAAGAACCAAATAAATATGCTGAAGAAAAATTACAATTTATTATATCCAAGAATTCTCTACCTGAGTATGTTTGTACTTGCTATGAGGGTTTATTTTTTAAAAGCTCTCTCGATTTTTTTAATAAAACAGTTTACAGTAGGAAAAAATCCCAAAGTGATAGAAAATGAAAGATACAAACGATTTCTTAGCAAAGGTGACTGCCATTGAATCAGGTTTAGTTTGTAAAACATGTAAGAAATACGTAATCTCAGGCTTGCTCCCGACACTAACTACACGCAATCGTTTAAAATTTACCAAATTGCCTCAATGTGTTACTGATCTTTCTTATTTGGAAGAAAGAATGATTGCACCGTACATACATTTTATGCAAATACAGCCTTTAAAACATATGCAATAAAACTAAAACTCTCATTAAAAGGGAGTGTATCGATATAAATGATATACTGGTGGTGTTACCACGGAAATTTGATGCAATGTCGAGTATACAAATTAAACTTAAGCGTCACATTGACCATACATCAGAATATATGAAAGAAGTTATCAGACCAGCCTATGTTTGCAGCGCTCTTAGACACTTAGTAGGAACTCTTTTAAACCAGAGGTATGATATCAAAATAAATGAGGAATATTTGAACAGGTATAAAAAATATCACGACACAAAAATTGATTTTATTGTTATTATAGACGACAATGAAGACAGATTAGAAACTAGGGAAAATAATAACGTGAATTTTGATGTAAACAGTCAAATAAACTTTGAAGGTCTACATGACGTTACAACTGTGTTAAGAAGAATGAATATAGACAAGGAAGATGATAATGACCCAAATGAAACAATGTGTACCTACCACAGATGGGGCAAAATATGCTCCGTTATTAGAACGTAACGATAAGGATGATGTTACCATTTTCAGTTTAGGAGAAAATGAAGATGATCAAAGACATGACAAAAAGAATCGAGAAGAAAATAATATTTTGGAACTAAATAAAAACAGTGTACAAAATAAAAATAAACAAGATAATAACATATTTAAACAACAACAAGGATTTGGTTGGAAAACACAAGGCAATGAAGAAATTGATATAAATGATGGTTCCGCGGCTGTTTCTGAAAATAAAGCAGATGATTATAACAATGACGATATATTGGATAACGAAGTATTAATTGTGATAGAAATAAAGAGGCTACTAAGATCGAGAAATGAATATGAAAAGTATTACGCACTGTTTACGGATTGGCAACAAGAAAAGAAAACTGACTCCTTTTCCGAAAATGTTTTAATTGCTTTTTTTGGTGATTTATTAAAAAAATGGACATCATCGACTCTCTGAAAAACATATTCAATCCTAAAAGCAACGATAAATGTGAAACGATATGGATATTTCAAAGTAGAAAAAATTAAAATCTTTGTTAGAACGCTCTTCTGATAACTATGTAGCTAAGAAGTCGAAGGTTTTTACAGAAGAAAAAGTTAAGCAATTCTTAGAAAATGTTCCGGATGAGATATATTTAGCTACAAATTATAACAAAATTATAATTTAAATGGCAATTTTAATAAAATGTAGTTTTTATTGTTAGGTCGTACTTGTCATTGGTCATTTGGGGGTTTGTTGCAAGAATGAGCTTTACAACATTAAAATTTTCTACATTAAAGATTTTTAATCAGCAATACGAATTGCAATTTCTAATACAAAAACTAAAAAACCAAGAGAATTTACAATCACGCGAGATTTTTATAATATTGTAAAGAAATACTGGGCTCTGAGACCTTGTGATATTCCTTCTCAGAATTTTTTTATTAATTTCTAAAAAAATAAATGTATACAAGTAACTGGGATTAATAAACTGGGAAATATACTTAAACAAATTGCCACATTTCTGAATCTAGAAAATCCACAAGAATATACCGGCCATTGTTTCCGCCGTACCTCAGCGACTACGTTGGTAAATGCAGGTGCGGATATTACAACATTAAAAGGGCATTGAGGCTGGGCGTCTTCTCAAGTAGCAGAAAGATACATAGAAAATTCTTTGCAAAATCGAATAAATGTAGAAAATCAATTACTGGATCTAATTCGTCAGTAAAATTTCCCTCAACCTCCCATTCTTTCTGCTACACCACTGTTAAGTCTGCCTATAAAAAACAATCTGTTTTGAAAAATATTACGGAAAATGTTTCCAATGCACCAGTTTTTAATTTCAGTATTTGTACAAACACTATTACATATAAATATTAATATTAATACAATGTAATGTAATTGTTTCAATAAATAACTTCTTTTGTTCAGATTTAATTGTTTTTGATTCATACTTTCTGGTCGTGGAGAAAATACAGTCTGTTACTCGGTTAGACTGAAAATTCGATCTACTCGTACTTCCTCACGCTCGCTAACGCTCACGTTCGGAATCTTCCACTCGTATCGAATTTTAATTCTGACGTTGTTGCAGAATATACTATTCCTAAACCTGTAATGCCACGTACACTAATATTGGAACCTTTGGAAAAATCTGATATAACGGATGATTACAGGAAAATTGAAGAATTTAAAAAAAATTTAAAACACCATTTGAACACATTTTGAAAGAATTACAACTTACAGAAGAACAATATATTTTAGCAGTTAGAAGCAACTTAACGAAAAGTCAAGTTTTCCTAAAAAGAAGTAGTTTAGAGGTTGATATTAATTGTTACAATGACAATATTCTAAACCTGTTTGAAGCTAATATGGACTTAGAGTTTGTTTTGGATGCATATAGCTACGCCTCTTATATAATTAACTACATAAGTAAAACCGATGCGGGCTTAACAACACTTTTAAAAGAAGCTGCAAATTATGTTCAAAATGGGAACAAAGACATAAACGACAGGTTAAAAACTATAGGAAACATATTTATCAATAGCAATGTCATATCCGCAGAAGAAGCTGCTTACCATTGTCGAAAAACAGTCGGGGCTCAATATACAGTGTCCGCCAAAAAGTCGGCATAATATGGGAACACTTTTTATTTTTGATTTTTCAAAAAAACTTATTACGTCAATAATTTGTGCTTGTCTAAAAACCTATTTAGCCCCTATCATATATACCGAATGACTTTTACTTGTTTAGAAAATTGAGTTTTTCAAAATTGTCAAAATCGAAAGTGTTATTTTTCGGAAATTAAGTAATAATTCAATTAAATTTTTTTAGAGTGTATTATTTGTAGCTAACTAAACAATCTCAAGGCCAGAAAACCCCTAATTTTTTTTAACTGTAGCTAAAAATTAATTTTTCAATTTTTTAAATCTTTTTTCAAAATTTCATATACAAAGACTTAAAGTTCAATTTTTTTTATGTGAACACTTTAAAGAATTATAATTGGTGAAATATAATATAAAATGTTAATTACTTCTTTAGATTTTTTATTATTTACCGAAAAGTAGTATGTTTGCATATTTTTTACGTTTTCTATGCAAGGCGCTTTTTAGGAGAAATATTTTTCAATTCTAATTAATATCTATTTAAATTGCTTCAAGAAACTCTAATCTAACCCTGTTAATAAATTACTGTTACAAAAATCTTGTAAATGTTCCTTTACAGTTGTCAAAATGAAAAAATTAAGATATTTGAAAACGAGAAATTAATTAAAGGCCAAGAAATTGACATCTTGGAACAAATTGCATACATCAGGAAAGACACTCTAGTTAACCATTACACGGTAGCTACATCTATAACATATGAAAACACTTGTCAAACGATGCAAGTGTTGAATGTGAAACAAAAGAAAAATTTTAATGCACATATTACATTGCTTTAAAACTGAAAAAAAGCCTTCAATATATTTTTAAGTGGATCTGCCGGGGTTGACTTATATACTGTTAAGCACTGTTATGGAAAAATATGTTTGAAAATGCTTCAACTACTAGCATGGCAGTTTTAGTTGATTCTCCGCTATGTGAAAATTTCCTTTGTTATGAATTAAACGAAATCATGCGCCAAAAAGATGAGCTTGCATTTATTGAGACATTATACAGGGTGTTTCAAAACAAATGCGAAAAACTTAAGGGGCTGATTCCTTGTTCAAAATAAAGGATAGTTTATTATATAAACATTGGGTCAAAAGTCAACCATTAGGGAGATATCGCACTGTAAATATGGCTGAACAATTAAATGATGAGATAATACATTTTTGATTAAATTAGTCGTATTTTGTATTCAAACTAAGTGAGCAATGTCAAATAAAACAACAATAAGAAACGTCTTAAAAAGTGATAACAGCCAACTAGATTATTTTTCTAAAATAAATTTCTTTTTCTCGACATGCAATGCTTTACCTTTTATTTTTTATTTGGAAACGGTAAGTTTTATGAAAAAATTGCAAGAGACACAAAAGTTTCTAAATAAACCAGGTTATCAATTGATATTTTTCCATGTCATTGCGTAAGTTTCTCTTAAATTTTGTTAAGAAGAATGATAGCGGTAGTCTAATTCAATCCCCTCTACTCTTTTTAAAAAGTTGAGAAATATGCAAAAAGTGTGTTTTTATAATAGTAATAATTCCATAAAATTTTATTGTTCTACATCTTTTCGTTTTTAAGATAACAAATAAAAACATTATTTTTCCGCCATATTTGCAGTGCGATATCCTTAATCTCTTGTGTCCACCATTCTGTCTGTTTCCTGGCTCTGCTTTTTCCACTTACCTATTCGGCTGCTTCTATTAGGATTTCCTTGAACTTTTTCCAACTCTGTTCTAAGCTTTCTTCCTCTCGTCCCTTCATTCTCTGTATTCTTTTTCTAATGCACTGCTGATATTTTTGTTTATGTTCTGTGTCTCTTAATTTGTATACCATTAGTTGTTCTATTATTCTCTTATCTTCCTTCTTTATTTCGGTCTGTCTTGATTCGTTATCCAGCGTAAGTCCCGATATCAGTAGAAAATCGTCACTTCCAGTGAGATGTTGTATCGGACTTTTTCCACTGTCTCGGGTGTTGACCACACGACGTTTCGGGAGTTTTTGGTCTACTCCCGTCCTCAGGTGAATGAACTCCTGGTTAGTCCTGAGAAGGACTGATTTTTGCACGTCTTTTTCACGTACACTAGTGCCTACCCCGGGGTTTAAACCCGGGACCACTGATCGCTGTGATTACGAGTCTGACACTCTTACCACTAGGCCACCAGCGCGGCCATATATTTTCGTTATAAACTTATATATATGTTACCGCTGTATGCGCAGTAGCCTATGCGCAGTAGACTATTTTTGCAGTTCTCTGCGCAGTAGTGGCATCCAAATGGGCTTTATTTCTGCGCTAGCCTGGCTAATTGGCTCTTCTGCCAGCGCTATGAATGTAGCTTCTTTCAGCTTCCTACGGAACCTGTTTTCCTCTTTAGCTACAATTGATGCGTTATCCCATTGTATGTGGTGGTCTTCGTTCCAGACGTGTTCTGCGATCTTGGATTTGATGGTTTCACCTTTCTAATATCTTTGCGGTGTTCCGATAATCTCACTCGTAGGGGTCGTTGTGTTTCCCCTATGTATTGTCTTCCACACTCGCACGGGACGCTGTAGATACAGTTCTTTGAACTCTGATCTTCGTTCTGAGGCTTGGTATGCGTCATCGTGCCTGTCAGAGTTGTTTTGGACTTGGACTTGAAGGCAGTTCTTCTGTTGAATCTGTTTCCGATTCTTCTCAGTTTGTCGGAAACTCCTCGGATGTATGGTATTACGGCCGTGGTGGTCGGTTCCGTTTTCTCATCCTCCGCCTGTGTTGTATTTCTGTCCAGCTCTTCTAGTGTTAGGTTAATAGTTCTTTTTGGGTAACCATTTGCTTGCAACATATCTGTAATTATCTCAATTTCCCGTTTAAGGTCTTTTTCGTCCGAGCATATGGTCTTGGCTCGGCTATATAGGCATCTCGTTTCACGCTGTTGTGGTGGTTAGAATCGTAGTTTAGGTATCTCCCCGTATGGGTTGGTTTTCGATATACCTTCATTTCTACAGTGTCACCATTCTTCTGGACTAGTACGTCTAGGAATGGGAGTTTGTCTTCCGATTCTATTTCCATCGTGAGCTTAATTGATCGGGCTTGATTATTGAGATGTTCCAGGAAGCCGTCCAGCGTCTCTCTTCCATGGAGCCATATTACGAACGTATCATCTACGTATCGCAGCCATACACTAGACTTGTTCTCATATTGAGATATAGCTCGTTGTTCAAAGTCTTCCATGTAGATGTTACTGACTACTGGAGATAGTGGCGATCCCATGGCCACTCCGAACTCTTGTTGGTAGAACTGCTCGTCTGCTTGGAAGTATGTGGTCTTAATGCAGATCGTTAACAGCTCCATTATTGTATCTACCTGTAGATCTGTGCGTTCGGCACGAGTGTACGTGAAAAAGACGTACAAAAATCACTCCTTCTCAGGACTAACCAGGAGTTCATTCACCTGAGGTCGGTCGGGTGTAGACCAAAAACTCCCAAAACGTCGTGTGCTAAACACCCGAGACAGTGGGAAAAGTCCGATACATCTCATAATAGACCACTGTCAAAAATGACATCATTCAGAGAACGTCACTTCCAATCTCTGGTCGTCTCTGATCATTTTCCTGTTTTCGTCTGGTATGATATAATCGATGATAAAGTATTTTTTCTGCTTGGTTCGCTCCTAGTATATTTATGTATATTTATATGTTTAAAAATGTGTTTGTGATAATTAGATTGTTTACTATATATTCTAGCAGCATTAGGTCATTACCGTTTACTCTTTCTTCACTTTCCTTTCCGATGGCTCCTCCAAATCTCTCTCTGTTTTTGCCTACTCCTCCGTTTAAGTCTCCCAATAATATTCTCACTCCTTTGGCTGCATCCCAAATTCCTTGTAATTCTTCATAGAACTTTTCTTTAATGTCTTTCCTCTCATTATCGCACGGCGCATAGGCTATCACTAGGGCCGTCAACTTCTCTTCCTCTAAACTTAACTCTACACTCATCATTCTTTCTGACTTTAGATCCCATCTTATGATTTTGTTCTTGAGGTCCTCAGCCACTAGACAAGCTACCCCTACTGTTGCTCTTTCTCTTGTATCCACTCGTTCAGTAAGATATTCCGTCTTCTACTTCCATGCAGCCTTGTCCTTTCTTTTTTGTTTCTGTAACCTCAGTAAACTCAATTTTGTTTCGTTGAATTCTCTTACTAATTCTCTCTTTTCCTGTTAAGCTCTTCATATTCCATTTTTTCGTCTTCAATGATCCATCCTTTTCTTGTCTTATCAGTTTTTTGGAGTTAGTTTCCCAGTCTCCTGTAGACTACCACCTTTTTCATCTGACCATCCAAAGTTCACTCAGTCTATTGTAATTTTCCTGTATCCTACTCTTATACTTTTACCATTTTCTTTTCTTTTGTTACTCTTCTTATTGCTGTTTGTATTCTTGTCTCCTCGAATGTCAGATCACTGTCAAGGAAGATGTTTTTATTTCTTAGTTTCCATTTTTGCTTTAGCACTTCTAACTTTTGATCGAAACATTTGAACTTCACCACAATCCCTTTTTATTTCTTCTTTCTCCACTTTGTATGCCTCTTCCATGTTAGTGTTTACCCCAAGTTCTTCCTCGAAAACCTGACTCACTTCATGTTTAAAATGTGTGCTAAAGGTCCCTTATTTTGCCCCCTTAATTATTATATTGTTCTTCTTGTCTTTCTTTTCTTGGGTCGTTAGTCTGTTTTCCAAAGTTTTTATCTCCTGGCTTAATTCGTTATTCTCTCTTTTCCTTCTTTTTTCTTAACAGCATCTTCTTTGAGGGTTCTTATCTCCTCTTTAAATCTTCTCATTTGCTCATTAATCTCTTTTATATCTCTTTTAGTGCTCCTTATGTCCTCTTTAAAGTCCTTAAGTTGTTTATTCACATTCTCAATTATGTCTGCTAGATCCCCCATCTTTTCTGTCTGTTTATGCCCTTTTGTGGTGGTGTTCTCTGTAACATTGAACTCCTCTTGGAGAACTGTTTTTCCTGTTCTCGGGTTCCTATACTCTGTTTTTCTGTTTGTACCTCTTCCTTCCTTTTCGTTTTGTTTATATACTCTTCTATAGATCTCGTGCTTCCCATTCTATTTCTCCCTATCTGGTTCCTTTCAGTCATTTAATTTACGAGTCTAATCTAATTTCCTTGCTCTTCTCTCCTTGTGGTCCGTTTTGAGTGAATTTGCCGGCGTAAATGCGTGTATGGGCCGCTTTAGCTCAAAGCCAGTCATGTCGTCCGTAATGTACCAATCCTCAGTAAGGTCGCCTTGTAACGTAGTATGTCGTGTAACGTATTAGGATCATGATATCTCTGTCACTTCCGTGCGATTATCCCCTGTATGACACTGATCACTTCTCACTTTCACTATGTTGTTTGTGTTGTTTTGTTAACTTACCGCACTACTCTTAAGTCCAATTGATCCTGGCCTTCTCGAGGCACTTTTAAATTGTAATTTGAAATTAGTTGGTTCACTTTTCACTGTAAATACCCTGATTCGTATTTGGAGTCGAGGTTCCCGCTACCAACAGTGGATATCAGTAGGGCAATGTATTGCCAAATACAAACTAAGATGGTTTGGACACTTAACTAGAATGGGAAATCAAAATCTCACCAAAAGCATATGGGAACCCAATTCACAGGCAAGGAGTCACAGAGGAAGACCAAGAACAAGCTGGAACAACACAGTCGGTAAAATGCTAAAAGACAGAAGCATGAACTAGATGGAAGCTGCAGAACTGGCCAAGGGCAGAAACACTTGGAGGAAATTTACCAAGGCACATCCACTAATAAACACACCTCGACACCAATAATGGTATGAGGACCGGATTACGTAACTAAGTAAAAGTATGTCATCTTGGCTGGAACTCCCCTTAGTTTAGATATTGTTACGTTTTGCCGTTTTGAGATATTAAAAATTATACGCCGCTTCTTGTTTTAAGCATTTATTTACCACAATTTATCTTTACTACTACAAAACACAAGACTATTAAGGCGGACCACAAATTATCTATAAACTAATCAGGAACTATTTCTAACAACAAATACACTTCATTTATTTTCACGCGACTTAAACATTAATGACTTATCTCGCTAGATTTATTTACACACAAGCGTTATTTATATGGCAGCTTCCGCAAACTTCAAAGCTGAATTCGGGATTGTCTGAACTGCCGCCGCGCCGGCCTATATATATCGCCGGGTGACTCATCCCGGAAGCGTCGAGACCCTCTCTACCACTCCAGCAAACGCTGACGTGTCGCGTGCCTAATCACCGAGGTCGTTCCTCGAAGTCTGGGAGGCTGTGAGTCATCCGTCCGCACGTGAACCGGCTCAAGGTCGTGACACTGCCCCCGCCTTAGGTCGTTCTGGAATGATCAAGACGCTGAGTCATATGTTTGCAACGGCCCGGCCCCAAGATCGTTACAATATGTAAAACGCGATTATTTAGTCATATGTGTAACTAAACAACTTTTCAATGCGGTCTGTATTCACAAACAGAGAAATTGTACGGCTTCTATCGTGTGCGAGTCTTTATATGAGCAACTAAATTACGTTTTTGTGCTGCTCTGTATTCACAAATAGAGTAACTGTACGGCTTTTTCCCTATATTAGTTTTCAAATGTGCAACTAAACGTTTCAATGCGGTTCTGTATTCACAAACAGAGCAACTGTACAGCGTCTATCCTGTATGAGTCTTTATATGTGCAACTAAATTACGTTTTTCTGCTGCTCTGTATTCACAAACAAAACAACTGTACGGCTTTTCCCCCGTATGAGTTTTCAAATGTGCAATTAAATGACTTTTCTGTGCCGTTCTGTATTCACACACAGAGCAACTGTATGGCTTTTCTCCTGTATGGGTCATCATATGTCTAACTAAACTATTTTTCCATGTTGTTCTGTATTCACACACAAAGCAATTGTATGGCTTTTCTCCTGTATGAATCTTCATATGTATATCTAAACGATTTTTCTGTGCTGTTCTGTATTCGCAAACAGAGCAACTGTATGGCTTTTCTCCTGTATGAGATTTCACATGTTTAACTAAAACACCTTTGTATCCCGTTTTGTATTCACACACAGAGCAACTATACGTCTTCTCTCTTGTATGCATTTTCACATGTCGAACTAAATAACTTTTATGTACTGTTCTGTATTCACAAATAGAGCAACTGAACGTCTTTTCTGTATGAGATTGCTCATGTATAACTAATGTATGTTTGTATGCTGTTCTGTATTCACAAACAGAGCAACTGTACGGCTTTTCCCCGGTATGAGTTTTAAAATGTGTAATTAAATGACCTTTCTGTGCTGTTCTGTATTCACAAACAGAGCAGCTGTACGGCTTCTCTCGTGTGTGAGTCTTTATATGTATATCTAAACCTGTTTTATGTACTGTTCTGTATTCACAAACAGAGCAGCTGTATGGCTTTTCGCCTGCATGAGATTTCACATGTGTAACTAAATTACTTTTCCATGCTGTTCTGTATTCACACACGGAGCAACTGTAGGGCTGTTCTCCTGTATGAATCTTTATATGTGCAACTAAAGTATGTTTTCGTGCTGCTCTGTATTCACAAACAGAGCAACTGTACGGCTTCTCTCGTGTGTGAGTCTTTATATGTTTATCTAAACCAGTTTTATGTACTGTTCTGTATTCACAAACAGAGCAGCTGTACGGCTTTTCTCCTGCATGAGATTTCACATGTGTAACTAAATTACGTTTGTATGCTGTTCTGTATTCACACACAGCGCAACTATACGGCTTTTCTCCTGTATGGGTCTTCACATGTCTAACTAAGCAACCTTTATGTACTGTTCTGTATTCACAAGCAGAGCAACTGTATGGCTTTTCTCCTATATGAGTCTTCATATGTCTAACTAAATTAAGTTTATGTACTGTTCTGTACTCGCAAACAGGGTAACTACAAGGTTTCTCTCCACTACAAACAGTATTAGCCTTATTTTTGTCAAATGTTGGGTTTTCATCATTTTCATCCTTTAATTCGATAACTTCTTGTTTAATAAATAGCTTATCAAAACTTTCCTTGCTATTCTGAGATCGGCATGGTGCAGTTTCTGTAGAACTACAAGACTTACTCTCCATAGTTTCGTATTTAATTGTGATTACGTTTGTTTAAATGTATCTTTAAATGATATATCAGCCAAGGGAAGTTTGATATCTTCACA
Source organism: Agriotes lineatus (assembly GCA_940337035.1). Taxonomy (NCBI): domain Eukaryota; kingdom Metazoa; phylum Arthropoda; class Insecta; order Coleoptera; family Elateridae; genus Agriotes; species Agriotes lineatus. The sequence goes on along the minus strand of CALNHX010000988.1, from coordinate 137,107 downwards.
TCTACAACAAAAGCACATTGTCATTAACGTTTTATGAATTTAGCAATATATATAGCGGATTTGAGAAATGAACAGCAAACACTGTTGTTGGCATATTGCCGTCATGGGTGTGTTACACACTTTCACTTTGACAATTATACGCCATTTTCAATGTCAGAAATTGCTGTGTGTAGGGGAATCACTCGTGTGTTTAAAGCACCACATCTGCACATTTTAAGAAAAACAAAATTGCGACATTGGCAAAAGCCTATATTCAAGTTTTAATGAAAACTATAATTTTCTGATATTTACTATTATTACAGGGTGATTAATAATTTACGGCAAAAATTGAACCACCGTTATAAAGGGTTTTCCAATAGGGACGGGTCGATGTTGACAGGCTGTGGCGGCCATGTTGTTTTGGCTGCTTCTGTCAAATCTGTTGTTTATTATTCAGTCACTGATGCCAAATCACTATGGCAAGTTACACGATTGAGCAGCACGTCCAAATGATAAAACTTTATTATCAAAATGAGGGTTCGTTAGTGCCAACTTTGCGCGCGTTGTGCCCATTTTACGCCAGACGCGGTGGCCCTTCAAAGTCGACTCTCCAACGTTTGGTGGCCAAATTCGAGACGACCGGTTCGGTAAACAATCAGCCAACACCCGTACGTCAAAGGAATGTCAGATCGGCAGAGAACATCGACGCTGTCCATGAAAGTGTGCAGGAGAACCCGAGGCAGTCAATTCCTCCCCGTGCACAAGAACTCGGCCTTTCGCAGACTTCAACTTGGCGAATTTTGCGTCGGGACTTGGGCCTGCACCCGTACAAGAGTGACCCAGGAGCTCAAAGTTAATGACCATAGACAATGCCGATTGTTCGCTGACTGGGCTTCGGAGCGTTTGGAAAAGGACCCCAATATTGGCCGAAAAATCATCTTTTGCGACGGGGCGCATTTTTGGATGAATGGTTATGTTAACAAGCAAAATTGCCGTATATGGGACGACGCCAACCCACACGAGGTTCACCAGGTGGCAATGCATCCACAAAAAGTTACTGTTTGGTGCCGATTTTGGGCCGACGGCGTCATTGGTTCGTACTTTTTCGAAAACGACGTTGGTGAGCCCATTCACCATCAACGGCGAGCGCTACAGATCGATGATAACCAATTTCCTTTGGCCCGAATTGAACGGTATGAACGTGGACGACATGTGGTTCCAGCAGGACGGCACTACGTGCCACACAGCGATCGGCACGATAGACATTCTGCATGAACGATTTGAGTGTATGGTTATCTCTCGCAGAGGTGACGTGAATTGGCCACCAAGATCGTGCGATTTGACGCCGTTAGACTTTTTCTTGTGGGGTTTTCTGAAGTCGCAGGTCTATACCAATAAGCTGCAATCGACCGATGCCCTCAAAGTCAACATAACCCAGGCCATCACTCAAATTCAGCCGGATCTATGCGGCAGTCATTGAAAATTGGACCTCTCGGATCCATGCCACCGTAAGAAGCCGTGGCGGATATTTGAACGATGTCATATTCCATACATAATGGCATACATGGGCCTTTCAAATAAAAAAAGAATTTAGTTAATACCTCACACACAGCTTGTTTTATTTCATTTCAACGTCGACCCACCCTTATTGGAAAACCCTTTATTATTGCTGAAAGATGTGAAATAATTTTTTTGTAGGAAGGTCTTGGTTTCCTAGTTGTTAGATCTCAAAGTTTCCACATAGCAGGCGATGACATGACATAAAAAGACAGTTAAAAAGTATGAGATTTAAATTTTTTACAATTTTTTATTTCAACATAACATTTATTTATAAGAATTGTATGCATAACGGCTGTTGTTAAGGTTAGAATGTTGATAGGAAAAATGAAAGCAGCCAAAATGTTTTTAATAAAACATCCATTCACAGTAACACAGGACAAATATTAAACAATAATTTACAACAAATGCCCAAAAAAGCAATTTGAACACGGACACATGCTTGGGAGAGAATAATGAGTGAATTATATGCTTATAAAATAGTTGTGGCTATTTTGAATGTTTTTGGCTGCATTAATTGATCTCTGTGTTAATTCGTATAAAATGTCAACTGTTTACGTTGTGGATATAAATCATGGCCTACTTTTGTTACATTTAGAAATTGAAATCACATGTCAAACCGTGCAAGTCTAATAACATAGAAACAAAGCCCTTCTAGCAAAAAAAAAAAAATTCCCATGACGCTGTATACACTGGTTCAGTTTTCGCTTTGAGTTATGTATCACCTTACTATTTAAGGCAAATGTTCTTCATTCAAGAATCTTTAAAAATTTTGAATTTTTATTTATATAGTTGTGAGGTGATTGATGGTCGAAAGCACTAATGAATAGAAATGTAAGAATAAATATTAAAAACACCAAAGTGATGATGATACGTAAGGAAGACATAAACACAACAATAGTATTACGTGAGAAAAACGTTAAACAAGTGGATACATTTCAATATTTAGGGGTGAAAATCCAGAAAAATGGTAATATAGATGCTGAAATAAGTGACAGGTTGGTAAATGCAACAAACCCGTACTACTCCTTAAATAGTACATTTGTTAAATAAAAGGATTTCTCAGAAAACAAAAATGACTATATTTTAAACCAATTTTAATGTATGGAAGTGAAAGTTGGACAGGTACAAAACAAGTTTCAAGCAAATACAGGCATTTGAAATGAAATATTTAAGAGAAGTAATGGGGATAAGGAGACTAGACAGGTTTAGGAATGATAAGAGTAAGAGAAGAGCTAGAAGTGGAACGGATAATGAACTCAATCAAAAGACAGCAACTAAAATGGTTTGGCCACCTAGTAAGAATGGACGAAGGAAGAACTACAGAAAAAAATGGCAAGGAAGATCATTCCAAAAAAGGTAAAGAGGAAGACCCAGGAAGTCATGGGACAAAGAAATAATAAACAACCTCCAAGAAAAGGGTTTGACCTGGAATGGGGGGATACCATTGGCAAGGGGCAAGAAAGAATGTGCCAGAAAAATATATAGCTAGGCTAAGCAGTTGACATGTACTTATTGAGAGTTATATTTTAATTTTAGTTGTGTATAGTTGTGTATTGAGATATTTACGGAATGTATTGTAATTATGTTAGTATGTAATTAACCTTAACACCTATGAGTACAATAAGGTATATAATTATACTGCATGTCCGTTCTCAAAGTCGAACATAGGCGATTAACATTGTACTGAACGTTTTTGCCGATTACTGCTCGTCAATTCAACTTACAGGGAAGGTAATGGCATCAATGGAAAGATAAAATTATTACGCATCAAATTATACCAATAATAATATTCAAGATGCGATTTTTATTTTAAAATACTAATTTAAAACTTAGGAATTTTTAAATATGCCATGTCTTGCTTTTCAAGTTCGATAGCATTTGTCAAAAAAATGGTAATTAGTTGACATAAACCAGGTATTGTCTGTCAACGTCTGTTACAATTATCTACAGAAAAATTAACTATTTCAATGAAGAACGAGTGAATGCACTAATGTTAATTGCCTATGTTCGACTTTGAGAATGGACACCCGGTATATATAGTTGGGAAGTGATAGCGGTGATGCATTTAACTTCTCAAATTTTGTGGAAACTGCACGTCCAATGTAAGAGGTAACTGCCCTGGGTGGCGTATATTCCACAAATTAAACTTACGTTTCTGTTTTTAGCGAAATTATACATGAAAAGGATAAGTTGCAACCAGCAAACCAGCCATTCAAGATTTTCTTTCTTCTGAAAAAACCTTTTTTGGATTTATTTTTCATATTCTTCTCATAGTAAAGCTTAAACAAAGGGTGAATACTTTTTAGTTCATGAATATACACTAAACCATAAGGAAGAGCTTATCGTACACGTCGCAATGAGCCAGATAGCTTGTGCAATCTGACTGCTACTGTGGTAGAGCACAGTTATGGTTTAGTACATTACACCAAATATCTTACTATTATAATGCTGGCAACTCTCTCTTACAAATTTTGGCAAATACGCCGCTACGCTATCTAGCTAGTACTAAAATGTACCTACTGGTTTAAATTTAAAAAAAAAACAAATTAATTAATCAGAATTTTGGAGCAAAATGGTTTCAAACCGCTTTAAAATTTATTAAAACAATACTTTTATATTAATGTACTATTAATGCCAAAATTAAGGTTTTAAATAACGTTTATCTACGACAGTGTGTAAAATTGCCTTTTAGTTGGCAATTTTAAGTTTGTAAAACGACTGTTTAATAACATGTTTTCATTAGTTTACGTCGTCAGTAGTAACGTATTTAAAAGATTTCATTAGGCACGTTGTGAGTAGCAACGTGTTTTAAAAATTTTAAAACACCCAAAATTACGACCGGTTGCTGGTCATCCTAATTTACATTTAATTTTTTTTCATATTTACCGTGTTTTCTAGATTCTATCGTAGATAAAATATTGTACGATACACATGCGTAAAGCATCTTTAGTCACTCGCGGGGCTTAAAACGCTCGCTCACTCGCGTTTTAACTCTACCCCACTCGTGTCTAAAGAGTAGCTTTACGCACTTGTATCGTAAATTACTATTTTAAAATCCTGTCTAGAGAAGGATACAAATAAAACTCATTTAAGGTTTAATTATGAGTATTTTTTTTTAGTTTTACGTTCCGGTCCGTTTACTTTGGGTCACCCACTGCAGACAACTGAAACCAGTATTTACATTCCCGAATTTTAAGTTTATATCTTTTAAATACAATACATTTCTACAAAAATTTATGATGCGTGTATTCTGTATTGCAACTTAACCTCAAATACATTTAATTATTTTTCAGAAACCTGTAAAATGACTTAGTCTTTTTGGACAAGCACATCCTGTTCCTACTATTATTACAAATAAACAGAACCGTACGCAACTTAAAACAACACGAAAACAATCTAACCCCACACGAAACAAATGACAGCTACAACCAAACCAAATAGCTTCCGTCGAACTTATAGAGGCACGAGTGAAGAGAGGGATGAGAAAGGGTAGTTTAGTCACACCTCACGCCGTTGTAGCGTTTTTCACCAATGTTCGCTTAGAGTTGCCAGTATTATAATAGTAAAGTATTTGATTGCACGTTATGCATTGATGCTAACTTTTACCAGTCCGATATTTAGACCTCAGAATGTCAGAATCTGTCTTTGCCTGTTAAGGGGTGGAAGTTGCATTTTACATTAGGTCACCACTAGCAGAAAATTCCTCACAAACCACCACTGGTTGCAACCAGCTTGGTAAATGATAAAAATAGACCGAATTACGATAAAGAGCTGTGCTTTATTCTTTTGGATACATCGTATCCACTGTATTTTGATGGAGATATAATTTTTAAAAAAAGGTGTAGAATGATAAGTAAAATGATTTGAGATGCAAAGATAAAGGAAAAGGTATTATCAAATATTCAACTGTAGAGCACATCAAGAAAAAAAAAGAAATGTTGAAGGCGTTTTAGTTATTATAACATTTCTTTGGATTTTCACTAATATTTTTGGATATATTTTAAATTCACTTAAGTGTTAGGTCATTTTTTGTGGAATTAATAAAATTATATTTTGATTCATACCCTTTCCAAGATTTTCACAACTTTAGTTTAAAAAAAAATCAAAATTGAAATGTTCAAGAAATTTAAAGAACATATTAAGCATTCGTGTCTCTACTCCGAATGTAAGTAAGTAGCCTCTCTATTTCAGTTACAGATCAAGTCCATTTACCCTAGAAAGGTTAGGTAAATGTAACCAATACACATCTTTTTGAAAAATGTATTATAGATGCACAAATCGAATGTTTATATTAAACACTTTAATAAAACCTGTTATAAGATATACGGTAATCATTATTCCAAACCTATATATAATTGGATTTCTGTTTAGTTTCGATATTTAATTCTAAAAAAAGTAGTCTTACAAAATTACCTGAATAACACAATCAAAAAGATCTCGCTAAAAACAGGGTCAGATATTTTAAGTAGCGTATATGAGTGCTTGAACAGAACATACAATGTAAACAAAAATATCCAACTGATGTCCATAAAAACCATCAAGAGAGAATGTGATACCAGCTTTGATAAAATATAAATAAATACAAATTGTAAATTATCAGAAATATGAGTAGTTATGATTTGAAATAAAACTAATTTTGTTTTATTTCTAAAATGAAGTTGCAGCCTTTTTTTAATTGTAACATTTATAAAAGTTTTAAGTTTCGCTACCAATCACGTAGTTTCTTCAGAAAAGGTTAAAATTTGTTAAAATGGAATTGATATATTTAGTTAACATTAATGGTTATAAAGTGCTAGGATACAAATGGCCTTGTAGGCATAACGGTAGGTAAGATAAAATTGTAATTATTTCATTTTCCCTTCTTCCTCATTTTTGCAAAAAAAAATCAAGACGGATTAATGGTATGGTTTAGAAGCATTAGTTCCTTAAATAAGGTAAAAAATTAACGTGAAAATATCATATCAGACACTTGATTAAACATATTACTTACAGAATTGGCAAATGAATTATTTTGGATGTACACAAACGACATTTTATTGTTAGGACATTGACAACGAAAGAATCAGTAAGACGCATGCATCGAATACTATTCGAAAAAATTATATACTAGACTTTGTAATCATATTTAATTTAATCAAATTCCCACTTTAATGAAGAGAATTACATTTTTAATTTTTTTTTAATATATAAAATAGATTAAATTTTTTTTAGTTCTTTTTCTATTTTTTCTGATGGAGTATAGCAATTGTAGTGTATTCTTTTTATTGATTGTTAAATTCTTCATTAAGAAAGTTTGGTTGTAGATAGATAGATGTTTACTGTTGGTTCGTTTTTGTAAAAAGTTTAGTCTTATTTTGAAGTTTTTATTTATAAGTAAAATAGATAGGTTATTTTTTTATAGTATGTTTATGATTATTTTTAAATTGTTTTCATGTTTCTTTTATGGGCGAAAATTATAGCACGATCAACTAATCCTGTTAATACGTCTTTTTATATTTAATTGTTATGTTTGAGTAGATATTTAGGTATATCTGTTAGTTATAATTTTTTTTATACCAATTTGTGCTAATTGTTTGATTATTTTCTCTAGTTAATGTTAGATCTAAACTATGTATTGATTTGTTTTTATTTTCTATTATAAACTGCAATCTTGGATGAACTTTATCAATTTTTGGAAAATTATATTAATCATGTTTTTATCTGCATCTGCAGTAAATCATTTGTAAAGGTAAGTAAAAGAATAACTTTCCTCAAAATGTGTAAAAAACATATGATAGTTCCAAAATTCTTGCAAACAATCTTCAATAACAATGTATTTCAAAATCTTCAAAAAACAGACACCTTTAAAAATATTACTAGAATTTGCAATGAAAACTATATCAATCCTTTAAATGATGAGTTTACAACAAAGAATTTTCTTAAACAAAAAATTGTTTCAACAAATATCATCACAATGTTTCTAAATTACATTAAACTAAAAAAAAATATCATCAACGATCGCATAAAAAAATCAACTTGCTATTAAAAAAAATTAAAAATTCACAACATAAAATGTTAGAAACAAATAAATAAATAAAATAACGAATGGATTCAAAACCTTAGTAACATGAATATTCCAAAAAATTTTCAAGTAATTCTAAACTATGGACCAAATTTTAATTTTTTGGCCCAAAAAATATCACATGAAGAATTTATAATAAATATTCAAAATAGCATTAGAAAACTAGATGATGAAAAACAAAATACAACTCGTGTGAATATTTCTAACATTTTAAAAAATTTCAAAAATAAACGAAAAAAATATAAAATATCACTCTCGCAACAAAAATCAAATCAAGAACTCTCAATTAAAATAACTGAAACAAAATCAAATACCCAAACTTACTTATAACTAACGCAGAAAATACAAAACGATTATAAAAATTAAACAAATTCACTCTTTAATGATGAAATCACATACACAAAGAAAAAAAAGACCCAACACCGAGTATACAAAACCAAAACAATATAAGAATAAAAAAATTCTTAACAAATATGTAAATGCATATGAATATAAACAGCTCATTTCATATAATGGAACACCACCATTGATTTACGGCTTACCAAAATTACACAAATCTAACGTACCCTTAAATCTTACATATAAATTATCAAAATTTATTTCAAAAATTTTATCGAATATAACAAAAATAAATTTAGTGTTAAAGATTCTTGGTCATTTAAAGAATTGATTGACAACATAAACTTGTCTGAAAATCATGAACTACTTTCACTACATGTAGTATTATACAGGGTGTCTGCTAATATATGTCTCAAAATTTGGAGTGTGGGTCTACCCTTCACAACAAGTCAGAAACGCTTAATAAACTATGTCCGCTAAGTAACGCTGCCCGAGACGTAGCACTTTTACTTAAGGGTAAGTTCAATTATTACAATTCACTTAAGTCTAGTATGTGCTTGGGTGGCATTAAATTAGGTTTGCTCTTGTTGAAATGGATGAAGATACACGTATGCAGAGATGGCTGACATACATTTGTGTTACGGCCGTGCTTATGGTAGTGCACGCCGGACACGTCGTATCTACCATGAAACGTTTCCTAATCGTTGAATTCCTTGTGATAAAACGTTCACTAGTCTCGATCAACGTTTAAGGGACCACGGGACATTTTCATAAAGTACTGTTGATTCTGGTAGAAATGAGTCGATTCATACTCCGCAATTAGAAGAGAGAATCTTAGATATCATCACTAGATAGCTGGGACAAGCATTCGGAGAATTGCTGCAGCCGAGCGAGTTAGTAAATGCAATGTTTGGAACCTATTACATGATCAGATGCTTTATCCGTATCATCTACAACATGTGCAAGGTCTACAACTGACAGATTACCAACCAAGGACATTTTTCAAAGGTTTTTGAGAATGTCTACTGAAAATCCACAATTTTTTTCTCATTCACAGATGAAGCGGGATTTACCAAAGACGGAATATGTATTTAATTTTCACAATACTCATGTCTGGGCTGACGAGAATCCCCCTTCCATAATGAAATCTAGACATCAGCACAAGTTCTCTGTAAATATTTGGGTGGCATCATCGGTGATTTTTCGATAGGTCCTTTCTTTTTATACCGAGATTTTTTGGAAAACTCACTTTCAGAATTACTAGATGTTACCTGAGGATTACAGCTCGTCAGTTCCTTAACGAGCAATTCCCTGCAAGATGGATAGGTCTAGATGGACCGACACCATGGCCTGCCCGCTCTCCTGATGCCAATCCCTTGGACTTCTTTTTATGGGGATATCTTAAACAATTGGTTTATGCCTCTCCTGTAAATAATGTTCAAGAATTGAGAGAAAGAATTCAAAATGCTTGCCAAACAATATGAAACACTGCAGGTATCTTTGAACGGGTAAGACAATCAATGATGCGTCGTGCTAATGCTTGCATAGTAGCCTAGCCAATGGAAGATACTTCGAAAATCTTTTGTAAAGTGGATTACAATATTAAAAGCTGTCTACTTTATTTAGCGTGAATATATTGTACTTAATTACACTATTTATTTTTCTTTAAGTTACAGTGCTACATCTCGGGCAGCGTTGGTTTGCGAATATAGTTTATTAAGTGTTTTTTACTTGTTGTGAAGGGTAGACCCACACTCCAAATTTTGAGACACATATTAGCAGAGACCCTGTATACAAACATACCTATATATGTTTCAATAAAAACTGTAGCAAATAATGAAACAATTGGCACAAATTTGTATAGAAAAAAAAAACTAACAGATACCTAAATTTCCACTCAAACACAATTAAAAAGCGTATTAACAGCATTAGTCAATCGTGCTATAATCTTCGCCCATAAAAAACACCATAAAAAGAATTTAAAAATAATCATAAAAATACCATAAAAAAATTACTACCCATTTTATTTCATAAATACAAAAAACTTTTTACAAAAACGAAACAAAAGTAATACATCAATCAACCAATTCCTTATAATCTATCATTATCAGAAAAAATAGAAAAAGAACTACAAAAAAATAACATCAATACCACCTTTAAAAATCAGAACACGTTCAAAAATCATTTGTATAAAAACCTTAAAAGACAAAAATTGAAAATCACACCTCGTATAACAAACACAATGTAATAATTGTGAAACCATATACTGGGTGACCGGCTTCAAAACCGAACATAGCAAAAGCATGGTATATCACAAGGCTACTAGAAACATTTAATTTAATTTAAAAACAAGGTTTCCTAGATTAGAACTTTAAATTATGAGGGGGGGGGGATGAAAGTTTTTAAACATCAATTACATTAGACACATCATTTGTTTAGTAAAAATATTAAAAGCTTGCTATATTCGATTTTGAAACCGGCCACCTGGTAGGTATATAGGACAAACAAAACACATTTAAAAAAAGAATGACACCTGTATATTTGTTACATTTACCCCTCCTTCCATGAGTAAATGGACTTGACTCTGTAAATGAGGCTATTTTCTTACATTTGGGATAGAGACAACAATGCTTAACATGCTCTTTAAATTTCTTGAACATTTCAGTTTTGGTTTATTTAAACTAAAGCTGTGGCAGAGTTTTGTTCTAGCATTCATCGAGAGCGGAAGTAGGCTACGTGCACGGGCAATAGAGGGTTAAACCTTTATTGCAACAGGCCACTATAGCTTCATTTTGCGGAAAATGTAATATTGAATTTAAAAGAACTGATAAAATTGTATGTTGTAATTGATGGTGTGATCGGGCATTTCATCCAAAATGTGTTGCTGTGAGTGATAACGAAATTCGTAAATAAAAGGAAAAGACAACAAAAAGAAAACCAAGTGGAAACAGAAGCAGAAGTAACAAAAAGGAGTAGAAAATTTCAGAAGTGCCCTCAAAGAAAGTTAATAGATCCAGGGGACAAAGGTGAAGAGGGAATGACAAACCTAGAAAATTTTGAAAAACTAATAATGGGGTTATCTACCCAAATTAAAGAAATAAAGACAGACACTAGTAACACAAATATGGCCATAAATAGCATCAATGAGCAGTTAAAATAATACGGAGAGAAAATTAGAGTGCTAAAAGAAGAGTCCCAAAAAAAAGAACTGGAATGGGAGAAGGAAAAATCCGAAATGAGAAGTGAAATAGGACAATTGGAGAAGAAGTTGGAAAGTCAAGAAAGAAGAAAAACAAAGAAATAATATAGTTACCAGGGGTGCAGAATTTGGGAAAAAAATGCCAAGCAGGAAATAAAAGAATTTATAAGTCATGAAATTGGAGTAACTACAGACATTAAAGAAGTACATGCAGTTGGAAACGGGATTCGAAGACGATACTAGTAAAACTGGAGAGCTTCCAACAAAAAATCGAGGTTCTAAAGCAAAAAAGATTACTAGGTCGCCAAGAAATATACATTGACTGTGATCTAACACAAGAAGAGCAGAAGATCCAGGCAGCTATTAGAAAGGTAGCCAGAGATGAGAAGGACAAAGGAAAATAGACCAGAGTAGGGGATAGGAGATTAGTAATTAACGACACCGAATATGAATGGTCCAAAAAAGAAGGTGGAAGCCTGAGAAAGAAAAAAAGCCAGGCTAGATAGGATCAAAGGTCATGGAGAAAAGGTAACGAAACAGGCTATGAAAATGGATATGAGAAGGAACGATAAAATAAAAACAAATCAAAATATTACGCACTGGAAACTAGAAACATGGCGTGTTAGAGGAATTAGTGGTAAGAAAATAGAATAGATAGATGAACTCAATAGAGCAAAAATGATACTGTTAGCACTGACTAAAACCAAAAAGAAAGGAAGAGGGTATGTTAAAATGGAAGAGGGTTATGGGTGTATTACAGCGGGGTCGATGAACAGGAATGAGCAAGAGCAGGAGTAGCATGCATAGTTAAAAAAGAATGGATAGAAAAAATTACAGATTGCGTTTCAGAAAAACTGTTACGAATAGAAATAAAAATCGAAGAAAAAGGAGAGCATACTATAATAATAGCATTCAGCCCAAATGAAAACGACTCCAATCAAATTAAGGACTAATTTTGGGACGCGATCCAAGTAGAAGTAGATAATAAAAGGGGCAAACTAGTAGTAGTTGGAGACCTAAATGGCCAAGTCGGCAACAAACCGGATGAGTCGGAATATGTAGTATGAAAATTCGGGGAAAACTTGCTGAACACAAACGGTCAAAGAATTATAGATTTATATATATTCAATGAGCCAGTGATGGCAAACTCGTTGTTTGAGCACAAAGACATTCACAAATTCACGCGGGAATTAAAAAAAAGTAAAAATCAATTATTGACTTAGTGCGAAAAAGAAAATAGGGGGTCATTAATCGACGTAAGAGTTAAAAGAGGATTGAACTAGAAACCAATCATTTCCTTGTAGAAGCCAGCCTGAAGCTAGTACAAATAGAACCAAGTAAGGAGATTATCAAAAAAAGAAATAAATAAGATATGAAATCATTAAGAGCTACAAATTACAACTGGAAGAAATTAGGAGGAAGTACTCAACGGTGTTAACTCAAGAAATAAGCAAGCAACACTGAATTACGAAAGTGTGGAAAAGCTTTGGTCCGCCTTCAAGGAACTAATAACTATAGCCGCGAGACAGAGCTGCGGAGTGACTAAGGCCCGGTATTACAATATCAGCTTAAACTGGAGATTGACAGTTAAACTGCAGATTTCGTGAATACTGCGTATTACAATCTTCAGTTTTCAGACAGCGACGCTTAAACTTCCAGTAAACTTAAACGTTCGATCGGTACAGTTTAAACCGCAGTTTACATCAACCTGGCATATTCTAACCTGACAAATCGGGTATTGTTGACAAAACGCGAAAGAACGGAAGACGTATTCGAGATATTTGAAGATTTATTATCCGATGACGAAGATGTAATTAATGTAGTGGAAATGCCACGTCAACCAAAAATATTTAGAGAAGTTAAATCATTTTGAATTGTGGAATGATATGGAATTTATTAATAGATTTCGAATATCCAAAAACAGTGTCCAACAAGTATTAAATGATATAGAACATCTTATAGCATTTCCCACTGATAGGTATCTTGGTTATTTTATAATAAGTCTAAACTACAGAATCTGCGGCACATTCCCCTTCTTTTATTTACTTGCTTTGTAAATTTGGTTATGGTTACTGGAGAAACATGGTTAATAAATATTAACAATGTAAGAGGAATGTGCTCTTATTTCAAACAACCACAAATATAACACATCCGCTAATACATCCAACCGCCAATTGAACGTCGTTTGACAGAAAATAAATAGATTGGAAGTTAAGCGTTTTGTCGACAGCGCTACCAACGCAAACGATTTCACGGTAAACTTAACCAGCAGCCGGAAACAGATTGTAATACGCTAACGAAATAACCTACAGTTTAAACTTCCAGTAAAGTTTAACTTTACCTTCAGTTTTACTGTGCATTGTAATACCGGGCCTAAAGACAACAATAAAAGAGATGCGATAGCCTGGTGGAATGTAGACATAAAGAGAGAGATCAAGATGAAGAAACAGTGCTGGAGAAACTATCTGAGCCTGAAAAACGATGAAAGCTAACGTAGGTACATATAAAGAACAAAGAGAGAATGTTAAAAAGATGGTTAAGGAAGCAAAGAGCAAAGCATGGGAGGACTTCGGAAAAAGAATGAAAGAAAACAGTGCAGGAAAATCTAAAATGCTTTTCCGAGTCCTAAAAGGATTAAGAAAACCAAAGAAGAATTCAGCCGGAGCAATAAAAAACAAAAACGGGAAACTGTTAACAACAGAAGAAGAAATTAAAGAAAGATGGCAAGAGTACTTTGCAGAGTCTGGATGCTCAAGTCCTACAGGAGGCAACTCCACACAAAGAAGGTAGGAGCCAACAAGAAATTGAGGAGATAGACCTACAAGAAAATAAGGAGATACAGCTGGTCGAAGTAGAAGAAGCAATTGAAAAACTCAAGATCGGAAAGATCAGCAGGACAAGACGGTATCAAGCCTGAAATGATAAAATGTATGGGGAAAACGAGCATCACTCTGCTACACAAGGTAATCAACTTCTTAACATGGAGAACAAAGACTGTACCAAAAGATTGGAAAATGGCAGTCATAGACAGCTCCAGTTGTGATAATTACCGAGGAATCTCACTATTGAGTGGGGTGGGAAAAATATATGAACAAATACTTGAGAAATGAATAAGAACAAAAATAAAAGAAACATTGACACCCGTATGCATAGTCGTTGGCCGGTGACTCGCCAGTTTTCGTTACGAATAATATGTTGGTGGCACTGTAAGTTTATGTCAAATTCATCTAGGGAATCTACATATAGTAACAGATTAAAGAATTTAATTGCCCCCGTTGGAATGAAACAAATTGTAAACATGTAAACTTGGGTAACTGAAACGTCCAGAACAAAAATTGATATCATTTTAAGAAAGGCTCTGAATTTATCAGCAAATACCTTAGATTGCAAAATTTCTGATCACCAAACATTGTAACTCATCTTCAAAAATAAAATGCTACATAACACAATACAAAATAAACTTGTTATTGACAAAAGTGCGTACTCAGCTGACAAATTTCAAAATAAGCTACAACTACATAATTGGAACGAGGTTCAAACTTTAGATGTCAACACTAAATCACCATATTTGGTAAAAACTATGCAGAAATGCTATAGTGGCTTATTTTTGAATAAATCGGTTACTTTGTTAGAAAGAAATCTGCAAATTGAGAGTAATGTTTTATACACAACAGCAAAATTAAATAATACGTTAAAGAATTGGAGTTCTTATCGATTAATTAAAAAAAATACAATAATCGTTTATTAAAATACGGTAAAAATCAATATTTTCAAAAGCAAATTGATATTGTGAGAGGTAATTCTAAACAAATATGGCAAAAATTAAAACAATTTGTAAATAAAGACACTGTACACACGACAGAATGTGTCAAATTTGAAGATACTAGGTTAATAGAACCAAAAAGCATTACGCAGCATTTTAATAATTACTTCAAAGCATACAGTACATTATGCGACTCATTGGTGTTATCACAATTTAATTATTGCAATATAGTGTATAGTCCTTGTATGGATAAATCAACTAGCAAAAGAGTTCAAATGGTCCAAAACTCTTGTGCACGACTTATCCATGGTATTAGGCATCGAGAACATATCTCACACAAAATTAAAGAGACCTATTAGCTCAGTATGGAAAAACGGCGTCTATTACATTCTCTCATTTGTACGCTATTTCCTCCGAAGATACAGGACCGATTAAATTCTATGAGAGCTTAAAATTTTGCTAATTTTAAGACTTAGATCATAGGCCGGTTTTTATTTTGAAGAAAGTACGAAAAAGTAAAGTAAAATTAAATTATATTTAATTTAATTAAATGGTGTAATTAGCGAAGCAAAACGTAGCTCGGGTGATTCACTAGTCATCAATAAATGTCCTCCTTACTTGTAGAATAAAATAAAATTTCGTACGTACATTCATAATTTAAATTTGAGACATAGAGGTCTTATAGATCTTCCACTGCATCGGTCTCAATTGTATAAACGTTCGTTCTCATATAATATTGCTAAACTTTATAATAAGATTCCTTCTACTTTTAAAACGTGTGCTCTATCTACTTTTAAACTTCGAATAAAGGGTTAGTTATTTGATGGCATCGATTAGACTAGATCAATTATTAATTTATATATCATTTTTTAAACTTTATATTAACGCATATTTTTATTTATTTCATTTGTAATTCTTTGTGAGTGACTACGTATTGCACATTGCAGCTAAATTGTATGGTTAGCTATTTTTTTTCCCTTTTAATTTTTGAAATGTGTATTATGTTGTTATGTCTGGTTCACATGCTTGGTGATGTTTCATTTGTTATTTTTGAATTGTTTCTTGCTGCGGTGGTAAGGAAGAGCAGGGATCTCCCTAACAGGGTTCATCTAATTGCCGTCGCTTTTCTATTCCATTATTTAATGTTGATACAAAAAAAAATTGTAAATTAGTTCTAGAAATAAACCCCTATTATTATTATTATCTAAGTTATGTGGTCAATCAGTTATTTCAAGTGACAATGGTTTAAATTTATACCTGAAGCCTGTGATGCAAATCTGCAGAATCAGAAAACACACCGTGTCACTATTCTATCAGATGCTACACTTGGAGTTTTGTCAAGGTTCTGAAAGAAAAGAAAATTCATATTACGAATGCTTGTGGTCATTTACTTACCAAAATATTATTAATTATTATTAGACATATATTGTACTTTAGTTGTGTTAATATTACAGCGATTCACACAGCTGTTAAATACCCTATGTAATAACTCTTGATTAATTGTGTTAATTCTATAATTCAGCAATTGCTGTAGGGCAATTTTTATTACTAAACATTAACTTGAAAACTTACACTAACTGTTACGAATAGCAAAGTTTTGTTAGCACTGTCACTTCGACAGAAAAGAAGAAACACGATGTATCAGTCGGCTGTGCGCCACCTTGTATTATGATACGACAGGTTGTGACGCGCATGAATGGATCAACGAGATTCCCAGTGTCCCTACCTACTCAGCGCTTGGGAATGTACTTCCCGCACTTGAGCGGGAAGTGAGTGCGGGAAGTAGCGGGCTGAAATGTACGACTTCCCCCACTCAAATAAGGTCAGGAATGTTAACATTACATATGTGGTTGCGAATAAAAATATATTTCGACTTTACGTCTTCTTCAGTTTACATTTTCTAAAATTCTTCTTAGTCAAATTCCAGTTTTTGGAATATAATAAGGATTAAAAAAAAACAAGGATAAATTTAGAACTGGAATTTGACTAAAAAGAATTTAAAAAAATGTAAACTGAAGAAGACATAAAAGTCGAAATATATTTTTACAATATTCATTGTTTTATATTAAATGTAAACGATTAGCTGCCACGAGTTTTTCTACATATGAAATAATTTAATTAAACAGCTGAAATATTAACACAACTAAATTTGAGAATCAATTAGAAAAACTGATTCAAAGATGTCATCGGAGTGCCAACAAGGGCATCAGCAGAAGATGGTCTCCTACTACTACTAAAGAAATACAGTTTCAAAGTTGTAAGGGTAAGTGAACGATTTTTTGGAATATAATAAGAATTAAAAAAAAACAAGGATAAATTTAGAACTGGAATTTGACTAAAAAGAATTTTAAAACATGTACACTGAAGAAGACGTAAAGTCAAAATATATTTTTACAATATTCATTGTTTTCTATTAAATGTAAACGATTAGCTGCCAAGAGTTTTTCTACATATGAAATAATTTAATTAAACAGCTGAAATATTAACACAACTAAATTTGAGAATCAATTGGAAAAACTGATTCAAAGATGTCATCGGAGTGCCAACAAGGGCATCAGCAGAAGATGTGTCTCCTACTACTACTAAAGAAATACAGTTTCAAAGTTGTAAGGGTAATTAAGATCTGACGAATCGGAAGTGCTATCAAAATTTCGATAACATAAATAAAAGGAAATTGAATTTTCTACAATTTTAGCTATATGCAATTTCTCCGCAAACCTACTGGATGTTAAAAAAATGCGTAAAGTATTAGAAAAACGTAACAATTCCAGATTTTTTTCTCTCTATTTTTATTTTGAAGAAGTATTATAATTTTGAAGTAAATTTCAATCCTGTATTCAATTTTAGGCTAATTTTGATAATACAAGTAAATAGATCTTATGATAAATAAATGTTTGAAATTCAGTAATAACAATTTTTTTATCTATTTTAAGCATACTGAAATATTTTTAGAATCAGTTACTTGTTGGTCAATACAAACCATCAGGGGTGGTTTACTATAGTGGCGTCGCTAGCATGCCATTTGTTTTTCGGACCATTCAACCAGAAAGAGAGATCCGAAAAACAAATGACATGCTAGCGACGCCACTGGTTTACTGAAATCTGAAATCCTTGTTCTATTACTCTAGTTAAAAGCACTGCGAAAGCTGAACGGTATTACTTGTGTTGCGTGTTATATTATATTTTGAAGTAGTGTCGTGTGTATTTTAAAATTATAAAGCATAAAATGACCTCAACCTCAAAGGTTCTTCGTGAAAAAGACTAAATATTTTTAACAGGAAATGATGTACATCAAAATATTGGTAGTAAGTTGCTCTCAAACAAACAAGTTTTACAAGTAGTACTTTTTTAATATGCGTATAGTTAAATTGAATTTACCTGAAAGTGCAAAATTAATTATTCAAGAAGTAGTTGTGTTTTGGTGAAAAGCACGAATTCCAGCTAAGGAAAAACATCATTCTGTACAAAAGCTGGAATTATTATACTCTGAATGGGGAGTCTGCAAAAATGAGGAAATAAAAGAACGGACTCGAAAAAGGTAGGAACAATTTGTTGAAAAATTTGACGACCTGTTTGATATCGCACATGCGAACGCTCTAGAATTAATAGCTGTAAAAGAAGCTAAACAGCTTTTGCTTCTTCAAAGTCAAAAATGGGCGACCAGGTAGTATGCTTGGTGTTGATATTAGATTACATCAACAAGAGAAGAGAACTGAATAACGACTGGAAAGAGAAGATACAAGGAGAAAACGAACTTACGAAGAGATGGAAAATTTAAGTAAGTATATGTAATAATGTAATTGTTTACTTCAGGTTACAAATGATATTGCGGAAAGAACTATTAAACTGATCGAAGAATATAATAGCGTAATTACCAAAAAAGAGGACCAAAAGCAGTACCTACTTGCTACAAGTGGTTAGTGATTATCGGCGTCAATATCCGGATTCCAGTAAAGCTTCTTCAGCAACAAAAAAGTAACTATTTTACGTATAGGTAACTTTCTATATTTGTTTTATTCTTAAGTTTTGTAAATATAATTCTTTAAATTTATGTAACTTCAGTAATTATTTAATATTGTTCGTTTTATTTAATTTGTAAATGAATCTATTTGCTTAATTCCATTATATTTTTAATTATTGATATAAAAAAGCAATTTTTCAAGAATTTTTACCTTGTTCTAATACTTAACGCATATTTGTATCAAATTAAATTTCCTTTTATTTATGTCATTATCAAAATTTCGATACGACTTACTGTTCGCGAGATATTAAATGATAATCAGTGAATTAAGTTAAAATCTGCAGTTTGGAAACTTCCGGAGCTCGGTGGCACATGTTAATACTACTTGATTGGGTTCAAATTTTTTATAGGTTGGTTTTTTCAGCATTAGAACGACTTTAGGGGTTGCGACAAAAAAAAATCGAAAAAAAAATTCCCCTAAGTATAATGTAGAACCACCCTAATGAATAAATTTTGTGAGTGCACAGAGACCATATTTGACAAACCCCACGTATAGACAACGTTGAAGCTTATCAGAATTTATCACTAGCGTTTCCCTAAGTTGTATAGGCCGACAATCACACTATATTATGATACATACATACCAGACATGCCGGCACCGCCAGTAAAGACGAAATTTTTTAGATGTACTGCAAGCACGGTCTCAAATTATTTAAACAAACTCCTGCAACGATAGATCATTTCGCCAACGATTGGCAAACAATAAATATATCACCGTTAAATTTTTGCAAATGCCAATTCGACATTAACGACGAAAACAAGCACCTTCGCACAGGACGATAAACCTAACCTGCCGGTAAAAGTCAAATCTAAAATCACAGATACTTTCGCGCATGAGCAGTATATTTCCCATAAGAATGTGACCAGCGGTTTCAAAACAATTCACCAACAAAGTCATGGTAAATGGCACTGATAGCACCAAAGGGGATATTATTCCATATCCTCTTTGGGTAGCTCAGGATAAACACCTAACGTTAGGTGTTTATTCTGTGCTGGTAGGGTCCCTGTATTAGTACAGTAGAGATAGCTCAAAAATTGTCAGAACCCAAACATAAAAAAAAGTTCTACCCTGCTGAAAACTGTTCAGTACTCTCCTCTTAGTAAGTGGTAAAAAGTTGAACGACCTTGAGCTTCAGGTTTAGGCGTGAGGGGGGTGGAAAGGTGGTAAAATGGTAAGTTTCAACAGTTTTTCGAAAATATCTCATTAACTATGAGGTTTAGCGCAAACTTTATCTTACACAAAATTAATCTACATTTAATTTACAATAAAAATAATCTTATGCATTTTTGCGCTCCAGTGAAGGATTACGGAGATATGGAGGGGGTAATAATGTAACTTTTTCTGTTTGGCCAAAAAGCATGGATGCCTATGAACTCGTAATATTCGCCCCAAGTGTACTATACAGCGTGTCCCAAAAAGAACGAGACACTGATTAGTCATAGATTCTTTACGTTATAATTAATCGATTTGATTTTTGGTATACATACTTACTATTATGTACTGCACTAATAATTTTGTTTATAAATTAGACTTAACTGTAAGAGGCACTTTATCTATCTTTGAAAACTTTTTTTAACTATAACTATTTTTTTAATGTTAGGTTATTATCTGAAAGAGAATTAGAAAGCACACAAATAATGTACTCTTAGTTCTTAAGCCTAAAAGCAACCGTTTATATTAAAATGCTCATCAAAGGTTTTTGGTTGTCATTAAGACGAGCAATTATCAAGTAGCCATGATTACAAAACCAATGGTCATATAGTAAAAAACAATAATAAATCAATTAATGCCATTAGTAACATAAGAATTTATGCTTTTATGTTTAAGAAAATGCCGCTACATAACGAATTCTCCAATGCTGAAAGGTTCGTTATGTCGCAGCAATTTCGTAAGCACAAAAGACAAAAAAACTGATGTCACCAATGTCATTAATTGATTTCTTGTTGTTGTTTACTAGATTACAATCATTACCCACTGTCTTACGCTTATGAACTTAAAGTACATTATGTTTGTGTATTTTAATTCTCTTTCAAATAATAACCTAAAATTTCAAAAAATATTACAGATAACGAAGTTAGAGTCAAAAAAAGTTTTGAAAGATAGGTAAAGTGACTCTTACAGTCAAGTCTAGTTTATGAAATAATAGTAAGTATGTATACTAAAATTAAAGACCCTATAACTTCTTACTGGAAGGACTTTGTACTAAGGTATATTAGGTTTAATCGATTCATTACAACGTAAGGAATCTATGACTAATCGGTGTCCCATTTTTTTGGGACACCCTGCATAACGGGTTCAGGGAAGTGGGGAGACCAGATGGCTATGGTGAAGAACCCAGCACAAAAGACGAACAACATTTGAGCAGATCATCCACTACTACACATGTTGAAGTGAAAGTGGAAGATGCAATAAATGTCACTCTTGGACAAGCAGTTTTTCTAACTAATAGTAAGAACAAAATGCAACTTTTGCTCTTATCACGGTACACTTACAGCAAGCTGGCTGCAAAGTGATTCAGGCAGAAGGTGATGCTGACACCAAGATCGTTTTTACTGCAATTGACGAATCAAAAAAGGAAAAAGAGGCTAACGTGATTGGCAATGACACCGATTTATTGGTCTTGTTGGCAGTGGCGTAGCTATAGCAGGGCAAACCGGGGCAGTGCCCCGGGGCCTCGGCCAAAGGCCGGGTATACAACTGAGCCATAAGCCATAACTAAAATTAAAATACTCAATAAACGAACAAGAAACTATAACATTTATTCAATAAGAAGTGGATTATTATTATATTATAGAATTACATTTTTTTCGTCGCGTCACGTTGGAGTTCGCCATCTGATATCTGCTTTTATAGATTAACCGGTTTAACGTCTTTCATTCTTACCATTTTACAAAATATTTATTCTTTTTTTGGTTCAAGTACCTAAACATGGGCTCTTCTGGCATCTTTTACCACCGAGTCGGAATTAACTCTCAAAAATTTAAATCCAACTAATTGGTCAGGGAGAATTGCATCTATCACTGCAGTTAAACTTGGTTTTGTGGATATTATTATGTCTTTAACGGAGATAGAATTGCGATCTCAGAAAAAACGATGAAAGAGATTAAGCGTCTGCCGTTAAGAAAGAAATGATTTCGTTTGAATTTGTATTTATTACAATAATTTTATATAAAATCCTAACACAAGTTAATATGGCCTCAAAAATTTTGCAAAAGAAAAACATGGATTTAAATGAATCTGTAAAATTTTTGGAGGATGTTCAAAAGAGAGTAGCAACCTTAGGGCATGCTATAAAGAACTAAAAGTTAAAGCTAAGGAACTGGCCAATAAGTGGAGTATCAACATAGATTTCATACAAAAACACCAACTGAATTAAACGGCATTTTGATGAACTCTCTGAAATTTTACTTTAGTTAATGTTTTTAATATGGTAATTGTATATCGATACAAATTTATAACAGATTTCAAAGTATGAAAAAAGTTAATAATCTCTTTGATGTACTTGTTCCAAAAATTGTATTAAGTTGTAACGAAACTGAAATTATTAGTAAATGTAGATATACGAGGGAGGTTCACGTCAAAACCGGAATTTATTTTTTAAGGATGTAATTAAAAACTATATATAGATTAAACCAGTTTTATTTTTCAATATACTACCCATTAAGACCTACACATTTATTCCACCTTTGTACCAAAGCTTGAAATCCTGAAAAATAGTAACTTTCTTCCTGTTGTCTAAACCAATTTAGAACACGCTTTTTAAGTGCGTCTCCTTCTTGAAATCGTTTGCCCCCTAGATGATTTTTAAGCGGTCCAAACAAATGAAAATCTGAGGGAGCCAAGTCCGCACTATAAGCAGGATGCGGTAGAATTTCCCAACCAAATTTGTTCAAAAAATCCATGGTAATCTTAGCCGTGTGTGGCCTGGCATTGTCTTGTTGAAGGATTACTCCTTTTGATAACAATCCGCTTCGTTTTTTTCGAATTGCTTGACGAACTTTGTCAAGGACGCTACAGTAATATTCACTGTTTATTGTCTGACCTGGTTGTAGAAAATCGACATAAATAACACCTTTGCAGTCCCAAAATACGGACTCCATCATCTTGCCAACGGACGGCACCAATTTGATTTTTTTCGGTGGAGGCGAATCCGAATGTTTCCATTGCATGCTTTGCCTCTTGGACTCAGATGTGTGGTAATGAACCCACGTTTCATCACATGCAACAATACGTTCCAAAAATGCCTATCCTTCCTCGTAGAAGCGGTTAAGTAGCTGAGACGAAATGTGGAAGCGGGTCAGTTTCTGATCCTCAGAAAGTTGATGTGGCACCCATCGAGCTGACACTTTTTTAAAGTGGAGGTGTTTATGGATGATTTTTTCTACTGATTCAATACTTAAATTAGTCCTGTTCACTATTTCCGAAACAGTAATTCGCCGATTCTGCTTAATCAAATCATCAACACGTTGAATAACGGCAGAAACGACTTTTGTTGCATTGGAACCTCCTCTTCCTGGATCATCACATACACTTTCGCGGCCATTTTTAAACCGAGCAGCCCACTCAAACACTTGTGACTACCTTAGTGTACCTTCACCAAATTGTGCACTAAGTCTGCGTAAAATTTCAGCAGGTTTAACGCCTTCATTGACAAGAAACTGAATAATAATGCGCTGCTTTAAAGTACAACTGACAGTGTTATCTGCCATGTTTAATAACAAATGAACGGCTACTATAACAACAAGCGTACTTGATTATTTGTTTAGACTAAAGTACATTCAGTATTGCATGTAATAAAAAATTACACTATCCAATCAATTTTTACTTTCGCAGAGGAAATTCCGGTTTTGGCGTGAGCCCCCCTCTATTTCTTACAAATATTCTGAAATATTTTATGTGAATAAACTTACAGCTCAATACATTAATTTAATAAATATTGTTAAGGGTGACTGGAAAGATGACTTAGCAGTTAGAGATTATTTTGTTCTAATCTTAAACAACTATGGCGTACTTGAAAGCGACTTAACTGAAGTTTATCGATTGTTCCTCTTATTTTTTACGTTGCCTGTCACAACTGCTAATGTTGAAAGGTCTTTCAGCAAGCTGAAAATTATTAAAGATTACCTACCTCAGATCTACTACAGGCCAAGTGATCTTGCTTTATTGTCTACAGAAAATGAAGATGCTGTAAAACTCGATCTAAATTAGATAATAAATGAATATGCTAACAGCAAGGCCAGAAATCGATACTTTTGAATTATTTTTCTTGTATTATGATATATGTACCAAATATTATGTTTTACAATGTACTACAGTTCTGCCAAATATTTCTGTTTAATGTTTAAAAAACCAAAAATCGTACCAACTAGTAGTTTAAGAGGATTCTTCTGCAGTATTGTGTTACAGAATATTAAGTTTATGTTTGCAATTATTGTAACTAGCAAGTATTTGTTTAAATAGCTAGTAGGTTTAAACTGTTTTTTTTTGTTTTCTTAAATATTTGATATGAAAAAATGTGTTTTCTTCCTACACATTTTATTTTTCAAGTGACGTTAGGGGGGCAATTTTTTTGCCCGGGGGCCCCGCGACTTCTAGCTACGCCACTGCTTGTTGGTTGTTCATGCTTCAGCCAACAAGCAGTTGAAGATGGCTGCACCCAAGAAAGGTTGTAACACCTGCCCTTCTCATAAGGGTTGTTAAACTTCACGCTCGTCGGGTAGCTATTAAACAGTCGGAGATAATTTTGGTTCCTCAGATATATGATAGTTTAGCATACAAAACACCATCGGAATACAACTACACAATTTATTTGGGTTTAGCTGCTGATACATTTAATAATTAGTTGTAATTTGTAACCGTAAATTGTATATTACAATAAATCAGAAACTTGCTGGAGGATCGTTGATTTGCTTCCCTGTCGATTCCGCAACCAACGAAACACGTATGATTGGCGGGATTAGCGGCGCGGAGAGGATTCCTCGGGAACGGTCGGAATTCGCCTCGCAGGATTTCGGGTCCTCGTGCTGTCAAATTTCCGGGGTGCGTTTTTGATTTCTGTAAACACGTGAAGAATCTAGGTTAGCTACTGTATTTCTTACCCTGGATGGGCAGCTACAATTGCCTCGAGAAGGTCTCGGCGGCCGGTGAAACGGGAGTGCGTTTTAGCGCCATCGTCGGTCCTCGGACTGCGGGAATTCTGAGTTCTCCTCGCTGGCTGTGGGAGTCTCTGTGCTTTGGAGACGCTATTGCTTCGGTGAGCAGGCCAGGTACGTAGCGGACTGCAATCTGGATAATTAGTAGCAATTTGCTTGCTTACACGGATTTGCAACTCGTATACGTACTGGATTCAATTGCAAATTAAAATGCACGGATTTCGAGTGAGTACGGGCTGTTTAAATTATGAATTGGAATTACAATGAATACTGGTTTTCGGGACTCGAATACGGGCTGTTTGAATTAAGTATTAAAATCAACAGGAAAGCCCATTTATCATCTGAATACGGGGCATTTAGTTAGGCATTGAAATTAACTGTATTGAAATCAAAAATGGACAGCTTCGGGTTGAAACTCGAGTGTTTCGGCAGTCGTCTGCAGGGTGAGAATTAAATCTCGGGGCGGCTAATGCCACAAAGATTAATGGGATTATTGGGCCTAATTAATGACGGGATTATTTGCAGCGAAACCCTTCTGGGCTAGCGTAGTGGGTCTCCTAGCGGAGCCTTCCACTTCAAGCGAGCTCTGGTTTTGTTAATAGGGAAATTTTTGGACACGCAAAGTGGGTTTTCTATGGAAATCTTCCACTTCAAACGAGCTCCGGGATTATTAATCAAATAAGTTTTAAATACGCAAAGTGGGTTTTCTATGGAAATCTTCCACTTCAAACGTACTCTGGGAGAATGAACAGGAAGTTCGCAAAGTGGGTTTTCTATCGAAATCTTCCACTTCGAACGAACTCTAGGTCTGGTCTACCAGAAGATATCGGAAGGAAATCGGGATCGGGAACTGGGAGGACTGGGGAATGTCAGGAAAACCTCTCGGGGGAATCTGAATGGAATCTCGTTGGAATCTCCTTGCGATTGAACTGTGCAGCTCCTTTTATGTGCCCTGGAAAAGTTCTCAAGTGGGGATAGCAAGTGGGGATAGCGGCGCGCGACTCGACTCAGTACTTCCTTGTTATCTCTGGACGTGACGTCGGTCCCTGCGCGCTTAGCATTACTGGCAAAATATAACTTGAGATAACGCGAGACTGGGCGATGCGTGATTTAAACACATTATTATTGTGTAACTATAATTTACGCGGAGGCTAGCGTTACAAGGTAACCAAGAGGAAAAAGTTGACTGCATTGGAGAAATTCATCGTGGTATCGAGAAAATGAATGATGTTCTCTTTCTTCAATTTATAGATATAATTTCCCTGATACCACGCTGAATGTCTCCCCACTTCCTTGAACACTTTATATAATACACTTGGAGCGAATATTACGAGTTCATAGGCGTTCATGCTTTTTTTTGCCAAAGCAGAAAAAGTTACATTTTTACCTCCTCCATATTTCCGTAATCCTTCACTGGAGCGCAAAAATGCATAAGATTATTTTTATTGTAAATTAAATGCAAATTAATTTTGTGTAAGATAAAGTTTGCGCTAAACCTCATAGTTAATGAGATATTTGCGAAAAACTGTTGAAACTTACCATTTTACCATCTTTCCACCCCCTCCCGCCTAAACCTGACGCGCAAAGTCGTGCAACTTTTTACGACTTACTAAGAGGAGGGTACTAAACAGTTTGCCACTGGGTAGAACTTTTTTTTTTTATGTTTGGGTTAAACCCTAGTTTTACTGTACGGAACTCCCTTATTACGAGAGATAGAGATTTGGTTAAATGGAATGAAATACTCTTTAGGTAAAGTTGCACCAAACTCCATAAATAAACTTTGGATATTTAACATAGTTCAGGCGCTGTAGCAAAAAAAATGAATTTCTGACTTTTCGATTTTTACTTTTGTACATTTTTACATTTTGTGCTATTATGTTATTTATTATGAAATATATCCCACCAGAGCCTTGTTTTTCTTCGCCTTTATAACATAGTGTGTTTCCAGATGCGAGTAAGAGTCTCATTTCATCTTTGCCAGTTGAGTTTCAGTTCTATAAGTCTTTCTTCTGTCATCAGCGTTCTTACATTATTTATTATATATACTTCTGGTTGAGTTGGTCCCCCTTTTTGCACTGCGGCCTAAAAGACCTATTGTGCACATCCCAGTGCTTCACCTTGCCTCACAGAGGTATTCCGATGCCCTCAAAAAAGCTTACTAGTGCTTTTAGTGAGGTGTTTATCAGCAGTTCGGGTTCGATTGTTGTTTTCTCAAAGTGTTTATGTCGCAGAGTTATGAGTTCCTGGCACTCGCATATCCAATGGATTGGAGTCTCGTCCTCCTCTTTACAGAATCTACAGTCTGTGTTTATTGCCACTCCTATTGTGTGCATATGTTTGTTCATATAACAGTGTCCTGTAGTCCTGTGTCCTTGTCATGTGTTTCATTTTCTACCTTCCATTTTCCAGGAGTGCCAGTGTCGCTTTCTTGGACGGTTCCTTTATGAAGTTTCTAGAGTGCCTTGCTTTAGGGTAGTTGTACCAGAATTTGCGATGTTTATCTCGTAACCAGCTTCTAGTTTTTTCCCTGATCATGCTATAAGCTATGTTACAGATAGGCTCTGGTCCTACAGCTGGATTGTACTGGCTGATTTTGCTAATTTATCTGCTTTTTCGTTGCCTATTATTCCCTGGTCACCTGGAACCCACAACAGGCTCAGTTTTTTGTGTTCGCCCAGTTGAATCAGTTTTCTGTGGCATTCATATACCAGTTGTGAGTTGAACTGGTTGGATGAGAGCGTTTTTAAAGCTGCTTCTCCTACCTTTGTAGAATCTCTACACCATGAATTGGACGCAGGTTAGAATTGCTGTTACCTCGGTCTGTAATACTGCTGCATATTGTTCCAGGTTTATGCTTATTGCATTTCCTGGTCCTGTGCCATAAATACCCTGACCTGTTTCATTTTCTGTTCTTTATCCGTCTGTGTACCAGATTTCTCCTTTTAGTTTGGTTAGGACTTCTTCCTCGTTCCACTCTTCCCGCTGGAAGATATACTTCGAACGGTTTTTGGAACTGGTAAGATTTCTTTATTTTGTCTGACTTCATCTGCAAGATGAGATTTTCGTGTAGTCGATTAAAGATATCGGTATGGTATCCTCGATGTCCAGGATAGCGATCATATCCTTGTCTTTTCAGCTTGTATGCCCCTAGTCTCGCTTCCGCCTCTACCCTTAGGTGTAATGGGGGAAGGTTCAGCAGGGATTCTAACGCGGCTGTCGGGGTTGTTGACATTGTCCCCGTTATTCCAATACAGGCCATTCTTTGTATTTTGCTGAGCTAGTTTTTATTTTTAATATTGCTTGCCTTGTGCCACCATACCAAGGCTGCATATGTTATCGTCAGTATGATGACTTGTGAAGAGCCAGTATACCATTTTTGGTGACAGTCCCCATGTTTTTCCAAACATTCTTCTGGAGGTCCAGAATGATCTGCAGCCTTTGCTTGTAGCATGTTCCATTTGGTGTCTAAAATCACACCCAAATATTTGACCTTCTCCACCATCTGTAATTCTTTCCCGTATAGTATTAAGTTCCTATACTTGGTTTACTTTCTTCTTGTGATTGACAGAAGCGAGGTCTTTTCCGGGTTAACCGATAGTCCCATGGTTTCACACCATCTTTCCACAATGTTGAGGGCCAATTGCATTCTTTCGAATACTACGCCCTCAAACTTTTAATATTTCATTTGACCTTCAACTCGGAGATTTGTTTTAAGCCTTTTCTTAATTTGCAAGTACAAAAATTACATAAATTAAGGCAGAGATTCGATTTTTTATTCTTCCAAAATTATCATATCTAAAATACGTACATGTTTTTATGAGTTGTTTTCTGTAACTAACTTTTTAAACAAAAACTTGTTCTGGTTGGATACTATTCTTACTGCGCCCTTACATATTTTAAATTATCAATTATTTACAATTTAATAATTCACATTATTATTATAACACATTTGTCAATCGTTACCTTGGCTTATATTTTATTAAAATTTTATGTAACTATTAAATTAACATTCAATCAATACCAAAATCTCTTCTCTCATTGTCTCAATTAAATTTATTAATAATGTTTGAAATTTTTTAACCCCAATCAAGATTTAATTATATCATTCTTCCAAGCTTATTTGCTTCAAATATTTCTTTATTTAAATTAATTTCACTGCCTCATGTATCATAACACTATATTATAAAGTAAAAACAATTACAAATATTGAACTTAAAATAATAATTTTTATTGGTTAATAAAGAATAACACAAACACACATAATGTTACATATTTTAATTTTTGGTTTGGAAATTAACTATGCATAAATTGTTCAATCAAATTTATTTTTATGCGCGTTTCGTTTGCATTGAAAAGCTAACTTCTTGAAACGTTTACATTAAGTTTATAAACAGGTACTTACTTAAGGAACTAAAATTAGGAGAATGAGATTAGATTGTACATATAAACAATGCATATTTTTATTCTTCTCATTGTATACTTTGATTTAATTGGGGAGAATTTAACACTCCCTTTTTACTTTTTAAATTAAATAAATCGTTGACGAAACAGTTTATTTTCAAATTATGCTATTAGTAATAAATGTTTAACATTGTGGAAAATAATTTGTTCTGCGAATTGTCAACTATGAAATCCCGTTGCTGAGAATATTATTTGAACAAATGGGATTTCATATTTGACAATTCGCAGAACAAACTATTTTCCACATTGTTAAACATTTAGCATAATTTGAAAATAAACTGCAAGTAAGTTTCATCAATGAGTTATTTAAAAAGTAAAAAAGGGAGTACTCATTCAGTCCCAATTAAATCAATTATACAAACATAAGAATACAAATATACATTGTTTATCTGTAAAAGCTAACCTCATTCTCCTATTTTTAGTTCATCAAATAATATTTCTTTATAAAAATCGTTTCCCGATCGATCAAAACCGCTCCGCCGGCCCACCGCCCTATCACCGCCGGCTTGCCGCTACCTCTCCGCTATCGCACCGTTTGTTAGTCTGAATCATATCATTTAAAAACGTGCAGAGCAATTGCTGAGCGGTTTCAGAACCTGCAACTAAATAGAATTTATGCGAAGAACAAATTTTTAAAATCAAAACCAATTCAATGGACATGACAAGTTTCTCTCAGAAAACAGGTAAGTTAATTCTTGTCAACGCCGAGCGCTTGATGAATGGATAATAATATAAAATCTGTCCGGCATTTGCTGCTGATAGATGTATAGAGAGAAATAAAAATAATTGATCTTGTAATTGTTAAAATGAAAAGGGTTAGAGACATAAGTGGAAATAAATGCTTTATTTGAGGAAAAATCTAAAATGCAAAATCAAAAATGCAACATTTCAGTAATTTGCTTAGAAAGACATTATCTAAAAATTTTCTTTACCCTCCTGACAAGATGGTTAATACACGGCTTTGTTAAAAATATTGTGTTTATTACTTTTTGTTAGCTTGGCGTATTAATATTGTAACGTTTCGCTCCTGATTAAGCGCTACTGAACTTTAATCTGAAATTAAAGCACTTAATCTTCGCGTTTTTGGCCATAGAAGAATCTCAGAGCGCCAGTGGCCAGAGGTTCGCCGTTATGCGCGGATGAAACGACAAATCGTCCAGTGCGCATTTTCCCCTACCGCCGTGATGCCCGCAGGAGCGACGACAACGTATTACATAAAATTTTTCTCAAACCGGAGCAGAAGAGTTACCCCGGTCCCGACCTGACTTACAGCAGGCGAGAGCTTAGCTCTCGGCCTAGCTGGGCCATCAGTATTAAACCAGAAATATTCGAGTAAATCTCGAACCAGTTTCCCGAGACCCCTATGATCGCTTAATTTCAAACAATGTACGACTGAGCATAGGAGTACGCTGATTTGAATAATGTAACATTCCCGAGATCCCAATGTCTGTTTCGTTTCAAATAGCATACGACTAAGCATCGGAGTACGCTAATTTGAATAATTTAACATACCCAAGATCCCTGTGACCGCTTAATTTCAAATAGCATACGACTGAGCATCAGATTACGCTAGTTTGAATAATTTACCACATCCGATACTCCTATGACCGCTTCGTTTCAAATAGCATACGACTGAGCATTGGAGTACGCTAATTAGAATAATTTAACATACCCAAAACCCTCTGTATCTGCGTGATTTAAAATCACCCACATCTGAGTATCGAAGTGCGATATTCCAGACTAATTCAAAGCGCTAAAGCTCATCTCACTTCTTAGTTAAAAATAACGTACATCTGAGTGCTATATTTTCAAATATTTCTAAGCCCGGCTGTATTTCCACCGGCCAGCGACCACTAAACCCTTTTTGGCCCAAAACTCGGTCTGAATTTTCCGGCAAAATATGCGATTCCCTCAGGCCTAAGAAAACTACGTACTGGCACTGTAGGTATCCATTTGCTCATTTTGCAAGCTCACCTTGGCACGCGCGCCCAGGCAGATAAGGGCGCGAAAGAATTTCAAGCCTGGCACAAGGTCGGAGTTATCACCGGAGCTTATCAGAACGCGACCCGGACGACCACTTGCATTTATAATATACATATGGTAACGAGATCATAGCCTCCGCTAATTTTTTGTAATTAAAACGAACCATAATTATTCAGTTTGTTTAAGTAGTTCAAGCTGTTATTAATTCTATTATTGTGTTACAGTTCTACCAACGCTAGCCCAAATCCCCTGTTGGTTCTAGCAACCGCCCATATCGGGAATCCCGGACGAACTCGCGGGCAATTGAGGTTGCCTACCTTCCCGACACCAAACTGAAAAATTACGTCAAATAGAATTATCTTTGTACATAGTTATGAATATTATTTATTTAATTATTTTCCAAATGTACAAAGTGTTGAATAAATCCAATTTCTGTTATTTGGTATTCTTTAAATCAGTGACGGTATAAATAAATCGAACCTGGACCCAATAAGAGTTACCCACTTAGTCGAAGCAAAGTTAATTAATGCTATTATTAAATAAATATACCAGGAAGCGTTGCAATATTTATATCCCAGATAATTCGGACTGAGTTTGCTTAAAAGAAACACTTATGCCGTTCTTAAAATCGCTATCAAACCTAGTAATTGAAACTTTTTTACTTCGTAAAATAAAGTATAGTATCATGCTTTTTTCAAACTCGAGATCATTGCGGAAATCGCCGTTTTCACGTTTTGTGATTCAGAAAAAGTGGTTTTTAAAGTGATGTCTGTCTATGAGGCTGTGTCCTCTTTACACCCCAGACAGTTTAATCGATCGGCCTCAAAATTTATAGCTTCGTTTTGAAAGTTGGCGTTTGGCTTATGCTGAAAGAATAGGGGCACAATGCTACATAAAAAGCACTCATTATCAAGTTACAGGTGTAGTGCGGACGTGAACAAAAACAAGACTTCGTTTGAAAATGGCGAAACGAATCGCCTGCTTTGTAGAATTGTAGTCGAAATATCGACGATTCTGTAACTATGCACCATTTGTATTTCTGCCCTTTAACATCAAAATTTACTTATGCAAAATACAAAACAGAGACTGTAAACCAGGACACAGGAAGATACAATTTTTGATGTTTCATTTAAAAGACCTCATTGAGCTATTCCTGATGAATACATTTTGAGAATAAGTATTTGCTAATAAATTTAGAACGGTTGTCATTCAATGTAGAATATTCGTGTTGTATTGCTTACATCTACTTTAATTTGCTCACAAATAGTTCAAGCGTTGTAAGACAGATGTAATATGTTCTGGTAAAAACAAGGTTGTGAACATAGCCAGCTTAGAAATAATTCCGACGTAATAATCGGCAGGGCAAAAGAGGTGTAAAAACACAGTCTAGGAACAAAAGAGGTAGTCGGTCTTATTTACTCTGTCTAATTTACTTTGTAGAGTATTGTATGATGCCTAGCTATCTTATTTTTTGCCCTCTTCCCGGGCATAGATGCATATTACCGTCATGTATCCTCTTTTTATAGAATAAAGTGGTTAGCGGTGCAACATGGATTAAGTGTGGCACTCAGTATCATCCGAGTTGTGCAAAACAGTCGAACAATATTATTTTTGTTAGAGTGGCGTCAAAGCAAGAAGTACATAGGCGTGGCTACAGTTATGCACCAATAGCCGGTATCAGTGGCGTAGCAATGGGTATTTTTAGGGGGGGGAGGCAAATTAAAATTCCCATTTTAAAGGAAAACTTTTCATGCTGATTTATTTTTTGGTTTCAAATGCTAAATAAATTAGTATGTCATAAGAAATACAAGCTTTTAAATCATATTCCGCTTTTTTTTAAATAATTACTGTAAAATCTTTTGCCTCTTTATAATATCACGATAGTCCAGACATCCTCTGAATTTTGAAAAATAGTGTAACGAAGTGAACTAATGTAAAATATGTTCGGTAAAATAAACAAATGTAAATTAATTACATACAAATAGTAAATAAAATAATATCATAACTCATTAATTACTGTCTGACAAAGAAGCAACACCATCGTCTTCACTGCCATCGTCATCTGAATCACCCGTATTCACAGTGAAAGCTATCGTTTCTATTGCATGCTCCACTATATGGGCTTCCTTCATATATTTCTCTGCAACTTTATCTGCATTTTCATACACAGCGACCCAGTGTTCTTGTGTAATTGCGTTAAATTTTTCAACTGCCAGTGCAAACAATATACAATTTCGTAACCTCAAATTCATACTGTAAACAAAAATGAAAATAATTTCAATCCTAGCTGATTAGTTCTGAAAAGTAACGTTTTAAAAAGTGAAAAGAAGTAAAACGTAGAGTTAAGCTTTGATAAACACACAAGAAAACAAAATGACACTTGTTGAACGTAATGGACTCGTCCGGACGTTTCTAACCTTCTGCGCATATATGACGCGGTGTACTTTACAAACTGAAAGACTTCTAGTGATCTATCAATTGTTTGTTGTGAAACTGATAATGACACCAATAGTGATACCTTTTTTTACGCCATTGATGCAATTGATAATATAGCAGGCCAGGATAATAAGTTAAGTAGTAAAATCTTCAAGTAGATATACTCGTATAATTAAGCAAAAAGATATAATTATAAATGAACTGCGTGGGCAAATTAAAGTATAAAATGCTCAAATCGGAACACCATGCAAAACCGATAACGATGCCATTGAACAGCACAGCAATGCACTCCTGCCTGCAAAATTGACCGTGACTGATAACAAACTTGACGAAAAGCCAAAGGCTGATTAATAGAGAACAAGTCTCCACTGCAATAATGAATGCCCAAGCTTAACAATAAACGGAGAAAGAATCACATCGATACGCTATGCGGATGATACGGTTCTAATAGCAGAATCCGAACAGGAATTACAGGCAATGCTAACTAACATTTCAACAATTAGTGATGAATACAGACTTAAAATAAACGTTAAGAAAACTAAGTCAATGGTAATAACTAGAAACTCCGTTATCCCTAGAATGGCACTACAACATAACAACCAAACTATTGAAAACGTTTCCCAATTCCGCTACCTATGATCAATGCTAAATGACCGTAGCGATTGTCTCCAGGAAATCAAGTGCCGTATTGAAGCCGCACGCACAGCCTTCATGAACATGAAACCAACATTATGTTCTCAACAAATTCATATTAAACTACAAACTAGACTACTGCGGTGTTATGTATTCTCGGTATTATTCTATGGAGCAGAGACCTGGACTCTA
Organism: Agriotes lineatus; assembly: GCA_940337035.1. Lineage (NCBI taxonomy): Eukaryota > Metazoa > Arthropoda > Insecta > Coleoptera > Elateridae > Agriotes > Agriotes lineatus. Next base: position 102,327 of record CALNHX010000988.1, on the reverse strand, counting down.
AACAAAGAGGCAATAAGAAGAATAGAATCATTTGAAATGTGGACATATCGGCGAATGTGGCGCATTCCTTGGGTAGATAGAGTGAGCAACAAATGCGTTCTAGAAAAAATGCAGAAAACATCAGAATGTGTTAATGCAATAAAAAGTCGCAAACTTCAATATTTAGGTCATATCATGAGAAATCCTAAATACCGTTTATTACAACTCGTGCTGCAAGGCAAAATCAACGGACGCCGTCCTCCAGGTCGCAGACGTATATCCTAGCTAAAAAATCTGAGGGACTGGTACGGATTAACATCGACCGAGCTATTCAGAGCAGCTGGATCCCGGCTGATGATCGCAAACACTCTTCTCAGAAGAGTACGCACTTAAAGAAGAAAGAAGAAGCTTAGTCAAAATTTAAGGAATTAATCCATATCAATGAAAATAAAATTCATCCTTCCGTCAACGATACTGAAGAAGGCTGGGTAAAAGCTAGAAGCCGCCGACGTAAAACTTTTGCTATCACAGGCAATAACAGCAGTACAAACACAAATTCGACTATAAAAGGGGTTCCCAAAATAATTACATTGCATGTCAGTCGCCTCTCACCTGACACAAAAACGGAAAATTTAGTAAATTTTCTTAAATCGGATTTCCCAGAAGTTAAATGTGAAGCATTATCGTCGTTAAAACCAAATGTTTACTCGTCATTCAAGGTGACTATTTTTGAGAAAAACTTCCGCAAAGCCAGGGATCCTACCAAATGGCCGGACTACGCATGCATCCGATGTTTTTTCCACCGGAAACAAACGAAAGAATATCAAAGGTAGTTTTTGAACCAGATTTGCTATTGTTAAATATACCATCTTTAAATATCAACAAAATACATGACTTGCTAATGGATGTTAGTCAATTTTCTGACTTAATTTTTTTGTTTGGCAGAAATTGGTGCCAATAGCGAACTAATTAAGGGTACTTCAATCATGGGTTATTCGCTCTACAGCAGCTACACTAGGACAAACTACAAAAGTGGTGGCGTGGAAATCTGGATGAAAACTGGCTTGGTTGATTTCTGCAAAGTCAAAAGCAACGATCTCCTAAGGTTTTATGTTGACAAACAGTTTGAAATCTGCGCATTATCATGTACAAATAGAACTAGTAAAGATACATACGTCATTTTAAGATGTTATAGATTTCCTTCTGCAAATCTACAAACATTTTATGAAAAAATAGCGGACGTTTCAAATTATGTGTGTAAACCCAAATTAAAAATTGTACTTTGTGGTGATTTTAATATAGACTTGCATAACTGCTCTAACGACTTTAAAAAATTGTATGTGTTAGCAGAGTTCAATCTTACTAACGTGGTAAAATGGCCGACTAGAGTTACAAATACATCAGTTAAAATGATCGATCACATTTATACTTACTTACTTAATCCATCCTCTTTTACCGTCAGGTGTCGAGGTGTTTGCAGAAGTTTCTCCATTCTTTTCGGTCCTTTGCGAGTTGTTTTGCCTGCGCCCAGTTCCTACCTTTATTTTCCAGTATTTTGTGCATTTGCTCGTTCCACGTCTTAGTTGGTCTTCCCCTTTTACGTTTCTTGTCGCAGCCCATTTCCCATATCGTTTTGACCCTGCTGTTGCTCTGCATTCTGCACATGTGTCCCATCCAGCTGAGTTGCCTTCTTTCGATGGTGTTTAGTAGCGGTTCCACTTTCAGCCTGCCTCTTATCTCTTTGTTTCTTATTTTGTCCATTCTTGTTACCCCTATACATCTCCTTAGGTATCGCATTTCACATGCTTGAAGCTTGCTTTTCTGTCTGGTGCTTAGTGTCCACGCTTGGCTGCCGTAGGTTGATGTAGGTATATACTGATTTATAGATTCTTACTTTTGTTTTTACTGTGACTTCCTTTTTTCTTATGAAGGCTTTATCAAAGGCTTTGTATAGTCTGGTGGCTGCCCCAAGTCTGTTGCTTATTTCTGGGTCTAGGTCCCCTTTCGCATCCAGTATCACTCCTAGGTATCTCATTTTTGTGGTCTGTCTGATGTTTTCATTGTCTAATTTTAGTCTTACGTCCTCTTGTTCCTTTGCTATTACCATGACTTCAGTTTTCTTCACATTTATATTCATGCCGCTTTGATTTATTACTTTGTTCCATACATTTATATTTTTTTGTAGGGCTTCTTTTGTGTTTGCTGTTAAGATTAGATCGTCCGCGTACATAAATTCACTCGCTTCTACCTGCTGTAAGTTTCGCACTCCTATTACCGCTTTTTCTGTTGCCTCCCTTGTCTTCCTTGCAATGTCATCCATTATTACTATGAACAGTAACGGGCTTAGGACCCCTCCTTGTCTCATCCCTCTGTAGCTTCTGAATTCGTCTGTGTTGTCCTGTCCCACTCTTATGCAGTTTCTTGTTTCCTGGTACATACTTTGGATTACTTCCACTAGTTGCGTATTTACATTGCTTGCTTTTAAGACACTCCATATCACCTCTCTTGGCACACTGTCGAAGGCCTTCTCCAGATCGATGGCACATAAATACAGTTTACCGTTGTGGTTTGTAATGTTCTCCGCTATACCTTTGAAGCAGAAAATCCAGTCTTGTGTTCCCCTACCAGGCCGGAAACCTGCTTGATTTTCACTTAGTGTGGGCTCAAAGACTTCTCTTAGTTTTTTTCTATGATCCTTTCGTATATCTTGTAAGCTACGCTGAGTAACGATATCCCCCTTAGTTGTCGCATGTTAGTTGATCGCCTTTCTTGTGCAGCGGTACGATTACTGCACTTTGCCAGTCGTGAGGAATTTTCCTCGCATCCCAGGCTGCTTTTATGATCCTTAGTAAAACTCGTGTGCCCTCATCTCCCATGTATTTTAACATTTCCGGCTTGATGTTGTCCTTACCTACCGCCTTCCCTATTTTCAGGTTCTTTATGGCTTCTTCTACTTCACTCAGCTGAATTCCTTGTGTATCCGTTTCTATTGTGTTTGGCTTCGAGTCTATGTTGCATTCCTGGTGTGTTGTAGGGGTATTTCCAATCAGGTCTTTTAAGTAGTCTGCCCACCTTTCTCTAATTTCTGCCTCTGTTGTCAGTAGCTCTCCTTCTTTACTTTTTATATATTTCACTGCACTAGCTTTTCCTTTCTACATACATGCATAATCCTTCCTGTTCTACCATTTCTAGTGTAGAGGTGTGGAGACAAATTTTCTCCATTGTTTTCTATCGCGTGCCGCTAACTCCATTTCACTCCACTTCATGTTTCAACTCTTCAGAACTTTAGCCAATTCCGAATTCCAAGTTCTTGCAGGGCGTCCACGTTTTCTTCTGTTATCTGTTCCTGTCTTCCAAATTGCTTTAACTTTTCTGCTGTTGTTCATTTGGGTAACATGACCAAGCCACGTAAGTTGTCTCCTCTCCATAGTTTCTTGTACTGGCACCGTCTTCAGCTGTTTTCTAATCTCCGTGTTTTGTTTGTGATCTCTTCTCGTAATACCCAATATTGATCTGAGGAACTTCATTTCAGTAGCTTGTATTTTGCTTTTTTGTGCCTCGTTCAATGTCCATGCTTCGCACCCGTAAATTAGTACTGGTACATGCACACTGTTAAAGAGCTTAACCTTTGTTGCGGCGGATACTTCCTTCTTTCTAATGAACACCTTATTTAAAGCGTAGTACAACTTATTAGCACTTCTTATTCTGTTAGTTGTCTCAGGTTCAAAGCTGTTTTGAGCATTCAGTATTGTACCCAGGTATTTAAAATTTTCGGATTGTTTTACTTTGATGTTATTCATATAAATATTCCCTTGCTTTTCAATGTCTGAGACCACCACAACCTCTGTCTTATTTACATTAATTCTCATGCTAAATTCTTCAAAATTTCTTTTCCATACACTTAGGTTGTTTTGTAAATTTTTCTCACTGTTGGCTAGTATTACAAGGTCGTCTGCATATATTAACTCAGAGACATATACATACTGGAGGTGCCTTATTCCTACCATTACTCCTTTCAGATTGTTTTGGCTTTTATTTGCAATTTCATCCATCAGGATTATAAATAGCAAGGGACTAAGTACTCCTCCTTGTCGTACGCTACAATAAGTGGTAAACTCATCGCTGCACATATTATACGTTCTTATTACCTATATTTTTTGTACTTGCATAAACACTCATTATCGCATTGACTAATTTATTTCCGAATTGTCGTTGTTTTAATATCTCCCATATCTTTTCTCTAGGTGCTTTATCAAAAGCAGTTTGTACATCTACAAAACACATGTATAACGTATTGTCTGCTTGTTTATTTTTCTCTATTATTTGTGGCAGGCTAAATATATGGTCCATCGTTCCTCTGTTGGGTCTGAATCCGCTTTGGTTTTCATTTAGGTCGTTTTCTATTTTATCGCGTAACCTCCGTTCAAGAATTATTTCGTACATTTTAATACCAACACTTAATAGTGAGATCGGCCGATAATTGCTACAATTTTTCTTGTCTCCTTTTTTAAATATAGGTAATATTATAGCAATGGTCCAATCTTTAGGTAATGTTCTTGTTTCCCATGCTATATTAATTATTCTGTGTAGATAGCGTGTTTCTCTTTCCCCCATACATTTTATAAATTCAGCCTGAATATTATCCACCCCTGGAACCTTTCCATTACTTATTTTGTTGATTGCGTGTGTTACTTCTTCATATGTGATAATAGTGGTATCTTCCTCTTGTCCAGGTTCTTGCTGGATATTGCCTGTATGCAATATATCATCTCCTGCTAGTGTTCTGTTAAAGAACTCATACCATCTCTTTATTATTTTATCATTTGATGTCAGTAGTGTTCCGTTCTCATCTTCTATAAAGTTAATGTGTTCATTCTTGTCCTTTCTAATCGTTTTTAGTGTTCTATATAAAAGCTTACTATTTCCTCTGCTGTTTTCATCCATTTTCTTTCCAAACTCTTCCTAAATTCTTGTTTTCGCCTCTGAGATACTTTTCTTTACTAATTTTCTTTGTTCCTTATATTTTTTGTAGTTTTCTGTTGTGTTGTTACCCAGATATTCTTTTCACAATTTTTTCCTTAATTTTACTGCTTGTCCTATCTGTTCATTTCATCAAGCTGTGCGTTTAAGTGCAGTTTTATTTATCTTTCCACATACATTTTCTGCAGTTTTCATAAGTAGGTACCTCTTTTAGTGTGTTCCATAGGTATTCTACGTTAGTATTGTTTTCCCAATTCATATTTCCTAATTTTTTCATCTACTTCTGAGGCAAATTGTGCTCTCCTTTCTTCCTCATATAATTTATATACTTTGATAGCTGTAGTTTTGTTTTCCGCATTTGTATTTGTAGTTTTACTTTCCTTACACACTTTTTACTTCCTTTTACTATAAAGGAAGTATTGGATTCACCCCAAAAATTCGAAATTGAGTTTTCAACGGATCTTTACGTTTTAGAGTCTCCTGATCCCAAAAAACATATTTTTTTTCATTGGTCTGTGTGTCTGTCTGTGAACAGACTATCTCAAAAACGAAAAGAGGTATGGCGTTGAAACTTCATATATAAGTTTTGTGTACTATGTAGATGAGACATCAAGCTTTTGAAGAAAATCGCATAACCGGAAGTAGGTGTTTACTCTTGTGATTTTTCAGTTTTTTTTCGATTTTTTCAAAAACGGCTCTAACGATTTTTTTTAAACTTTACATTTTTCTTACATTTTTAATGTGTGTTGATGTGAGATAGGTGATTTTCCAGTTGAATACTTCTAAAGTGGGTTTCTTTTGTTTTTTTTCTATTTTTTTTATTAACTCCTATTTTAAATAAAACACCCGGTATATTATTACATTTTTGAATTCACCTTAAAATTCTAGAGAAAATTTGTCTCTTCAACTAACACTCGATTTTGTACCGTTTTTGTAGAATTTGTAATTTTTTAAAATTTTTAACAAATGGTTAAAAATTAAAAATAAAATGTTTGACTAATTATAAGATCACTGTAAAAGGAAGTTGTGTGAGTGTATCACACCAGATTTTTTAGTGATATATTCTTTTATTACTGTTTGCACTAGAAAGTGCTCGCTACCAATTTCATATCCTCTTTTCACTCTGGTGTCAATAATCATCTTTTTATTTTGTTCCTTAGCTATCACTAAATCTATAATTGACTTTTCACCCCTACTTTCGATCGCTCTGGTGTATTTATGTATGTCTTTATGTTTGAATCTTGTATTTGTTATTATCATACTGTTATGAATGCAAAAATCAATTATTCTTTGTCCATTATTGTTACACTTATTATTTCCACCAAATTTTCCAACTGGGTAATTTTCTTCTTCACTTTTCCTCACATGGCCATTAAAATCGCCAATAATCATTACTTTAGTATGCGAGTTTTCAGTTTCTTCTTGTAGACTGTCCCAGAAACTATCCTTATTTGCTGTAATATCATTCTCAGATGGCCCGTAGCCCACTACTAGTGTATAAGCATTCTTTCCATTGTCTTTTCTGTCTAGTCTTATCACACTTTCAGATACACACTTCCATTTTTTTATTTTTTGTATGAAATGTTTATGTATAAGTATTGCTATTCCTGCCTGGGCTCTTTCCAATTCATTAACTCCACTATAGATCAGCATGTGTTTATTTTCGGTATATATGCTCCCTGAACCCTTTTTCTTGGATTCTGTTATTCCTAAAATACTTAACTGTGTCTTTTCAAATTCTATTTCGAGTTCCCTTTCTTTTCCTAATAATCCTTGGACGTTCCATGTTCCTAGTTTCCATTTTTGGTATGTGTTTTTCCCAGACTACTATTTATTCTCTTTTTCCGTTGCTCTTCTACGTTATTTTTACCTGTAATTTAGTTTTCACTTATATTGTATATTATTCTTTCACTGCCAATATTGAACTTATTTATTCGTTCTTTCCACTCTTTTTTAATTAGTTGGTTTCTTCCATATTTTGCTAATTGTTCTAATTTCTGTTTTATGTACTGCAATTTAGTTCCGTTATAGTTCTGATTCATTCTTTGTAACACCTTAATGGATGTTCTCTCTTGAGAAAACTGCTTCTAATTATCGATTTATACACCGCACTATGCTTATTTTTCCGCTCAACTTTACTCAACTACTTCAATTATCGCTTCAAACTGTAACTTTTTATTTACACTCACTTTTCCACTCGTATTTAAATTACAAAAGCTTCACGCGTGACGGGGCTGATGCTTCAGTTATCACGTCGCCGCACAATCAGCTTTTCCTTTCTTTAAACCCTTAATTATCTTAAATACTAGCTTTCAATTGTCTTTTTCCATTTTATTTCCGAAGTCGTCCCATGCCTTCGCCTCTTTGACTAGTTCTTTGACTTTGACCCTTTGTAGTTTGTATTGCTGGTAATTTTCATTGTTTTTTGTCTTGATATATTTGTGCCACAACATCTTCTTTTTTCTTACTTCGTCCTTTATCTCACTGCTCCACCAAGCCGTTTGCTTTTTATTAGAGTTGACCCTGATAACCCCGCACACTTTCTCTGCTGCTGTCAGTACTATTCTCTTAAATTCTAGCCACAACTTCTGCATGTCCTCTGTTTCTAATTCTGTTCTGGCTTTTTTATCCCTAGTTTTACTTGATTGCTGTATTCCTCTCCTGTGGATGGGTCTTGTAGTTTGTAACTCCTTATACTGGTGTACCTAACCGCAGCTGGCCGTGAGTTTTTCCCGTCCTAGTTTCCTGCTTCATTTTTATTCTCGCTTCAACCAGGAAGTGGTCGCTTCCTATTTCTGGGCCCCTTTTGACTCTCACGTCTTTGATTCTTGCTATATCTTCTTTCTTTGCTAGCACGAGGTCGATGATTGACTTTTCTTTCCTGCTGACCACTTCACGTGTGTATTTGTGAATGTCTTTGTGTTCAAACCATGTATTTGCCACTACGTAGTCATTGACTGCAGAATTCAATTATTCTTTTCCCGTTACCGTTCAATGTGTGTTCGCCCCACCTACCCACCACACTTTCTGTGCCGTCAGCGTTTTTGCCTACTCTGCCGTTTAAATCGCCCATAATAAAAACCCTGTCCCCTACTTTTATCGATTTCTTCCTGTAGGCCCTCCCAGAACTTGTCCTTGGCTTCTTTTGGGTCGTTCTCATTCGGGCCATATGTTATCACAATTGTGTATTTTTCGCTTCCTATCATTAGTTCTATTGTCATTAGTCTTTCTGATACAAAATTCCACTTGTTTAGGTTTTCTATGTAGTCAGCTTTTATTAGGCAGGCCACTCCTGCTTGTGGCCATAGTTCCTCTTCTACTCCACTGTGCAGGAGCAGCTGTCCTCCTTCCATCTCCGTACATCCCCTTTTTTTCTTTTTTGTGTCGGTCAGTACTAGAATTTTTATGTTTGTTTCTTCAAATTCCGTAATTATTTCATTTTCCTTCCCGTTTAAGCTTTTAATATTCCATGTGCCCACTTTAATTTCCTTTCTCACTGTGTCATAATTATTGTTACTCCTTCTGTTTCCATTAAGTTGCCCTTGTTTCCTTCTCGTTTTCCTGTTCACTGCCTCGGTCGTTATATGTGTCCTGTCCGTTGTAACCTTGTTTGTTAGTTTTTGACCTCATTATGTCCTGCCTAGCGGGGTCCCAGACATATTGTTCACCTTCAATGTTTATTTTTTGGTACCCACGTTTGACCTCTTTTCCTGCCCCTCATTTCTCTCTTGCGATGCTTTGTAGTTCGGCCTGTATTTTTCTCTCTTCTAGAGTTAGATCGTTTTCGATGTATATGTTTGTATTTCTTAATAGCTGTTTCCTTTTCATAATTTTCTGTTTGTTCTCCCATGAGTTTATTTCCGCGATTATTATTTTTTTGCTTTCTTTCCCTGTGACGCAGAAGCTTTTTTTTACCTCCACGGCCACCTTGAGTTTGTTCATTAATAATTGTTCAACTTCCTGTTGTATCAGGTTGCCCTGTATGCCGGAACCCTTTATTACTATGTTGTTTCTGCGTTTCTCCCGATCTTGCTTCTCCAACCTGTCTTCTAGTTTTACAATTCTCTGTACGTATGCGTTTTTCTCAACTTTCCATTCATTTGCTTTCTTCTCCCATTCCTCTTTTACCTTGCGAAATTCTTCTTTTAACTCCTGGTGCTTTTGGTTAAAATCACATTTATATTAACTATATTATTTCGGGCCATAGTACGGTCCTCTATGAGTTAGAACTTACAATGTGTAAACCTACACCTACTAATGTGCGGTCTTCTACACGAATATTTACAGAAAATTCGATGGAAAAATTTAAAATCGCTTTACTGAACGAAAATTGGTATACATTGTATATTCTTTCAGATGTGTTTGATTATTTTTATGAAATATTTTAGTATTACTTCAATGTCTGTTTCTTTCTACAAAAACTATATGTTAGTAAGGAAAAATGTAATAAATCTTGGATAAACAGTAAAGTAAAATTATCTAGTAGGCTTTAAATGACAGGTACGGTTTAAAATGCACTTACCCCGAGTTTAAACCCAGTATATAAAATGTTTAAAAAGCAACATTTTACACTGTTGAACGATGTTAAAAAGGCATATTACCAAAACATAATTATTAATTCCGATAATCAGACTAAGTCTATTTGGAGAGTGGTGTCTGAGCTTTCAAATAATAGTAAAAGTCAAAGTAATTTAGAAGTTATTTGTGACGAAACATTGATTAGCAATCGGACTTTGGTAGCTAATGGTTTTGAGTTTTTCAAAAATGCAGCTGTAAATATTCTCAATCAAATACCACATGTGCCAAATAGAAACATTAGTGCATTATCTGCCGACGCTATGCCTATCAATAAGCTAATGCTGTATCATTTTGCTGAAAATGAATTTATGGAACTAAATTTTAAAAAGCTTAAAAACAAGTGATCTAGCGGTCCAGATGATGTGCCCGCTGCTGTTCTTAAAGCTGCTAGTGTATCTGATCAACATTTCTGTGTGTACTGGTGTCTTCCCTGACCGATTTAAAGCAAGGAAAGTCATGCCTGCGCACAAAAAAGATGATGCAACTGTAAAAGAAAATTATAGACCTATAACGCTTACCTCTGTATTTTCTAAGGTGTATGGATATTGCTATTTGGACAGGCTTTTGTAGTTTTTGGAAAGCAATAACACCTTGTCTCAAAATCAATACAGTTTTCATGTCAATAGATCTACTGTTGCTGCAGTATATTCTTTTTAAGGTATAATAACTAACCTTATTGAACAAAATAAATTGAGATTTTTTGTGTTCTCAGTAGGGCATTTGGCTGTGTTGATATTGAGACGCTTATATGTAAAATTAATTATTATGTTTTAGAGGGCACTGCACTTACCTGGATAAGCTCTTTTCTTAACAACCGCCAACAATATGTCTCTGTTCAAAATATTGTAAAGGTTTGATGCTCACAGCAATTCTGGTTGCATAACTAAGACATGAAAATGAAATAAAAGATTCAAATAAGCACAGAATTGGTATTTTGTTTATTCAACATAAAGTCATTGTTATGCATTAGTCAATGCACAAGATATGATTTGCAGTAACTATCATTTGATTGACAAAAGTTAGCATTAAATAAAGCAGTAACAAAAGGGTTACGTTCAACGTTTTATTCAATATCTATGTTCGTTGTGGCAAACACACCTTAATTTATGTGACAGATTTTATTTTGTAACGTCAATACAAGATTGTGAATTTGATGTGATAAAGAGGTGTTTGGGGCATTACAAAGGTTATATGCAGCATTAAGAGTTAAATTTATGAAGTCAACAATCGGCAACGCAGCTGACGGGTAAAAGGTGGTGCAAGGTTAGAATGCAAAGAGCATGATAAGGCCATCTACGATTGAGGAAAAACAATAGTGCAGTGCTAATAAAATTCGTGAGAACACTATTACAACTTATAGTAAAAAAGCAAAGATTGTGAGGCTAAAAAAGTGATTCAAATTGACATTTAGTTTCTAAGCAAAAAATTGTATAAAAACTTACTGAGAATAGTTGTAATAGTTGCTAAGACATGAGATGTTCTTTTGTTATTGTTGACTAAGGAAGCAAAATAAAATACAGCTATGTGCAAGATTGGCTCGTAGAACTTGTATTATTTTGAATGTTAAAAGTTATATGTGGAAGTCCAAATTTGGTTTTTTTATCAACATTCCGCAGAGTGCCCTTGTGTAAATTTTCATTATGTTATAAAGTTCCAGTAAAGAGGGAATTGATCTACAAAGTTTGTCCAAGAGGAGACCTTCCTTGGTGTGTAACCCAAAAATCAGAAGCCAGGAAAGTTCCAGATTTATGTAATCACTGTGGCGTCCCTTGGAAATGCAACCCAGGTACAAAGCTCACATTTCGAGGTAGATTTGCAAAGCCAGGGGAGTTCGAAAGGCCTTCAAAGTTGTGTACTACTTGGAAAAGATATTGTACGAGGTGTAGTAACAGGTTCCAGCCCCAGGGTTATTCCAGAGGATTTTTATTGCGACAGCGTCCCTTGATTTTGCGGTGGGTGTTCGATTTGGATCGAGTTGCAGGAAGTTGAACAATTGCAAGTTAGCGTGTCCCCTGTTCCGTCACAGAAACAAAACCAGATTAGATTAGTTCCAGATGAAAAAGAAAGAACCAATATATGAAGACAGCCTAAACAGAGCGTGACTAGAAGATACAATACTTATACCAAAGAAGACTTAAAGAACACATCGAAAATAAACAGATAGATATTAATGACAACCTAGACAGAAACTGGGAAAAATTAAAAAGAAATATATTAGACGCAGCAACAGAAGCGTTGGGAACGAGAAGAGTTAATAAAGTTCAACAGTCCAAACAAAAAACCCCATGGTTTTGTAAAGAGATCAAAGATCTATCCAACACAAAAAGAAAAGCTTACACGAGATTTAAATCAACAAAAACAGCCGAGAGTTATAATCAGCATAAAACAATAAAAAACCATATCAACTCACAAATAAGGCAAATTAATATATAATATTGGGAAGCATACACAAGTAGGCTACAAAAAGACTTATATGGTCTACAGAAACAGATATGGAGGATGATTAACAATCAGAAAAAAAAAGTGAAAGAATATAACACAACAACAAATGTTACCGAAGACACCTGGATAAACTATTTTAAGCAACTATACACAGCAAACATGGAAGAAACCGTTATCAACACAGAACCAGTAAGAGCTGTCGTAGAAGTGGAGGATGAAGCGATCGAGAGAACCATAAAACAGTTGAAAAACAGAAAATCGCCAGGAGAGGATGGGATAACAAATGAAATGCTGAAATACAGAAGAACTGGCCTCAAAAATGAAATGATGAAATTGGTTAAACAAATATTTAACAATTCAAGAATCCCAGAGGAATGGAAAACTAACATCGTCATTCCCATATTCAAGAAAGGACAAAAACATTTGCCAGAAAACTATAGGGGAGTAAAAACTACTCAGTACGATGCTTAAACTAATAACCGGAAAACTCTCCGAAATAATAAATCTTACCGAAGAACAGCAAGGGTTCAGATCTTGTAACGCTGCAATATTTATTATGAGGCAGATCACAGAAAAAGCTATAGAATATAATATACCAGCGTATTTCTGTTTCGTAGATATAGTAAAAGCTTTCGATAACATAGAACTGAAGAATGTACTACAAATTCTAGAAAAAGAAAATGTCCCGAACAGACTAATAGCCTTGATACAAAATATATACAGTAACAACTATTGTAGAATAAAAACAAAGAGTGGTCTAACGGAGAAAATAGAAACAACGAAAGGAATCCGATAAGGCGATTCATTGAGTCCCTTAATGTTCAATCTTGTAATGGACGAAATCAAATCCCGGAATATGATTGGTAATTATTTTAAACCGTCATCGATTTCAATATGTTGGGTAAAGCGAATTCATTAACGCAGTATCTTGCAAGTAGAGAAATTAAATTGAATTTAATTCAACCGTGTATTTCGGTCACTAATATGAAGTGGAAGTCAAAAATTACATTTGGCATTAATACAATGTCAGTAAACATAGCTTAAAAAAATGGGACTCTGGAACTCACGACATTACAAACTAATATCAATTAATTTACAAAAAACTACATAATTTGAAAAGCCAATTTTAGGAGGACTTCAAGAAAATAAAATGTAAAAAAATGGGGACTGGAACGAATGTGATGGCCATATTTGTCTGCACTAAAATTTATTCTATCTTTCGTGGGTGCACCAGTTACAAAAGACGAGATCAATGGCAGACATTTGAATTAAGTTGCTAAATTCTTGAGCACATTCTATCTGTAATTCATTCAAAAAATATTGTATGTTCCATGCTGTTCTCTTCTTAAAACAATTGCTAACTCAGACCTTTCTGCGTTTCTTCTTTTTCTCAATATTTTACATAAATAATAAATGACGAGGCAGCTTTGGGAACTTGTGTTGACATTGAAGCCATTACTTTAAAACTACACCCTAATGAAACTTGACTGATTGTACAAACCAGTAAGCCAAAGGCTAAACGGTTATGCATGTTTAAAACGCAAGAAATCGTGAATAGTGTAAACACAAAAGCAAGTAACTTGCGTGATATTTGTCACCAGTAACTTGCCAGTCTATCCGCACCTTAAAAATACATGTCGTTTTTTCCAAATTAAACTATTATATACCGTAATTCACCATATTTAAAATTTATTATAAACATTACTAATTTACATATGTAAAATGCTTTTTTGTACTGGAGTGCATTCACAAATAACATTATTTCGTAAGCAGTATCTTGTAACACTAATACTCGTGTGTCTGACTCAACAAATTTTCACTGCTGTCCTGTATTCACAAACAGTGCAATTATAATGCATTTCTTCTGTATGAGTTTCCACATGTGTAACTAAATTACTACTTTGTGTCATTCTGTATTTGCAAACAGAGCAATTACACAGCTTTTTTCTTCTATGAGTCATCATATGTGTATCTAAAGGACTTTTATGTGCTGTTCTGTGTTCACAAACAGAGCAACTGTACGGCTTCTCTCCTGTATGAAACTTCATATGTGCATTTAAATTACATATTTGTGTGCTGTTCTGTATTCACAAATGGAGCAACTGTACGGCTTCTCTCCTGTATGAGTTTTCACATGTCTAATTAAATTACTTTTATCTACTGTTCTGTATTCACAAATGGAACAACTGACGGCTTTTCCCCTGTATGAATTTTCAAATGTGTATCTAAATAAGTTTTACGTACTGTTTCATATTTACAAATAGAGCAACTGTACACTTTTTCTCCTGTATGAGTCTTCATATGTCTATTTAAATTACTTATATGTGCTGTTTTGTATTCACAAACACCGCAACTGTATGGTTTTTCTCCTGCATGAGATTTCACATGTTTAACGAAATAACTTTTGTATACTGTTCCGTATTCACACACAGAGCAACTGTACGGCTTCTCTCCTGTATGAAACTTCATATGCGCATTTAAATCATATTTTCGTGCTGTTCTGTATTCACACACGGAGCAACTGTACGGCTTCTCTCCTGTATGAGTTTTCACATGTTTAACTAAATAACTTTTGTATACTGTTCTGTATTCACAAACAGAGCAACTGTATGGCTTTTCTCCTGTATGAGCCTTAATATGTGTAACTAAATTACTTTTCACTGTTGCTCTGTATTCACAAACAGCACAACTGTAAGGCTTTTCTTCTGTATGAGTCCTCATATGTATAACTAAGCTACTTTTCACTGCTGTTCTGTATTCACAAACAGAGCAACTGTATGGCTTTTCTCCTGTATGGGTCTTCATATGTCTAACTAAACTGCCTTTCACTGCTGTTCCATATTCACAAACTGAGCAACTGTATAGTTTTTCTTTTGTATGAGTCTTAATATGTGTAACTAAATTACTTTTCACTGTTGCTCTGTATTCACAAACAGAGCAACTGTAAGGCTTTTCTTCTGTATGAGTCCTCATATGTATAACTAAGCTACTTTTCACTGCTGTTCTGTATTCACAAACAGAGCAACTGTATGGCTTTTCTCCTGTATGGGTCTTCAGATGTCTAACTAAACTGCCTTTCACTGATGTTCCATATTCACAAACTGAGCAACTGTATAGTTTTTCTTCTGTATGAGTTTTCACATGTGCAACTAAATTACCTTTGTATGCTGTTCCGTATTCACAAATAAAGCAATTGTACGGCTTTTCTCCTGTATGGATCTTCATATGTTTAACTAACCTATTTTTCAATGCTGTTCCGTATTTACAAACAGAGCAACTATAAAGTTTCTCTCTACTACAAGTAGTATTTGCGTTATTTTTGTCAAATGTTTGGTTTTCATCATTTTCATCCTTTAATTCGATGACTTCTTGTTTAATAGATAGCTTATCAAAACTTTCATTACTATCCATGTTCTGTGATTGGCATGGTTCAGTTTCTGCAAAACTACAAAACTTACTCTCCATAGTTTCGTATTTAATAGTGATTATATTTGTTTAAACGTTTCTTTTAATATATGAGCCATGGGAAGTTTGATATCTTCACATCTACAACAAAAGCACATTATCATTAACCTATTATAAATTTAGCAATACATATAGCGGCATTGAAAACTGAACAGCAAACATTGTTATTGTCATATTGCCGTCATGGGTATTTTACACACTTTCACTTGACAATTATAAGACATTTTCAATGTCAGAAATTGCTGCGTGTAGGGGAATCACTCAAGTGTGTTTAAAGCACCACATCTGCACATTTTAAGAAAAACAAAATTGCGATATTGGCAAAAGCTTACGTTCAGTCTTAAAGGTAACTTCTTATAAGTACTATTATTACAGGGTGATTAATAACTCGAGGCAAAAATTGAACACCAGTGTCATATTATTGCAGAAAGATGTGAAATAATTTTTTTGCACGAAGGTCTTGGTTTCCCAGTTGTTAGATCTCAAAGTTTCCGCATAGTAGGCGATGACTAGCATGACATAAAAAGACAGTTAAAAAGCATGAATTTTAAAATTTTAAAAATTATTTACTATTTCAACAAAATATTCATTATTAACAGTAACAGTGCAAAAATTAAATAATAATTTACAATGAATGCTTAAAAAAGCACTTTGAATGAGGACACACGCTTGGAAATGAATAATGAGTGAATTATATGCTCATAAAATAGTCCTAACTAAAGTATGATCACAAATTATTTTCATCTACAGGGTCCGGCAGGGAAGTATGACGATTTTCAAAAATCAATAAATCATTTTGTATTAAACAAAATTTTATTTATTTTTTTTTTAAAGATGAATTACATTATGCCATTTTGTTATTGCATAAAAAACATTAAGAAATTTGACTTAAGAGCTTGCATTAGTGCAAGAGGTCAAGTACCTGGGGGTAATCCTCGACAGCAAATTAAGTTGGAGGTCGCATGTCGACAGGACGGTGAAGAAGTCGACAATGACCTTATGGCAGTTGCGGAGAGTTATAGGCAGGAACTGGGGGATAAACCCCAAGATTCTGCACTGGCTCTACACATTGGTAGTAAGGCCAAGAGTTCAGTACGGCTCAGTGGTCTGGTGGCCTAGTGTAGAGCGCCCCAGTATTTCCGTAAGATTGGCAAAGGTCCAACGACTAGCCTGTCTCGGAATTACAGGGGCAATGAGGACAACCCCAACAGCCGCACTGGAGGTAATACTGGGACTCCCGGGCCTCGACACTTGGATAAAGAGAGAGGCCATGGCTACCCACCTCAGAATGCGGGATACGGGGCTATGGAATGACCAGGGAGTTCGCACGGGCCATGCTAGGATCGCCGACATGGCTGCTAGAGAAATACCTCTATCAGCCTACAGGGTAACCGAAGCACAGGACCGGCTAAAGTTAGAAAAAGGTTTCTCTCTCACTATCCCAACAAGGGAACAGTGGGAGCAAAAAAGGGTTAAGCTCCAGTCGAATGCCTTGATATGCTACACGGATGGTTCTCGAGTGGCGGAAAGGCAATCCTCTGGAGCAGGAATTTATATGGAAGGCCGGGGGGTGCAAGAAAGCTATGCTTTAGGAAGATTCACCAAGGTATTCCAAGCAGAAGTTTATGCCATCCTATCGGTGGCAACAAGGAACGAGGTCAGGATATCCCCAGAGCAAAAAATTTATATTTGCTCTGATAGCCAAGCCGCACTAAAAGCAATCTTCTCGGCCAGGACAAGATCAGCTCTTGTCCAGGAATGTGGAGATGCTTTAGCCGAATTGGCAAGGGAAAAGGACGTTGAGCTCATCTGGGTCCCGGGACACACGGGGGTCCAAGGCAACGAGAAGGCGGACGAACTAGCCAAACTCGGAGCCGGGGAAACTTCTTTTGGACCGGAACCTTTTTTGGGTATAACAAGGCAGCAGGTCTCAGCAGCTCTAACCGGGTGGGCCTTCAAGACCAGCGAGGAAAAGTGGAAAGGATGCAGGGGCTGTCGTCAGGCCAAGTACCACATAGCGGGATTTGATTCAAAGAAATCGGTCTGGCTAATGGGAAGGAGCCGAAGAACCACGAATCTTTTGATTGTGATCTTGACAGGCCACTGTAAACTAAAGAGACACCTAACACTGATAGGAGTAGAGGAAGATCCCATCTGCCCAAGATGTGGGAGGGATGAGGAAACGTCCTTTCACTACTTGGGAGAATGTGAAGCGTACCAGCGACTGAGGTATAGAACTTTTGGAGCACCTACGCTTCGAATGGAAGAGTTGAACTCCCTACCCTGGACCGAAATTCTGATCTTCATTAGAAAATCAGGAAGGTTTAAGCAGGGAGAAGAGCCCATCGAAGAGGACGATAATGAAGGCGGTTGAGGGGATGGCATGGAGTTGGCAAAAAGGGCCTATGGTGGCCTACTTGCTAGACTTCGGTCTCCCCACAACTACTACTACTACTACTAAGAGCGAAAAATAACGTTATCTAAGTGGTGGCCGTCCTTTTGCAAGCACTGCCGTAGATGAGTTGAAAAGTTTTCAGGAGTCGTGACTGTTCGAGCTCCTCCACGAGCTGTTCCAGGTTTCAACAATCCAGTTGTGCGAACGTTGTTTACCCATTTCCTAATCATGTTTCGTGTAGGAATACGACCGTGACGTTCAACATTAAAATGAATTCGAAACCTGCGTTCTGTGGCAACCACGGAATAACCGGTTTCAATAAATGTGTAGTAAGCAAACACACGATCTCCTACTGTCCGCGGAAACCACAGAACAATACCTAATGGCAACTGAAATGGCATCTACCACCGAGTACATACCACCCGTTCCGAAAACATTAGTTCCCCCCACTGCTTTGCTATACTCATTTCAAAAACGTCATACTTCCCTGCCGGACCCTGTAGTATGGCTATGGAATAGTTCCTAATTTATGAATGCAACTACGTTTATACTAAAATGTCAAAAAACTTGACATTTGATTTTTAAGTTACTTATAGTTGCATTAATAAATTAGGAACTATTCCATAGCCATACTAGATGAAAATAATTTTTGATCATACTGTATTTCGAATATTTTTGGCTGCATAGTTTGATCTCTGTGTTAATTCGTATTGGATGTCAACTGTTTACGGTGCAGATATAAATAATGCCCTACTTTTGTTACAACATTGAGAAATTTAAATCATATTGTGAGGAAGGATAAAGGTTTTGGCCTTACCTGGTGGCGAAAGTTATAGTAGGTATTTTACCAGCTGGTAATTATCGGCCTAATTGGTCTAACTCGCCGAGAAGGGTCAGGGTTCCAGCTACGCTTAAAGAGAATAACAAAAAGAAGAGGGCGCCAGGTCCTCGACGTAGTTTAATCCTTGCGTCGGACCACCACAAGGTAGAAATAAATCCAGCAGAACAAACAGATAAAAGTAACGACCAATAAAATATCACAGCTTTATTGTATGGTGAATACTATAGTAATTTATATATATCCAGAACCATAGGCAGGCAGTATGCAATAATAAATGTAAACAGGCAAACACAGCAGGCAATAAATATATATATATATATATATATATATATATAAACACAGTAGACAATACGCAGCAATAAATATGTATTAAAAAAAACACATTAAAACTAGGCGAAATGACCAAAGAATAATATCCCAATGAGAGCGGGTAAAACAGACGCAATAGCCCCAGAGGAGAGCTACATTAGCACGTAGAAATTCCTCACCAAAAGGCGGCACGGCAAACGGCGTTCCGCGAATAGAAAAAATTTAATTAAATAACGTGGATAGTAACAAGCTATGCGTAGAAGTAACTAATCTGCAAGCATCCTGTGAGGCAGGGTGCGGCAGAGCAGAGCTATGCAAGTATTCAGCCAACGTCTAGCCCCAAGTGTCAGCTCGAAATGACTTTAAAGTAATTATTCAATATTACTACGAGGCGAAAACACCGTGGTTATATGGCCATATAGTTACGGGGTGGTTTCCTAGAATAAAGACATCAGTACCAGCAGTGAACGCTTGAACTTATAATTGAATAAGCTCCTTTAACATACTGGTTTCTACGTTAGGCTGTGTAACTAATATAAGTAAACGCGGATCCGGCGGAGAGGAGTACCGGGGCGGGCCGTGAACCACAGCGCCGGGGGCTCGTAACCTACAAAAGACGCGGAATGGATTCCGATAAAAGTGTATTAACACGGCTAAAACCTGCTACCGGTGAGTGCAATGACCTTACTATGTTGCTACTAAAGCTCACGATTCTATATTATAATAGTTTGCAGGGAAGGAGCGACCAAGTCTTCAGGAAAGCCGAGGTAATTTTGTTTTTAACACTAACTACAAACATAAAGTAACGAGCATAACCTGCTCTATACCTTTTCAACTTCAAATTGGGACTAATCAATTTCAAAATGGGAATAAACAATTTCAAAATGAAATAAACAATTTCAGTTTGAGAATAAACAACTTCAAATTGGGACTAATCATCTTCAAATTGGGAAAAGCTTTTTGTTAACGGTAGTCTTTGCAAAATGACAATTACATGGTTGTGACAGGATGGAACACCAGCAACAACTAACAATAATTAGTTCCGTCCTGTCACAACCACGTAATTGTCATTTTCCAAAGACTACCGTTAACAAAAAGCTTTTCCCAATTTGAAGTTGTTTATTCTCAAACTGAAATTGTTTATTTCATTTTGAAATTGTTTATTCCCATTTTGAAATTGATTATAGTCCCAATTTGAAGTTGAAAAGGTATAGTATCAGCTGCGTACGATTCGCCTGGATGGAACGTACATGCACACGAGGGGACGATTCAGATAACATAAGTGCCCTAACATAATTTGTGCGGGGGAATTCACCTAATTTAACGACAATGTATGCGGCGTGACACTTGGCATTCATAAAATAGCTAGGCGAGTGGTTTGCTTACAGTAATACACATCCAAATATACATATTCTTGCAGTCAAACACCTGGGGAACTAACGCCGGAGCCACTGCGTCGACCTCCAGTGACAGCTTGTGCGACGTGGATGGCTTCACGCTAGGGCCGCAAAGGCCGCAATGAAATCTGAAGGTAGGCAAGGGGTGGCCTCGGATTCTCTAACAGAGTCTTTGGCGAGTAGTTAGTGGAATCCAGATGCAGGCCATCAAATTGCAGGAGTACATGGATTGGTTTCCATCAAAATTGGAGCTCCGACAAGAATTGAATCCCAGCGAAAATCCGTCGAAGCGACGAGACGTAAGTAAATTAGCGAACTAATTATTACGAACGTCGAAAAAGACATATGTGCTTCTAGATCCTCCATAAAACTATTCGGAGATGAGCCAAGCCAAAGGGCTCTTTGAAGCACTAAACTGCGGGGCACCAACAACCAGTCAGCACGAAAATTTCGAATGGAAGGAAAGCCAAAAATACACCTACAAGTCCACGAGTTACAAGTTATCAAAAACTTTCCAAAATTTGGGCTAGAAGATGTACAAAAACCATCCTGACAAATTTGACTGCATCTAGAGATAACAACATTCCTTTAGCTACAAACCAGGCCAGGGAATAGTTTATAATTATTGCGCTTACGGTTGCCTAACCACCAGGCTTAAATATTTGTAGAAATGGAGCCAAAATAAATTTAAATAATGAAATCTAGTTAATTACTAGGGGAGGTGCATATGAAGCTAGTTATTAATTGTAATGAAATGTTTAAAAACTAAAATACAACTAACTAGGCCTATTCTAATGAATGCAAAATTACCAAATGAAACCACGGGCTAATACTTATGAAAAAAATTCAACTAGCAAATTTTTACTAGTACAGGAGAACCTACAAAAGAACCGTAACAACATGTGAAACCTTGCAAGTCTAATAACATGGAAATAAAACCCCAAAAAAAATTCACATTTTTCAATAAGTACATGATGCTGTATATGCTGGTTCAGTTTTCGCCTTGATTTATGGATCACCTTATCACCCCCATTACTAAATGGCAAATGTAGAAGTAGCAATATATTACTAATTTACAATTTAATAAACTAAAGTTAATTAATTTTTTATATCTCACAATGTTTAAAACATTAAACAGAAAAATTGCTACCTATATAAGAATTAGGTAAAGCTGGTACTGGGCATAACTTACTTGACAATTCCGGAAAGACACTGCAATCACAGAAACTTATTGGAACGCTATAAATATCAAAGCTGACTGATGGCTGCTACAGCTGCCTTCATTGGAACATTCTTCAATTGGCAACAAATTGTATGTCATTAAGGCTGAAATATAGGACCCTGAGAGTCAAGTCGATCTTCTGATGTTCACTATAACAAATAAAAATTTCCATGTGAGTTCATTATAGATACTTAATTTAAATTTTAACTTTAAAGGTTACGTCAGTTCATGTAAAAAGATAAATTTGCAATTTTTATATATTTGTGCAGTGTAAATACTTTCGGCAATTAAATAATTTCGAAATGCAACTACGCACTTTAGGCATTGTTCTGTAAAAACCTACAATATTTAATATTAAATAAATAATATAGGCAACTAAATAAACAAGAAATTATGTTCTATTGCACTTTATTTGCAGTGGGTATTGAGCTTACGATTTTGATCAAAATTTGTACACAATGTTTTCATAATTGGAACTTGATACGTTTTCTTACCGTAAGAATAATACAATAATACATTTTCCACTAATAAAACCATGTGTTTAAAAAATAAATTACATAAGGGTTGGCCATGGAAAGCAAAATACATGTCAACAGCAGGTTTTAGAGACAGCAAACTTTAGAATTTTCATTGCAGGTTATAATATAAACTTATGACAACAACAATGAAAGTTAATGAGTTCTAAAGCTTGCTGTTTACATTATTCTTAGTTTCCATAGCCAATCCTTAAGTAATTTCTTTTTGAACACAAAGGATAATCCACTCAGCTCCCTGCATAAGTCTGTCACGAAACTCCTGGGCTGTCAAATTGTAATTATTATATTTAAGTTGGCAGCAAATTTAAAATTTCGTTGGTAACTTTCTACTTTTACATTTGGAAACACTGCAAAATTTTGAAACTTCCAAATTTCAAAATTTGATGTATTTGTCAAAGTGACATTTCAATCCGTAATTGTCTCTATCAACGAAGTATCTTTTTTAAAATGCACCAAACACCAACTTTGAGAAATTATAAGGCCACTAATTAACACCACCAACAAAAAGTGTGTTATTCATATGTTGTTGAAGAGTTTCTATCCCAACATGGGCATGCTGTTCTTAGACTGCATCCTTACCAGTGCCAGTATAATCACATAGAGTTAGCATGGGCATTTGCAAAAAACTATTACCACAAGCATATACAATCCCAACCTTCATCCAAAGATAATGTTGACAAGTTATGGTGTATAGCTCTAAGTAATTTTACAGAGCAAATGTGGAAGAACAGTATTGCTCATTGTGAACCACTTATTAAAAATGACTGGATAAAATACATGGGCACTTGCAGTGTGGCGGATATTCCTCCAGTCATAATATCGTTAACTGAATCTGATACTGATGAGTGCGACATGGAATTCTCTTCAGATTCTGAAACAACAGACTGATTGTGGAAATATAAAAGTATCCACTATAAATTTCTTATTCTCTCTCTTTTTCTGTAGCACTACAGCCCTAGGTGCGTTTTGGCTTAAAATTCAATACTTACATTTCCAATTTGTAACTTTGTTTAATAATATTTTCTGCTTTCGACATAAAACGGTCGAACATAACCTATCTTTATTTATCACTAGTTTAGTCACTAGATTTGAAGTACATTCCATAAAAAAGCTACTATTATAAGTACACTCAAGAAATTTTAAAACAATTATTTTTGACAGCCCAGGAGTTTTGTGAACAGAGTTATACTCTGCACACAAATTGCAGTTTAGTTGCTTTATAAGCCAATTAAACTTTTTTTGTAGATCCAACCGGAAATCTTGAATTAAAATACAGCTGCAACTGCACTTACGAATTTCCTATACATTTTAGATAGATGGCACATCTATTGAAAATCTTTAAAATGTTTGATATAAGAAAGATTAAGTTCTCAAGGTAGACATTGATTGTTTCTTAACACTTTCCCTAAAGTAAGATGGTAATTCATATTTGTGTTGTTAGAAAAGCACCGCTCTGAAGAGAAATTATTACTTGTTTGTAATCAAGTGAGACTAGTGCATTACAAAAAAAAACAAATAAAGCTGACAAAGCTAGGAATACTTACCAAAGCGAGGGAAGGTATTACGCCTATTACGGATTATAACAAATTCAGATCATGATATACCAGAAGATGCTCATATTCAATATTTTGCCAAGTAGGTACCCTTTGAAATTAAATATCTACCTTCTTTTTCAGTTTCTGCTCTGTTTAGAAATTAAAAATTATTGCAAATTACCTGCATGTTATTGGATTTATTGAAGTAAATGGAGCATTAAAATAATTTGTTTTTTTACAGTGTTGCTTGTAATGACATATAGGTACAGTACTTTGTAAAAATTTGCTTATTCTTGAATTATTTAGTAGTTTTTTTTTAGAAACACTATTTACAATATACTCGGAATAATTCCAACAAAATATTTCAAGTTGTGTTAAAATTTGCCATTTATATCAAATTTCTTAGAGCAAAATGAGCAAAAATGTTTATACTAAACTATAAATACTCGTAGTTCTTGACTAAGCCTGTTGAAAAATAACATTGCCTTCAAATCAAATTGTTGGTTTTAACCTTTGAACATATTTATTATTTAAAAGATTTATTTATGTAATGCAGAAACGATTTATCATATTTTTACTATAGTTTATTATTTTCTATGGAACAATAATAGTTTTCCCCGCGCCTGGAATGAAACAGTAGTTGTACTTATATTAAAACCAAAGAAGGCCAAATTAGATCCGAACAGCTACCGACCAATAGCACTAACAAGTTGCGATCCGAACAGCTACCGACCAATACCACTAACAAGTTGCTTGTGCAAAACTATGGAAAAGATGATTAACTGTCGACTAAAATGGTATCTTGAAGAAAATAATCTCATTAATAGTCTTCAGGGCGGCTACAGAGATGGACTATCTACAACTGATCAACTTGTTTCCCTAGACTCAGAAATACATAGCGCGTTTGTTAGCAAGCAACACATGATAGCTATTTTCTTCGACCTTGAAAAAGCATTCGATACGACATGGAAACATAACATAGTCAAATTGATCAGAAATTACGGATTAAATGGGCATATTGTGCATTTCATAAACAATTTTCTAAGGAACAGATCATTCAGAGTAAGAATAGGAAATACGCTATCTGAACCACACATACAACAAAACAAAGTTCCACAAGGATCTATCCTTAGTACCACATTGTTTATCATAGCTATTAATCAAATAAGTGAAGCTATAGCAACCCCAACTAAAGCTCTACTCTACGTAGACGATCTAGTCATCTACTGTAAAGGAAAAAGTCTAATCACCGTGAGAAAGCATCTGCAAACAACTGTTAACAAATTACAAGCATGGTCAGAGGAGACAGGTTTTCAGTTTTCTAGCCAAAAAACAAAGTGTATGCATTTCTGCAAACTACAGAGGTGCAATTTAAACCCGAAACTAATGTTGTATAACAACGAAATATAATACGTATCCTCTTTAAAGTATCTTGGACTAATATTTGATAGAAAATTAACGTGGAAAGAGCACATAATAAATCTGAAAAATGAATGTACAAAACGGATGAATATAATTAAATGTTTAGCTCACACTAGCTGGGGATCAGAAAAAGACGTTCTGCTGCGTTTGTATCGAACAATCATAAGATCTAAAATCGACTACGGCTCTATTGTGTATTCCGCTGCTGCACGAAGTACACTCAAAATTATCGATTCTGTCCACCACACAGGCATTCGCATTGCCATTGGAGCATTTAGAAGCAGCCCCGTAAAGAGCATATTAGCAGAAAGTGGAGAATCCTCACTAGAACTTAGAAGAGATAACGCAGTAATTACTTACGCTGCAAAATTAGCCGCACATCCCACAAACCCCGTTCACCAGTTTGTCCAGCTGAACTCAATCCTAAACGCAATCTCCCAAAAATCCCTTTGTAATCGAATTAAGTGCTTAAAATCTAAATACCATAACCTAACACCATCTACGGCCAACAAAATTCCCCCCTGGACAATGATGCCGCCAAACATCATATTAAACCTAGCAAAATTTTCGAAACATGAGACACACCCAGATATATACAAAATCAAATATCAGGAATTAATTAACTCACTACCATTGCACAAACATATCTTTACAGATGCTTCAAAAATGGAAAATGGCACAGGAGCGGCCTGTGTTTGAACAAAATAGCTACGAATACCATCTACCTAATGAAATGAGCATATTCACAGCGGAAGCTTTTAGTATCATGCAAAGCCTCATCCACATATCCACAAGCGTTCATAACAAATTTGTAATCCTCTCAGACTCACTAAGTGTACTAACTAGCCTACAACATCCCTCAAAACATCCACTTATCTCAAACATTTTAAAACAACTACACATCATATCGAGACAAAGCAAAGACGTACAACTAATCTGGATTCCCTCGCACATCGGTATAGCTGGTAACGAAAAAGTCGATCGTGCAGCTAAATCTGCCATTGGGAAGGACGAATTCGCAACCACAAGCATATTTTATGATGACGCAAAGACCATAATTTAAAATCTCCTCAGGGAAGGATGGGAGATCGAGTGGACCAACGTCACTAACAACAAATTAAGAGACATTAGACCGACAGTGAAACCCTGGCCTTGCTCAATCAGTCGCCATCAACAAGTGCTGTTAACCAGATTGAGAATTGGACATACCCGGATCACCCATGTTCACCTTCTTCGTCATGAGGACCCACCAATTTGCGAAGTCTGCAATACGCAAATCACCGTTCGACATTTACTCGTTGAGTGTACAAAATACAACCAGGCAAGAAGAGCAGCTGAGATAACGTCCAATGTCGTCAGTGTTATCCTAAATAATGACTATCAAAATGTGCAAAAACTTATGCGTTACCTAAGTGTCACTAAAATGTCAAATAATATAATATAAATCTATAGTTCCCGGGGCTAATAGGCAGTGTCTTGATGCCTTGTATTTTATCTCTTTAATAATAATAATAGTTTATTATTTTCATTTACCTCCTCCACCACAAATAATTAATTACAGCAGCTTTTGTATCTTGAGTGCACAGACATTTTTTTTTCTAATTCGGTTTTGAAAAGTCATACTTTTCCACATTCATTTTGGTTAGGAAAAGGGCAACAAATAAAAAAAAACTAGCATAACCATACAACCTCGCATTTTTTTTTTGATCTGAGACTTAGTGTTTGTTGATTAGAAAAATTTCCAGTAAATCCTCAAAAAGTAACAGAAAAGCTACCAGATGTATGTGTTGAAAGTGAACAAACCCACCAAACCCATGTCTACATTAAATGGCAACCGAATACTTGACATTCAAAATGTTATAAACAAAATTTAAATGGACAGATAAAAAATGTGGATTATTTATTCATAAAGATTTCCCATTTCTAGAACCGAGTCCTGTTGGAGTAATCGAAAGTAACAGACTTGTTGAAGTTAAATGTCTTGTCAGAAGCAGTAAAATTAAAGAAGCCTTTGCAGAAAATACAAAAGTTTGGATTAAGTTAAAACGCAGATGTTAAATTTTATATCAAAGAAAACCAACATTATTATTATCAAATACAAGGTCACCTAAATGTATGGAACCGACCTTGTTATTTCAACACTATTCAAGCTAAATCGATAAAATTTAATATGTATGCTGTTTACAAAGCCTTCTATTATTTCCACAGTTTTGTTATTTTTTAATTGACAAGGTTGGGAGCTGCACAGCCAACTTGATTTTTTTTAAATAGGAAGGGGGGTCAAATCGCATACCGTTTGAAAGGTATTTTCAAGTAAAATTTAGCGACATGCCGCTTGCCACAGTTATCTCTAAAGATAACTTCGCTATTGTAAATTAAAGATTGGGAGTAGGTATCAACTGGATAACTGAAGATTTAGTGAGAGCTGAAAACAATGGTTAGTTTATGTTGTTTAACGAACGTCAAAAGCTTAAAACTGTACCCGAAGTGCTAAATTATGGAGCATCTTACAGAAAAAGAACGTATAGAAATCTTGATGATGATAGGATACGGTGATAGAAAACGCAGTCATGCAGAAGTACGCGATTTGTTTATAATTTGCTTATAAATGATTCTTGTACTAGATGAGCTTCATAAACTTAAAACTCGGTTTCAACATAAAACAATTCATTGTTCCCCATCCTAACTGGATCTTTTACCAGTTAATACCTACTGCCAATCTTTAATTTACAATAGCGAAGTTATCTTTAGAGATAACTATGGCAAGCAGCATGTCGCTGAATTTTACTTGCAAATACCTTTCAAACGGTATGTGATATGATTCCCCTTCCTATTTGAAAAAAATCAAGTTGGCTGTGCAGCTCTTGACCTTGTGAATTAAAAAAATTACAAAACTGTGGAAATAATAGAAGACTTTGTAAACAGCATGTATATTAAATTTTATCGATTTAGCTTAGTTTTGAAATAACAAGGCCAGTTCCATACATTTGGTATGCACTGTATGCAATACTGACTGTTGTTATTTAGTGTTACGTATAGATATCGAAAAAATCAAATATTTTGGCAGAACAAAATGTTACCTAAATTAATCAATTTTTGGGATGAATATGTTTTGCCAGAATTCAAGAATACCCAGAGGACTAAAGAGTAGATTTGATAATAGTGATAAAAAAATTAAATTAAGTATAATAATAATTTAAAATGTTTATTAATAAGCAATTAGCAATAAAGTTGATCACTAATGTACATTCACTATATTAAAATAAATGGTTTTGGGTGAAAAGCGTTTTATTTTCAAATACATATTTGCTACTATGCTTGTGGTTTCAGTAATCCAGTATGAAGTATAAAAGTATAAAAAACCTGGTTTTTTAAAATAAACTCTCATTAAAGGGGGTGGGGTATCCCAGTAGAGTAAATTTTTTTCTATTCCTGATTTTCCACAAAGTTTTTAAAGTACATAACAGGAAATTTATATCATTTTATTAAAAAAAGTGTATTAAAATATATTTTTTCTAAATTGTTAGAAAAAGTTTCGATGCTTTCAAATCAATTTACTTTTCCACTTTTTAAAAATAGTTAGGAAATTAAGATTTCCTGTTTTCAAAATGGAGATATTGATGTGCAAAATATTGTGTCTGCTACGTGTTGACCTCACTGACACTCGGTCAGCAAACATTCATCTCGTGTTGGAATAACAATCATTTCCACACTTGGTAGACAAATAACTATTTTATTACTTTTACAGCAGTAGCCAACCGTCAAAAGTAATTACTTACTGCAATAGAAGAGAAGAAACAAGAACATTATTTATTAGTACGCAAATCCCAGAATGATTTTTCTAGCTAATAGAAATTTAAATTACTAAATATATATTGACCATTGCCATTAACACTGTTTTAATTGATGCATTCTTTTTTAAGCTGTAACCCCATTCCTAGACATATGTACAACATCAAAATTTAAAATTGCTGAATTCTCAAGACGAATAATAACGCCAAGGGCAAATGCGTTTACTTGCGCCTTTATTCAGTACCACTTGCGTTGCTTTATTTTGTGCAATTAAAGTTGATCATTAGTAGTAGCCGTAGGTCTGAATCCAGCTTGTGCATCTTGTGAATTATTACAAATGGTAATATACAGGGTGAGGCACATAAAGTGTTACAGAGCAATAGCACTCAAACTATTGATCACATCCAAAAATGTTTCAGACAAAAGTTTCAGTGTTCGAGAAGGCCATCATACTGGACCACCCTATTTTTTTATCGGTGGAGGCGCTGAAACTACGTCAAGGTCAACTCCACTTTTTTAAATGGAACCATGTATTTTTTTCGATGACATTACCGATTTGAAGACAAATTCAGCGACCTGAAACACAAGGTCATTCTAGTCACGCAAAGTATGAAAATAGTCGAAAAATCGAAAAATGCAACAGTGCAACAAACACGAGTCAACACGACGGTGCACCACCCCATTATGCTATGTGTTTAAGACAAGTGATGACTGAGATTTTTGGCGAAAAGTGGATAGGACGAGGCGCTCCTGTAGCTTGGCCACCTCGATCGCCAGATCTAACATCAGCAGATTACTTTTTATGGGGTTTTGTCAAAGATCGCGTAATGGCGGTAGCACCTACCACGCCTGACGACATGAAAGACAAAATACGACGTGCATGTACCGAAATTACACCACAAATGTTAGCTGAAGTTAGATGGTCTTTTCATCAGCGAATTAACAAGTGCTTACAAGTCGAGGGTCATCACTTCGAGCATCTTCTGTAGGTAGAACCAAACCAAGGTTAGTGGATCCTTTGAAAGTGATTATTCCGATACATAGTTCCATTTAAAAATCTGGAGTTGACCTTGACGTAGCTTCAGCGCCTCCATCGATAAAAAAATAGGGTGGTCCAGTATGACGGCCTTCTCGAACACTGAAACTTTTGTCTGAAACATTTTTTGGATATGATCAATAGTTTGAGTGCTATTGCTCTGTAACACTTTATGTGCCTCACCCTGTATATAAAATATGAAATGGTTTGGACGATGCATACTCATCTTAATTTCTCTTATTTCCTAAAATTTCCAATCAAATCAATTATAATTATTAATTAGGTAGATAATCACAAAACATCTATTTTTGTTCGTAGCAGTTGGAAAAAATGTTTTTTTTGCAAATTTGTTAAAAAACCTAACTTCAATTATAACTGCCAAAGAAAATCAGAAAATAAATTAAGTTAAGGGTTATAGAGCCATTGTCCAGGTGCCTGGTTTTAAGATATAACCAGTCCTTAATGTTATCTGCATTGGAACAAAGATTGCTATAAATTTAGTGAAAGTATACTATGTGTCCTTAAGAGTTTATGAAAGTCGAAACAAACTAATTTTGTACATGGAATTAGTATTAAAATATGTGTTAATTATTTATTAGGTAATTATCAATATTTTCACCTAAATTATTAATACTATTTATTTAGAATCAAAGATTCGTTTTTCAAAAAGTTAAAAAAGTGTTCGAAATTGTTGATAAGGAGACATTGATAACAGTACAGTGAAATCTCTTATAACAAACACTCCATTAAGGGAACATTTTTGTTGGCACCATCAGGAACCAATGTAGTTTAAATGCAAGGGCATCTTCATTAAGCGGACTCTCTGTTAACGGGAAAATTCTGGAATTTTTAAAATATTTCCCTCTTTTAAACGGACATGTTACTAATAATGTGCTTAAATGGTAGGGAACTGGGGAATTACATGTTTTTATATGTGTGGTACGAGACGCGTTATAAATTGCGTGTTCAGATGCTAGCTTGTAAACTAGGGGAATTACCTCTTTTTATATGCGTCCTATGTTTTCCAACCTTAATTCTCAGTTTTGTATCCGAATTTCAGAAGTGAAAGAAGTGTTCTGCGAAAACGATTTTATTTATTTATAGCAAAGTGCTCTTTGTTTATAGCTGCATTTGATACAAAGCAGGTAGGTTTTCTTCATTACAGACTGCAGTTGATATGTATGTACTAAAGCTACTTTTTTAGAGTAGTGTCATAATGAAAAGCAAACGTAGAACTGTATGTATTATTTATCGTTCTATATTCAAATAAAGATTAAACAAAATAAAAGAAAATTAAAGCATTTCTATTAAGAGGACACCTCCATTAAGCGGAAAAAAATCGTGGCACCACGGTGTCCGCTTATGAGTGATTTCACTGTATATTGCATCCTTATGCAATGCTTGTCCTTACAAGCAAATATGTTTATAAGAGTTACATAAGCGTCAACGGCAATGTATAACGTTTTTGTAAATTCACACTATAGTATATTAGGGCAATGATCCTTCATATTCTATTAATTTTATATTAGACGTAATGTATTTTTAAAAGAATAATAATAAATAATACATTCGAAAAACTTAGTTTAAAATTACTTGCTTGGTAATTTTAGGTACTAAAAATTGATAAGATGTTTATAATTTTAAATTCTAATGGATTGTCAAAATTTTACTAAATCTTACCAGAGCAAAGGTGTTATTACAAAAGTAAATATAAATTTTGTAAAAACCAGCTCATACAAAATGCAATATTAACATTATATGATTTTAAGTAGCTATTTAATGTGTAGCATTGAATCAAGAAGTAGTTAAATTCAGCACTAATTTACCAACAGTGGAAAAGGTAGGTGAATTATCTAAGTTAAGTAATCAATCAGTTATTTTAAGACTTTCAATTAATTGGTTTATAAGCAACATTAGAAAAGACCATATTAACGTAAAAGTTGATATATTTTTGAGTGAGCGAACTGTTTTATGATGGTTAACAATCGTTCCCAATGTTGAAGTGACAATTGTTTAAATTTATACCTAAAGCCTGTGATGTACATCTACAAAAACAGAGAAGACACCGTGTCGCTATTCCATCAGATGCTACACTTGGAGTTTTGTCAAGGTTCTGAAAGAAAAGAAAATTCATATTACGAATACTTGTTGGTCATTTACTTATTACCAAAATATTATTAATTATTAGACATTTATTGCAAAAGTATGTCTGGCGACATAAGCAACATAACGAAATTCATTAAGTTTGCTACAGATACGAAAGCAAACCATGAAATATAATATTTAGTCAAAATTAAAGAATCTACGTCAATAAATCACTTGGGTAGACTAGAGTGCCTTGATGTCAGTTTGACGTATTTGTCCTTTACCAGGGATAGATTGTTGTCCACTCTTACTCTCAAGTACGTTAGAAGAAGACATATACCTTTCTCCTTTTTGCAATTTTAGTAACAATAACTAACTACCTACTTAACCTGACTAAACTATAGTTTACGTTTCATCATAATGCGCGTACATTCGAGTATAAATCTATTTAACTGTATCATAGATTAAATAAATATGACAATTCCGCCGAATTTATTTGTACACACTATTTCCAGCACTTTCTCATTATGCAGATTCTAAAATGAAAAGGGAATAGCAAATAGTTTTCATTAATATAATACAATAAAATACCTTCTAATAATTTTTTTTACAAGTTTATGGATATGTCAAGTTCAAAAATAATGCCAACATGACAATAATTATTTTTGCTACTCACTAATAGAAAGTTGGCTTTTTTATAATATTTACAGCCAGTTTTATAAAGACCACTAATGTGAGGTTAACTTTAATTCGTTATTAAAATAAACAACAGGGCATCAAAACGTTAGTGCTTAGTGACATTTTATTCATTAGTAAACAATTTCTGCTGCGCTTTTGTTAGTTTAACAACAAATTAAAGTTAACCTCAGATTAGTTGTCTCTATAAGACTGGCTGTAAAAGGCATAAAAAATGTTACATTTCATTTATGTAAAGATCATTGCTATGGAAATGCTGCTGTAAACAGTTTCTGTGCGTCGCTTCGAAAGGAGGCACAGAAAGTAAAGCCACAGAATAAACACCTAACGGACTCAGAAGCGACACTCGCGGCGGCGCCTTTGTTGTTCGAGTAGCCGATTTCAACTATGACGGTTATATTGAAAGAGTAGATTCAAACAATTACACACCACCAACCACCTCTTAATGCACTCATGTTCAAATAAATCTAATTTTTCTACTAATTAGTAATAAAACACAGGTCGTAAATCGCTCAAATTGCGTTAAAACCAATGCATGGAAACACAAATCTACTCACTGGGAACATGGATACGCGCTGATTTTTTGATACCTGCCAAACAGACAGTGTCGCTTCTGCAGTTAAACAGTTTTTAAACTTAGTTAATTAAACTCGTAGAAAAAATCATGTGTTTGAGCACAGAAAGTTATTTGTTGACCTTGTGCACTTGAAACCCTCTCTACGGTCAGGTCGCAACAGATGCACTCGGTGCAGCAAATTCTACTTTCTACGCTTATTATACAAATAACTATTACTATGCGATTGAAAAAAGGACAAATACGTCAAATTGACATCAAGGCTCCCTAGGAAAAACGATGTAAAGCAATGCATTTTATGAGCGCACAGAGACTTATCTGACAAACCAATGTAGAGGCAACGTTGAAGCTTATCAGAATTTATAATTGGCGTTTCCCTAAGTTGCATATGCCGACAGCGCACTATACTATCATACATACCAAATACGCAGGCACTGGCTGTACAGCATGCTTATTTTAGGTTATATTACACTACAGATATACTACAAGTACGGTCTGAAATTATTTAAACAAACTCCTGCAACCATAGATTATCTTATCAACCCTTGGCAAATGGTAAATATATCACGCTTTAATTTTCGCAAATGCCTAATATACACAAAAGACAGAACAATACCTGTAATATCCACAAAACAATACCTAAATGTAGTGCACAGTGCACAAAACAGTAACTAATATAGTGTAATATCTACATTCTACAACAATCACAAATACAAATACATTCGCGCATGAGCAGTAGATATCGTACAAGAATGTGATCAGCGGTTTCAAAACAATTCACCAACAATCAACAATGTCCTATGGCAAATGGCACTGGTAGGGTCCCTGTTTCTGTATACCGGGTGCATATTTGAGTTCGCTCGATGCTACAGCGCAGTCGGTGAATGCCGGACTCTGATTGGTCGGTGGTGCGCCGCGCAATGCTTGGTCAATGCCTCGTTTGCCTTTATGTAGGTAATTCTGTAGGCAATAAGTAAAATGATTGTTCAATAGATCTAATACCTGCTTTTGTTTACACCCGGACTAGCTCTGATACGTACCTACTGTCAACACCTAATTGCAACTTAAAATTGAGTAACATTCCAAAAATAATATGAACATAATACAATTGAAAACAAAATATAGGTTATAACAAAAATAAATTTTCATAGATCTTTTGAATTACATCAACACAAACTGCTGCAGCTTTGCAAGAAAATAATATAAGCAGCGACTCCAACAGGTATTAAAAGACGACGAAATTCAAAATAACAAATAAGTATAACTACTTATTTATTGTTTCATACAATTCAGCTTAAGTAGTTTCTGAATAGGATGATTTCTTAACACCAAAACAGGGTAAATCTTGTCTGTTCATCTATAGATAGATAGATATTTATTGGTGCTAATATGCAACAAGTGCACTTACGTAAGTCAAAAAAAAAGATTACAGTAAAATTAAAACTAATAAGAATCATCGGTTCAAATTCAAACGTCATTCAAGAAGGACACGAAGTTGGCGACCAATCAGAGCCCCGCATTCCCGGTCCGCGCTGTGGCATCGAGCGAACTCAAATATGCATACCGGGTGACCATAAATGGTTGTGATATTTTTTAGTAATAATATATTAAGGGCAAATTATTTTGCCAGTAAAACTGTTTTACGAAAGTAAGTATTTTGTTTGGGCAATGTCACAAGACAAACTAACTTAATGACAGTTTAAATGACATCTTTGAAATACCACCTTGATTAAGACAACATATTTAGTGGTTGCCATGGATATAAGTGGTAAAAGAAAGTGATAAAATCCCAAGGAAAATTTTGATTTTATCTGCCGAGCTTGCGAGTAACATTTTTTCTTCAAACTCTATCTCGTCTGCCGCATGGCAATAAAGTGACAGTTTAGCATCATCAATCCAGCAGTACAATGCCACATTTTACTGCCGTTTGAAGAAAAACTGCTATAATTTAATCTCTCGGTATTTTCCAATTTGCTACGGC
This sequence comes from Agriotes lineatus, assembly GCA_940337035.1. Taxonomy (NCBI): domain Eukaryota; kingdom Metazoa; phylum Arthropoda; class Insecta; order Coleoptera; family Elateridae; genus Agriotes; species Agriotes lineatus. Next base: position 67,062 of record CALNHX010000988.1, on the reverse strand, counting down.
TTTTCACGGCTGTCAATACAAAATTTATGTTTTTTGGATATTTATTGAATTGTTGGATAACATTTTGTATGGCACGTATGCTATTACAAATAATTCACGAGAGAAAAGGACTCTCTCGTCCTAGCGGCTTTGAGGGCTCAAATTTTCTCTCGGGAATTATTTATAATATAATAACACACTTATACCATAAATAACTATTTGCTAAATCACATGGTCATTGATCTGTGAATGCAATGGCTCATATTTTAGTACATATACAGTGAAGTCCATTTATAATGCAATATGATCAACTATAGTTCCTCGACAAGAAGAGTGCTCCTAAAAATATTCAAAATAATTAGAATGGGTCTTGAGATGTCACCTACGGCTTGCAAATAGCATATAAATGATTTATTAGCACCTGCATAAGTTATTTGCCAGGTTTCAATTGGTTTGAATATTAAACCAAACGAACGAAAATTGTACTTGTTGTGTAGTCTAATAATTCTTTATTACGAGTAAGTTTAAGTAAAATATACAACTGGAGAATGCACAATGCCTATAAATATAGTCAGCGGTCTATAATTGATTAACTATGGCTCCTCGACAGGAAGAGTGCTTTTAAAAATACTCAAAATAATTCTACCGGGTCTAGCAATGTCATATAAGACTTGCAAATTGAAAATAAATGCTTTATTAGCACCTGCAAAACCTATTTGATACGTTTGAATTGGTTTGAAAATAAAACTAAACGAACGAAAACTGTATTTGTTGTGTAGTCTAAAAATTCATTATTAAGTTTGCTCAAGATATACAACTGGAGAATGCACAATGCCTATAAATATAGTCAGCGGTTTATAACTGATTAACTATTGTTCCTCGACAGGAGGAGTGCTTTTAAAAATATTCAAAATAATTCGAATGGGTCTTGCAATGTCACCTACGGCTTGCAAATTGAATATAAATAATTTATTAGCACCTGCAAAAGCTATTTGACACCTATTAATTGGTTTGAATATGAAACCAAACGAACGAAAATTGTATTTGTTGTGTAGTCTAAAAGTTCATTAATAAGTTTGCCTAAGATATACAACGGGAGAATGCACAATGCTAATAAATATACTCAGCGGTCTATAATTGATTAACAATTGTTCCTCGAAAGGGAGAGTACTTCTAAAAATATTCAAAATAATTAGAATGGGTCTTGCGATGTCACCTACGGCTTGCAAATAGCATATAAATGATTTATTAGCACCTGAAAAAGCTATTTGACAGGTTTGAATTGGTTTGAATATTAAACCAAACGAACGAAAATTGTATTTGTTGTGTAGCCTTTTAAAAATACTCAAAATAATTCTAACGGGTCTAGCAATGTCATATGAGGCTTGCAAATTGAAAATAAATGCTTTATTAGCACTTGCAAAACCTATTTGATACGTTTGAATTGGTTTGAAAATAAAACTAAACGAACGAAAACTGTATTTGTTGTGTAGTCTAAAAATTCATTATTAAGTTTGCTCAAGATATACAACTGGAGAATGCACAATGCCTATAAATATAGTCAGCGGTTTATAACTGATTAACTATTGTTCCTCGACAGGAGGAGTGCTTTTAAAAATATTCAAAATAATTCGAATGGGTCTTGCAATGTCACCTACGGCTTGCAAATTAAATATAAATAATTTATTAGCACCTGCAAAAGCTATTTGACACCTATTAATTGGTTTGAATATGAAACCAAACGAACGAAAATTGTATTTGTTGTGTAGTCTAAAAGTTCATTAATAAGTTTGCCTAAGATATACAACGGGAGAATGCACAATGCTAATAAATATACTCAGCGGTCTATAATTGATTAACAATTGTTCCTCGAAAGGGAGAGTACTTCTAAAAATATTCAAAATAATTAGAATGGGTCTTGCGATGTCACCTACGGCTTGCAAATAGCATATAAATGATTTATTAGCACCTGAAAAAGCTATTTGACAGGTTTGAATTGGTTTGAATATTAAACCAAACGAACGAAAATTGTATTTGTTGTGTAGCCTTTTAAAAATACTCAAAATAATTCTAACGGGTCTAGCAATGTCATATGAGGCTTGCAAATTGAAAATAAATGCTTTATTAGCACTTGCAAAACCTATTTGATACGTTTGAATTGGTTTGAAAATAAAACTAAACGAACGAAAACTGTATTTGTTGTGTAGTCTAAAAATTCATTATTAAGTTTGCGCAAGATATACAACTGGAGAATGCACAATGCCTATACATATACTCAGCGATCTATAATTGATTAACTATTGTTCCTCGACAGGAAGAGTACTTCTAAAAATATTCAAAATAATTCGTATGGGTATTGCAATGTCATCTACGGCTTGCAAATTGATTATAAATGCTTTATTAGAAACTGCAAAAGCTATTTGACGCGGTTGAATTGGTTTGAATTTGAAACCAAACTAACAAAAATTGTATTTGTTGAGTAGTCTAAAAATTAATTTTTAAGTTTGCGTAAGATATACAACTGGAGAATGCACAATGCCTATAAATATAGTCAACGGTCTATAATTGATTAACTATGGTTCCTCGACAGGAAGAGTGCTTCTAAAAATATTCAAAATAATTAGAATGGGTCTTGCGATGACACCTACGGCTTGCAAATAGCATGTAAATGATTTATTAGCACCTGCAAAAGCTATTTGACACGTATGAGTTGGTTTGAATATGAAACCAAACTAACGAAAATTGTATTTGTTTTATAGTCTAAAAATTCATTATTAAGGTTGCATAAAATATACAACTGGAGAATGCACAATGCCTATAAATATAGTCAACGGTCTATAATTGATTAACTATGGTTCCTCGACAGAAAGCGTGCTTCTAAAAATATTCAAAATAATTCGTATGGGTCTTGCAATGTCATCTACGGCTTGCAAATTGATTATAAATGCTTTATTAGAACCTGCAAAAGCTATTTGACGCGGTTGAATTGGTTTGAATTTGAAACCAAACTAACAAAAATTGTATTTGTTGAGTAGTCTAAAAATTAATTTTTAAGTTTGCGTAAGATATACAACTGGAGAATGCACAATGCCTATAAATATAGTCAGGGGTCTATAATTGATTAACTATTGTTCCTCGACAGGAAAAGTACTTCTAAAAATATTCAAAATAATTCGTATGGGTATTGCAATGTCATCTACGGCTTGCAAATTGATTATAAATGCTTTATTAGAACCTGCAAAAGCTATTTGACGCGGTTGAATTGGTTTGAATTTGAAACCAAACTAACAAAAATTGTATTTGTTGAGTAGTCTAAAAATTAATTTTTAAGTTTGCGTAAGATATACAACTGGAGAATGCACAATGCCTATAAATATAGTCAACGGTCTATAATTGATTAACTATGGTTCCTCGACAGGAAGAGTGCTTCTAAAAATATTCAAAATAATTAGAATGGGTCTTGCGATGACACCTACGGCTTGCAAATAGCATATAAATGATTTATTAGCACCTGCAAAAGCTATTTGACACGTATGAGTTGGTTTGAATATGAAACCAAACTAACGAAAATTGTATTTGTTTTGTAGTCTAAAAATTCATTATTAAGGTTGCATAAAATATACAACTGGAGAATGCACAATGCCTATAAATATAGTCAACGGTCTATAATTGATTAACTATGGTTTCTTGACAGAAAGAGTGCTTCTAAAAATATTCAAAATAATTAGAATGGGTCTTGCGATGACACCTACGGCTTGAAAATAGCATATAAATGATTTATTAGCACCTGCAAAAGCTATTTGACACGTATGAGTTGGTTTGAATATGAAACCAAACTAACGAAAATTGTATTTGTTTTATAGTCTAAAAATTCATTATTAAGGTTGCATAAAATATACAACTGGAGAATGCACAATGCCTATAAATATAGTCAACGGTCTATAATTGATTAACTATGGTTCCTCGACAGAAAGAGTGCTTCTAAAAATATTCAAAATAATTCGTATGGGTCTTGCAATGTCATCTACGGCTTGCAAATTGATTATAAATGCTTTATTAGAACCTGCAAAAGCTATTTGACGCGGTTGAATTGGTTTGAATTTGAAACCAAACTAACAAAAATTGTATTTGTTGAGTAGTCTAAAAATTAATTTTTAAGTTTGCGTAAGATATACAACTGGAGAATGCACAATGCCTATAAATATAGTCAGGGGTCTATAATTGATTAACTATTGTTCCTCGACAGGAAAAGTACTTCTAAAAATATTCAAAATAATTCGTATGGGTATTGCAATGTCATCTACGGCTTGCAAATTGATTATAAATGCTTTATTAGAAACTGCAAAAGCTATTTGACGCGGTTGAATTGGTTTGAATTTGAAACCAAACTAACAAAAATTGTATTTGTTGAGTAGTCTAAAAATTAATTTTTAAGTTTGCGTAAGATATACAACTGGAGAATGCACAATGCCTATAAATATAGTCAACGGTCTATAATTGATTAACTATGGTTCCTCGACAGGAAGAGTGCTTCTAAAAATATTCAAAATAATTAGAATGGGTCTTGCGATGACACCTACGGCTTGCAAATAGCATGTAAATGATTTATTAGCACCTGCAAAAGCTATTTGACACGTATGAGTTGGTTTGAATATGAAACCAAACTAACGAAAATTGTATTTGTTTTATAGTCTAAAAATTCATTATTAAGGTTGCATAAAATATACAACTGGAGAATGCACAATGCCTATAAATATAGTCAACGGTCTATAATTGATTAACTATGGTTCCTCGACAGAAAGAGTGCTACTAAAAATATTCAAAATAATTCGTATGGGTCTTGCAATGTCATCTACGGCTTGCAAATTGATTATAAATGCTTTATTAGAACCTGCAAAAGCTATTTGACGCGGTTGAATTGGTTTGAATTTGAAACCAAACTAACAAAAATTGTATTTGTTGAGTAGTCTAAAAATTAATTTTTAAGTTTGCGTAAGATATACAACTGGAGAATGCACAATGCCTATAAATATAGTCAGGGGTCTATAATTGATTAACTATTGTTCCTCGACAGGAAGAGTACTTCTAAAAATATTCAAAATAATTCGTATGGGTATTGCAATGTCATCTACGGCTTGCAAATTGATTATAAATGCTTTATTAGAAACTGCAAAAGCTATTTGACGCGGTTGAATTGGTTTGAATTTGAAACCAAACTAACAAAAATTGTATTTGTTGAGTAGTCTAAAAATTAATTTTTAAGTTTGCGTAAGATATACAACTGGAGAATGCACAATGCCTATAAATATAGTCAACGGTCTATAATTGATTAACTATGGTTCCTCGACAGGAAGAGTGCTTCTAAAAATATTCAAAATAATTAGAATGGGTCTTGCGATGACACCTACGGCTTGCAAATAGCATGTAAATGATTTATTAGCACCTGCAAAAGCTATTTGACACGTATGAGTTGGTTTGAATATGAAACCAAACTAACGAAAATTGTATTTGTTTTATAGTCTAAAAATTCATTATTAAGGTTGCATAAAATATACAACTGGAGAATGCACAATGCCTATAAATATAGTCAACGGTCTATAATTGATTAACTATGGTTTCTTGACAGAAAGAGTGCTTCTAAAAATATTCAAAATAATTAGAATGGGTCTTGCAATGACACCTACGGCTTGAAAATAGCATATAAATGATTTATTAGCACCTGCAAAAGCTATTTGACACGTATGAGTTGGTTTGAATATGAAACCAAACTAACGAAAATTGTATTTGTTTTATAGTCTAAAAATTCATTATTAAGGTTGCATAAAATATACAACTGGAGAATGCACAATGCCTATAAATATAGTCAACGGTCTATAATTGATTAACTATGGTTCCTCGACAGAAAGAGTGCTTCTAAAAATATTCAAAATAATTCGTATGGGTCTTGCAATGTCATCTACGGCTTGCAAATTGATTATAAATGCTTTATTAGAACCTGCAAAAGCTATTTGACGCGGTTGAATTGGTTTGAATTTGAAACCAAAGTAACAAAAATTGTATTTGTTGAGTAGTCTAAAAATTAATTTTTAAGTTTGCGTAAGATATACAACTGGAGAATGCACAATGCCTATAAATATAGTCAGGGGTCTATAATTGATTAACTATTGTTCCTCGACAGGAAGAGTACTTCTAAAAATATTCAAAATAATTCGTATGGGTATTGCAATGTCATCTACGGCTTGCAAATTGATTATAAATGCTTTATTAGAAACTGCAAAAGCTATTTGACGCGGTTGAATTGGTTTGAATTTGAAACCAAACTAACAAAAATTGTATTTGTTGAGTAGTCTAAAAATTAATTTTTAAGTTTGCGTAAGATATACAACTGGAGAATGCACAATGCCTATAAATATAGTCAACGGTCTATAATTGATTAACTATGGTTCCTCGACAGGAAGAGTGCTTCTAAAAATATTCAAAATAATTAGAATGGGTCTTGCGATGACACCTACGGCTTGCAAATAGCATATAAATGATTTATTAGCACCTGCAAAAGCTATTTGACACGTATGAGTTGGTTTGAATATGAAACCAAACTAACGAAAATTGTATTTGTTTTGTAGTCTAAAAATTCATTATTAAGGTTGCATAAAATATACAACTGGAGAATGCACAATGCCTATAAATATAGTCAACGGTCTATAATTGATTAACTATGGTTTCTTGACAGAAAGAGTGCTTCTAAAAATATTCAAAATAATTAGAATGGGTCTTGCGATGACACCTACGGCTTGAAAATAGCATATAAATGATTTATTAGCACCTGCAAAAGCTATTTGACACGTATGAGTTGGTTTGAATATGAAACCAAACTAACGAAAATTGTATTTGTTTTATAGTCTAAAAATTCATTATTAAGGTTGCATAAAATATACAACTGGAGAATGCACAATGCCTATAAATATAGTCAACGGTCTATAATTGATTAACTATGGTTCCTCGACAGAAAGAGTGCTTCTAAAAATATTCAAAATAATTCGTATGGGTCTTGCAATGTCATCTACGGCTTGCAAATTGATTATAAATGCTTTATTAGAACCTGCAAAAGCTATTTGACGCGGTTGAATTGGTTTGAATTTGAAACCAAACTAACAAAAATTGTATTTGTTGAGTAGTCTAAAAATTAATTTTTAAGTTTGCGTAAGATATACAACTGGAGAATGCACAATGCCTATAAATATAGTCAGGGGTCTATAATTGATTAACTATTGTTCCTCGACAGGAAAAGTACTTCTAAAAATATTCAAAATAATTCGTATGGGTATTGCAATGTCATCTACGGCTTGCAAATTGATTATAAATGCTTTATTAGAAACTGCAAAAGCTATTTGACGCGGTTGAATTGGTTTGAATTTGAAACCAAACTAACAAAAATTGTATTTGTTGAGTAGTCTAAAAATTAATTTTTAAGTTTGCGTAAGATATACAACTGGAGAATGCACAATGCCTATAAATATAGTCAACGGTCTATAATTGATTAACTATGGTTCCTCGACAGGAAGAGTGCTTCTAAAAATATTCAAAATAATTAGAATGGGTCTTGCGATGACACCTACGGCTTGCAAATAGCATGTAAATGATTTATTAGCACCTGCAAAAGCTATTTGACACGTATGAGTTGGTTTGAATATGAAACCAAACTAACGAAAATTGTATTTGTTTTATAGTCTAAAAATTCATTATTAAGGTTGCATAAAATATACAACTGGAGAATGCACAATGCCTATAAATATAGTCAACGGTCTATAATTGATTAACTATGGTTCCTCGACAGAAAGAGTGCTACTAAAAATATTCAAAATAATTCGTATGGGTCTTGCAATGTCATCTACGGCTTGCAAATTGATTATAAATGCTTTATTAGAACCTGCAAAAGCTATTTGACGCGGTTGAATTGGTTTGAATTTGAAACCAAACTAACAAAAATTGTATTTGTTGAGTAGTCTAAAAATTAATTTTTAAGTTTGCGTAAGATATACAACTGGAGAATGCACAATGCCTATAAATATAGTCAGGGGTCTATAATTGATTAACTATTGTTCCTCGACAGGAAGAGTACTTCTAAAAATATTCAAAATAATTCGTATGGGTATTGCAATGTCATCTACGGCTTGCAAATTGATTATAAATGCTTTATTAGAAACTGCAAAAGCTATTTGACGCGGTTGAATTGGTTTGAATTTGAAACCAAACTAACAAAAATTGTATTTGTTGAGTAGTCTAAAAATTAATTTTTAAGTTTGCGTAAGATATACAACTGGAGAATGCACAATGCCTATAAATATAGTCAACGGTCTATAATTGATTAACTATGGTTCCTCGACAGGAAGAGTGCTTCTAAAAATATTCAAAATAATTAGAATGGGTCTTGCGATGACACCTACGGCTTGCAAATAGCATGTAAATGATTTATTAGCACCTGCAAAAGCTATTTGATACGTATGAGTTGGTTTGAATATGAAACCAAACTAACGAAAATTGTATTTGTTTTATAGTCTAAAAATTCATTATTAAGGTTGCATAAAATATACAACTGGAGAATGCACAATGCCTATAAATATAGTCAACGGTCTATAATTGATTAACTATGGTTTCTTGACAGAAAGAGTGCTTCTAAAAATATTCAAAATAATTAGAATGGGTCTTGCAATGACACCTACGGCTTGAAAATAGCATATAAATGATTTATTAGCACCTGCAAAAGCTATTTGACACGTATGAGTTGGTTTGAATATGAAACCAAACTAACGAAAATTGTATTTGTTTTATAGTCTAAAAATTCATTATTAAGGTTGCATAAAATATACAACTGGAGAATGCACAATGCCTATAAATATAGTCAACGGTCTATAATTGATTAACTATGGTTCCTCGACAGAAAGAGTGCTTCTAAAAATATTCAAAATAATTCGTATGGGTCTTGCAATGTCATCTACGGCTTGCAAATTGATTATAAATGCTTTATTAGAACCTGCAAAAGCTATTTGACGCGGTTGAATTGGTTTGAATTTGAAACCAAACTAACAAAAATTGTATTTGTTGAGTAGTCTAAAAATTAATTTTTAAGTTTGCGTAAGATATACAACTGGAGAATGCACAATGCCTATAAATATAGTCAGGGGTCTATAATTGATTAACTATTGTTCCTCGACAGGAAGAGTACTTCTAAAAATATTCAAAATAATTCGTATGGGTATTGCAATGTCATCTACGGCTTGCAAATTGATTATAAATGCTTTATTAGAAACTGCAAAAGCTATTTGACGCGGTTGAATTGGTTTGAATTTGAAACCAAACTAACAAAAATTGTATTTGTTGAGTAGTCTAAAAATTAATTTTTAAGTTTGCGTAAGATATACAACTGGAGAATGCACAATGCCTATAAATATAGTCAACGGTCTATAATTGATTAACTATGGTTCCTCGACAGGAAGAGTGCTTCTAAAAATATTCAAAATAATTAGAATGGGTCTTGCGATGACACCTACGGCTTGCAAATAGCATGTAAATGATTTATTAGCACCTGCAAAAGCTATTTGACACGTATGAGTTGGTTTGAATATGAAACCAAACTAACGAAAATTGTATTTGTTTTATAGTCTAAAAATTCATTATTAAGGTTGCATAAAATATACAACTGGAGAATGCACAATGCCTATAAATATAGTCAACGGTCTATAATTGATTAACTATGGTTCCTCGACAGAAAGAGTGCTTCTAAAAATATTCAAAATAATTCGTATGGGTCTTGCAATGTCATCTACGGCTTGCAAATTGATTATAAATGCTTTATTAGAACCTGCAAAAGCTATTTGACGCGGTTGAATTGGTTTGAATTTGAAACCAAACTAACAAAAATTGTATTTGTTGAGTAGTCTAAAATTAATTTTTAAGTTTGCGTAAGATATACAACTGGAGAATGCACAATGCCTATAAATATAGTCAGGGGTCTATAATTGATTAACTATTGTTCCTCGACAGGAAGAGTACTTCTAAAAATATTCAAAATAATTCGTATGGGTATTGCAATGTCATCTACGGCTTGCAAATTGATTATAAATGCTTTATTAGAAACTGCAAAAGCTATTTGACGCGGTTGAATTGGTTTGAATTTGAAACCAAACTATCAAAAATTGTATTTGTTGAGTAGTCTAAAAATTAATTTTTAAGTTTGCGTAAGATATACAACTGGAGAATGCACAATGCCTATAAATATAGTCAGGGGTCTATAATTGATTAACTATTGTTCCTCGACAGGAAGAGTACTTCTAAAAATATTCAAAATAAATCGTATGGATCTTGCAATGTCATCTACGGCTTGCAAATTGATTATAAATGCTTTATTAGCACTTGCAAAACCTATTTGACACGTTCGAATTGCTTTGAATATGAAACCAAACGAACGAAAATTATATTTGTTGTGTAGTCTAAAAGTTCATTAATAAGTTTGGGTAAGATATACAACGGGAGAATGCACAATGCCTATAAATATACTCAGCGGTCTATAATTGATTAACTATGGTTCCTCGACAGGAAGAGTGCTTCTAAAAGTATTCAAAATAATTAGAACGGGTCTTGCGATGTCACCTACGGCTTGCAAATAGCATATAAATGATTTATTAGCACCTGCAAAAGCTTTTTGACAGGTTTGAATTGGTTTGAATATTAAACCAAACGAACGAAAATTGTATTTGTTGTGTAGTCTAAAAATTCATTTTTAAGTTTGCGTAAGATATTCAACTGGAGAATGCACAACGCCTATAAATATAGTCAGCGGTCTATAATTGATTAACTATGGTTCCTCGACAGAAAGAGTGCTTCTAATAATGCTCCAAATAATTCGAATTGGTCTTGCAATGTTATCTACGGCTTTCAAATTGATTATAAATGCTTTATTAGCACCTCCAAAAGCTATTTGACACGTATGAGTTGGTTTGAATATGAAACCAAACTAACGAAAATTGTATTTGTTTTGTAGTCTAAAAATTCATTATTAAGGTTGCGTAAAATATACAACTGGAGAATGCACAATGCCTATAAATATAGTCAACGGTCTATAATTGATTAACTATGGTTCCTCGACAGGAAGAGTGCTTCTAAAAATATTCAAAATAATTAGAATGGGTCTTGCGATGTCACCTATGGCTTGCAAATAGCATGTAAATGATTTATTAGCACCTGCAAAAGCTATTTGACACGTTTGAATTGGTTTGAATATGAAACCAAACGAACGAAAATGGAATTTGTTATGTACCTAGTCTAAATTTTTTTTATTAAGGTTGCGTAAGATATACAACTGGCGATTGCACAATGCCTATAAATATAATCAGCGGTTTATAATTGATTAACTATTGACCCACGACAGGAAGAGTGCTTCTAAACATGCTCAAAATAATTAGAATGGGTCTTGCAATGTGATCTACGGCTCGCAAATTGTTTATAAGTGGTTTATTAGCACCTGCAAAAGCTATTTGACACGTTTGAATTGGTTTGAATATGAAACCAAACGAACGAAAATTGTGTTTGTCGTGTAGTCTAAAAATACATTATTAAGTTTGCGTAAGATATAGGTACAACTGGAGAATGCACAATGCCTATAAATATAGTCAGCGGTCTATAATTGATTAACTATTGTTCCTCGACAGGAAGAGTGCTTCTAAAAATTTTCAAAATAATTCGAATGGGTCTTGCAATGCCATCTACGGCTTGCTAATTGAATATAAATGATTTATTAGCACCTGCAAAAGCTTTGGGACACCTTTTAATTGGTTTGAATATGAAACCAAACGAACGAACATTGTATTTGTTGTGTAGTCTAAAAATTCCTTATTAAGTATGCCTAAGATATAAAACTGGAGAATGCACAATGCTTATAAATATAATCAGCGGTCTATAACTGATTAACTATTGTTTCTCGATAGAAGGAGTGCTTCTAAAAATGTTCAAATTATTCGGATCGGTCTTGCAATCTCGTCTACGGCTTGCAAGTTGAATATAAATGCTTTATTAACACCTGCAAAAGGTATTGGACACATTTGAGTTGGTTTGAATATGAAACCAAAAAAACGAAAATTGTATTTGTTGAGTAGTCTAAAAATTAATTTTTAAGATTGCGTAAGATATACAACTGGAGAATGCACAATGCCTATAAATATAGTCAGGGGTCTATAATTGATTAACTATTGTTCCTCGACAGGAAGAGTACTTCTAAAAATATTCAAAATAATTCGTATGGGTATTGCAATGTCATCTACGGCTTGCAAATTGATTATAAATGCTTTATTAGAAACTGCAAAAGCTATTTGACACGTATGAGTTGGTTTGAATATGAAACCAAACTAACGAAAATTTGTATTTGTTTTGTAGTCTAAAAATTCATTATTAAGGTTGCATAAAATATACAACTGGAGAATGCACAAGCCTATAAATATAGTCAACGGTCTATAATTGATTAACTATGGTTTCTTGACAGAAAGAGTGCTTCTAAAAATATTCAAAATAATTAGAATGGGTCTTGCGATGACACCTACGGCTTGAAAATAGCATATAAATGATTTATTAGCACCTGCAAAAGCTATTTGACACGTATGAGTTGGTTTGAATATGAAACCAAACTAACGAAAATTGTATTTGTTTTGTAGTCTAAAAATTCATTATTAAGGTTGCATAAAATATACAACTGGAGAATGCACAATGCCTATAAATATAGTCAACGGTCTATAATTGATTAACTATGGTTTCTTGACAGAAAGAGTGCTTCTAAAAATATTCAAAATAATTAGAATGGGTCTTGCGATGACACCTACGGCTTGAAAATAGCATATAAATGATTTATTAGCACCTGCAAAAGCTATTTGACACGTATGAGTTGGTTTGAATATGAAACCAAACTAACGAAAATTGTATTTGTTTTATAGTCTAAAAATTCATTATTAAGGTTGCATAAAATATACAACTGGAGAATGCACAATGCCTATAAATATAGTCAACGGTCTATAATTGATTAACTATGGTTCCTCGACAGAAAGAGTGCTTCTAAAAATATTCAAAATAATTCGTATGGGTCTTGCAATGTCATCTACGGCTTGCAAATTGATTATAAATGCTTTATTAGAACCTGCAAAAGCTATTTGACGCGGTTGAATTGGTTTGAATTTGAAACCAAACTAACAAAAATTGTATTTGTTGAGTAGTCTAAAAATTAATTTTTAAGTTTGCGTAAGATATACAACTGGAGAATGCACAATGCCTATAAATATAGTCAACGGTCTATAATTGATTAACTATGGTTCCTCGACAGGAAGAGTGCTTCTAAAAATATTCAAAATAATTAGAATGGGTCTTGCGATGACACCTACGGCTTGCAAATAGCATATAAATGATTTATTAGCACCTGCAAAAGCTATTTGACACGTATGAGTTGGTTTGAATATGAAACCAAACTAACGAAAATTGTATTTGTTTTGTAGTCTAAAAATTCATTATTAAGGTTGCATAAAATATACAACTGGAGAATGCACAATGCCTATAAATATAGTCAACGGTCTATAATTGATTAACTATGGTTCCTCGACAGAAAGAGTGCTTCTAAAAATATTCAAAATAATTCGTATGGGTCTTGCAATGTCATCTACGGCTTGCAAATTGATTATAAATGCTTTATTAGAACCTGCAAAAGCTATTTGACGCGGTTGAATTGGTTTGAATTTGAAACCAAACTAACAAAAATTGTATTTGTTGAGTAGTCTAAAAATTAATTTTTAAGTTTGCGTAAGATATACAACTGGAGAATGCACAATGCCTATAAATATAGTCAGGGGTCTATAATTGATTAACTATTGTTCCTCGACAGGAAGAGTACTTCTAAAAATATTCAAAATAATTCGTATGGGTATTGCAATGTCATCTACGGCTTGCAAATTGATTATAAATGCTTTATTAGAAACTGCAAAAGCTATTTGACGCGGTTGAATTGGTTTGAATTTGAAACCAAACTAACAAAAATTGTATTTGTTGAGTAGTCTAAAAATTAATTTTTAAGTTTGCGTAAGATATACAACTGGAGAATGCACAATGCCTATAAATATAGTCAACGGTCTATAATTGATTAACTATGGTTCCTCGACAGGAAGAGTGCTTCTAAAAATATTCAAAATAATTAGAATGGGTCTTGCGATGACACCTACGGCTTGCAAATAGCATGTAAATGATTTATTAGCACCTGCAAAAGCTATTTGACACGTATGAGTTGGTTTGAATATGAAACCAAACTAACGAAAATTGTATTTGTTTTATAGTCTAAAAATTCATTATTAAGGTTGCATAAAATATACAACTGGAGAATGCACAATGCCTATAAATATAGTCAACGGTCTATAATTGATTAACTATGGTTCCTCGACAGAAAGAGTGCTTCTAAAAATATTCAAAATAATTCGTATGGGTCTTGCAATGTCATCTACGGCTTGCAAATTGATTATAAATGCTTTATTAGAACCTGCAAAAGCTATTTGACGCGGTTGAATTGGTTTGAATTTGAAACCAAACTAACAAAAATTGTATTTGTTGAGTAGTCTAAAAATTAATTTTTAAGTTTGCGTAAGATATACAACTGGAGAATGCACAATGCCTATAAATATAGTCAGGGGTCTATAATTGATTAACTATTGTTCCTCGACAGGAAGAGTACTTCTAAAAATATTCAAAATAATTCGTATGGGTATTGCAATGTCATCTACGGCTTGCAAATTGATTATAAATGCTTTATTAGAAACTGCAAAAGCTATTTGACGCGGTTGAATTGGTTTGAATTTGAAACCAAACTAACAAAAATTGTATTTGTTGAGTAGTCTAAAAATTAATTTTTAAGTTTGCGTAAGATATACAACTGGAGAATGCACAATGCCTATAAATATAGTCAACGGTCTATAATTGATTAACTATGGTTCCTCGACAGGAAGAGTGCTTCTAAAAATATTCAAAATAATTAGAATGGGTCTTGCGATGACACCTACGGCTTGCAAATAGCATATAAATGATTTATTAGCACCTGCAAAAGCTATTTGACACGTATGAGTTGGTTTGAATATGAAACCAAACTAACGAAAATTGTATTTGTTTTGTAGTCTAAAAATTCATTATTAAGGTTGCATAAAATATACAACTGGAGAATGCACAATGCCTATAAATATAGTCAACGGTCTATAATTGATTAACTATGGTTTCTTGACAGAAAGAGTGCTTCTAAAAATATTCAAAATAATTAGAATGGGTCTTGCGATGACACCTACGGCTTGAAAATAGCATATAAATGATTTATTAGCACCTGCAAAAGCTATTTGACACCTATTAATTGGTTTGAATATGAAACCAAACGAACGAAAATTGTATTTGTTGTGTAGTCTAAAAGTTCATTAATAAGTTTGCCTAAGATATACAACGGGAGAATGCACAATGCCCATATATATACTCAGCGATCTATAATTGATTAACTATTGTTCCTCGACAGGAAGAGTACTTCTAAAAATATTCAAAATAATTCGTATGGGTCTTGAAATGTCATCTACGGCTTGCAAATTGATTATAAATGCTTTATTAGAACCTGCAAAAGCTATTTGACGCGGTTGAATTGGTTTGAATTTGAAACCAAACTAACAAAAATTGTATTTGTTGAGTAGTCTAAAAATTCATTTTTAAGTTTGCGTAAGATATACAACTGGAGAATGCACAATGCCTATAAATATAGTCAGGGGTCTATAATTGATTAACTATTGTTCCTCGACAGGAAGAGTACTTCTAAAAATATTCAAAATAAATCGTATGGATCTTGCAATGTCATCTACGGCTTGCAAATTGATTATAAATGCTTTATTAGCACTTGCAAAACCTATTTGACACGTTCGAATTGCTTTGAATATGAAACCAAACGAACGAAAATTATATTTGTTGTGTAGTCTAAAAGTTCATTAATAAGTTTGGGTAAGATATACAACGGGAGAATGCACAATGCCTATAAATATACTCAGCGGTCTATAATTGATTAACTATGGTTCCTCGACAGAAAGAGTGCTTCTAAAAGTATTCAAAATAATTAGAACGGGTCTTGCGATGTCACCTACGGCTTGCAAATAGCATATAAATGATTTATTAGCACCTGCAAAAGCTTTTTGACAGGTTTGAATTGGTTTGAATATTAAACCAAACGAACGAAAATTGTATTTGTTGTGTAGTCTAAAAATTCATTTTTAAGTTTGCGTAAGATATTCAACTGGAGAATGCACAACGCCTATAAATATAGTCAGCGGTCTATAATTGATTAACTATGGTTCCTCGACAGAAAGAGTGCTTCTAATAATGCTCCAAATAATTCGAATTGGTCTTGCAATGTTATCTACGGCTTTCAAATTGATTATAAATGTTTTATTAGCACCTCCAAAAGCTATTTGACACGTATGAGTTGGTTTGAATATGAAACCAAACTAACGAAAATTGTATTTGTTTTGTAGTCTAAAAATTCATTATTAAGGTTGCGTAAAATATACAACTGGAGAATGCACAATGCCTATAAATATAGTCAACGGTCTATAATTGATTAACTATGGTTCCTCGACAGGAAGAGTGCTTCTAAAAATATTCAAAATAATTAGAATGGGTCTTGCGATGTCACCTATGGCTTGCAAATAGCATGTAAATGATTTATTAGCACCTGCAAAAGCTATTTGACACGTTTGAATTGGTTTGAATATGAAACCAAACGAACGAAAATGGAATTTGTTATGTACCTAGTCTAAATTTTTTTTATTAAGGTTGCGTAAGATATACAACTGGCGATTGCACAATGCCTATAAATATAATCAGCGGTTTATAATTGATTAACTATTGACCCACGACAGGAAGAGTGCTTCTAAACATGCTCAAAATAATTAGAATGGGTCTTGCAATGTGATCTACGGCTTGCAAATTGTTTATAAGTGGTTTATTAGCACCTGCAAAAGCTATTTGACACGTTTGAATTGGTTTGAATATGAAACCAAACGAACGAAAATTGTGTTTGTCGTGTAGTCTAAAAATACATTATTAAGTTTGCGTAAGATATAGGTACAACTGGAGAATGCACAATGCCTATAAATATAGTCAGCGGTCTATAATTGATTAACTATTGTTCCTCGACAGGAAGAGTGCTTCTAAAAATTTTCAAAATAATTCGAATGGGTCTTGCAATGTCATCTACGGCTTGCTAATTGAATATAAATGATTTATTAGCACCTGCAAAAGCTTTGGGACACCTTTTAATTGGTTTGAATATGAAACCAAACGAACGAACATTGTATTTGTTGTGTAGTCTAAAAATTCCTTATTAAGTATGCCTAAGATATAAAACTGGAGAATGCACAATGCTTATAAATATAATCAGCGGTCTATAACTGATTAACTATTGTTTCTCGATAGAAGGAGTGCTTCTAAAAATGTTCAAATTATTCGGATCGGTCTTGCAATCTCGTCTACGGCTTGCAAGTTGAATATAAATGCTTTATTAACACCTGCAAAAGGTATTGGACACATTTGAGTTGGTTTGAATATGAAACCAAAAAAACGAAAATTGTATTTGTTGAGTAGTCTAAAAATTAATTTTTAAGATTGCGTAAGATATACAACTGGAGAATGCACAATGCCTATAAATATAGTCAGGGGTCTATAATTGATTAACTATTGTTCCTCGACAGGAAGAGTACTTCTAAAAATATTCAAAATAATTCGTATGGGTATTGCAATGTCATCTACGGCTTGCAAATTGATTATAAATGCTTTATTAGAAACTGCAAAAGCTATTTGACGCGGTTGAATTGGTTTGAATTTGAAACCAAACTAACAAAAATTGTATTTGTTGAGTAGTCTAAAAATTAATTTTTAAGTTTGCGTAAGATATACAACTGGAGAATGCACAATGCCTATAAATATAGTCAGGGGTCTATAATTGATTAACTATTGTTCCTCGACAGGAAGAGTACTTCTAAAAATATTCAAAATAATTCGTATGGGTATTGCAATGTCATCTACGGCTTGCAAATTGATTATAAATGCTTTATTAGAAACTGCAAAAGCTATTTGACGCGGTTGAATTGGTTTGAATTTGAAACCAAACTAACAAAAATTGTATTTGTTGAGTAGTCTAAAAATTAATTTTTAAGTTTGCGTAAGATATACAACTGGAGAATGCACAATGCCTATAAATATAGTCAACGGTCTATAATTGATTAACTATGGTTCCTCGACAGGAAGAGTGCTTCTAAAAATACTCAAAATAATTAGAATGGGTCTTGCGATGACACCTACGGCTTGCAAATAGCATATAAATGATTTATTAGCACCTGAAAAAGCTATTTGACACGTATGAGTTGGTTTGAATATGAAACCAAACTAACGAAAATTGTATTTGTTTTGTAGTCTAAAAATTCATTATTAAGGTTGCATAAAATATACAACTGGAGAATGCACAATGCCTATAAATATAGTCAACGGTCTATAATTGATTAACTATGGTTTCTTGACAGAGAGAGTGCTTCTAAAAAATATTCAAAATAATTAGAATGGGTCTTGCGATGACACCTACGGCTTGCAAATAGCATATAAATGATTTATTAGCACCTGCAAAAGCTATTTGACACCTATTAATTGGTTTGAATATGAAACCAAACGAACGAAAATTGTATTTCTTGTGTAGTCTAAAAGTTCATTAATAAGTTTGCCTAAGATATACAACGGGAGAATGCACAATGCCTATATATATACTCAGCGATCTATAATTGATTAACTATTGTTCCTCGACAGGAAGAGTACTTCTAAAAATATTCAAAATAATTCGTATGGGTCTTGCAATGTCATCTACGGCTTGGAAATTGATTATAAATGCTTTATTAGAACCTGCAAAAGCTATTTGACGCGGTTGAATTGGTTTGAATTTGAAACCAAACTAACAAAAATTGTATTTGTTGAGTAGTCTAAAAATTCATTTTTAAGTTTGCGTAAGATATACAACTGGAGAATGCACAATGCCTATAAATATAGTCAGGGGTCTATAATTGATTAACTATTGTTCCTCGACAGGAAGAGTACTTCTAAAAATATTCAAGATAAATCGTATGGATCTTGCAATGTCATCTACGGCTTGCAAATTGATTATAAATGCTTTATTAGCACTTGCAAAACCTATTTGACACGTTCGAATTGCTTTGAATATGAAACCAAACGAACGAAAATTATATTTGTTGTGTAGTCTAAAAGTTCATTAATAAGTTTGCGTAAGATATACAACGGGAGAATGCACAATGCCTATAAATATACTCAGCGGTCTATAATTGATTAACTATGGTTCCTCGACAGGAATAGTGCTTCTAAAAGTATTCAAAATAATTAGAACGGGTCTTGCGATGTCACCCACGGCTTGCAAATAGCATATAAATGATTTATTAGCACCTGCAAAATCTTTTTGACAGGTTTGAATTGGTTTGAATATTAAACCAAACGAACGAAAATTGTATTTGTTGTGTAGTCTAAAAATTCATTTTTAAGTTTGCGTAAGATATTCAACTGGAGAATGCACAACGCCTATAAATATAGTCAGCGGTCTATAATTGATTAACTATGGTTCCTCGACAGAAAGAGTGCTTCTAATAATGCTCCAAATAATTCGAATTGGTCTTGCAATGTTATCTACGGCTTTCAAATTGATTATAAATGCTTTATTAGCACCTCCAAAAGCTATTTGACACGTATGAGTTGGTTTGAATATGAAACCAAACTAACGAAAATTGTATTTGTTTTGTAGTCTAAAAATTCATTATTAAGGTTGCTTAAAATATACAACTGGAGAATGCACAATGCCTATAAATATAGTCAACGGTCTATAATTGATTAACTATGGTTCCTCGACAGGAAGAGTGCTTCTAAAAATATTCAAAATAATTAGAATGGGTCTTGCGATGTCACCTATGGCTTGCAAATAGCATGTAAATGATTTATTAGCACCTGCAAAAGCTATTTGACACGTTTGAATTGGTTTGAATATGAAACCAAACGAACGAAAATGGAATTTGTTATGTACCTAGTCTAAATTTTTTTTATTAAGGTTGCGTAAGATATACAACTGGCGATTGCACAATGCCTATAAATATAATCAGCGGTTTATAATTGATTAACTATTGACCCACGACAGGAAGAGTGCTTCTAAACATGCTCAAAATAATTAGAATGGGTCTTGCAATGTGATCTACGGCTTGCAAATTGTTTATAAGTGGTTTATTAGCACCTGCAAAAGCTATTTGACACGTTTGAATTGGTTTGAATATGAAACCAAACGAACGAAAATTGTGTTTGTCGTGTAGTCTAAAAATACATTATTAAGTTTGCGTAAGATATAGGTACAACTGGAGAATGCACAATGCCTATAAATATAGTCAGCGGTCTATAATTGATTAACTATTGTTCCTCGACAGGAAGAGTGCTTCTAAAAATTTCAAAATAATTCGAATGGGTCTTGCAATGTCATCTACGGCTTGCTAATTGAATATAAATGATTTATTAGCACCTGCAAAAGCTTTGGGACACCTTTTAATTGGTTTGAATATGAAACCAAATGAACGAACATTGTATTTGTTGTGTAGTCTAAAAATTCCTTATTAAGTATGCCTAAGATATAAAACTGGAGAATGCACAATGCTTATAAATATAATCAGCGGTCTATAACTGATTAACTATTGTTTCTCGATAGGAGTGCTTCTAAAAATGTTCAAATTATTCGGATCGGTCTTGCAATCTCGTCTACGGCTTGCAAGTTGAATATAAATGCTTTATTAACACCTGCAAAAGGTATTGGACACATTTGAGTTGGTTTGAATATGAAACCAAAAAAACGAAAATTGTATTTGTTGTGTAGTCTAAAAATTCATTATTAAGTTTGCCTAAGATATACAACTGGAAAATGCACAATGCCTATAAATA
This sequence comes from Agriotes lineatus, assembly GCA_940337035.1. NCBI lineage: Eukaryota > Metazoa > Arthropoda > Insecta > Coleoptera > Elateridae > Agriotes > Agriotes lineatus. Next base: position 46,026 of record CALNHX010000988.1, on the reverse strand, counting down.
TAGTCAGCGGTCTATAATTGATTAACTATGGTTCCTCGACAGGAAGAGTGCTTCTAATATTGCTCAAAATATTTCGAATTGGTCTTGCAGTGTCATCTACGACTTTCAAATTGATTATAAATGCTTTATTAGCACCTGGAAAAGCTATTTGACACGTTTGAAATGTGTTGCTTATGAAACCAAACGAACGAAAATTGTGTTTGTTGTGTAGTCTAAAAATTCATTAATAAGTTTGCGTAAGATATACAACTGGAGAATGCACAATGCATATAAATATAATCAGATGTCTGTAATTGATTAACTATTGTTCCTGGACAAGAAGAGTGCTTCTAAAAATGCTCAAAATAATTCGAACGGGTCTTGCAATGTCGTCTAAGGCTTGCAAATTGAATATAAATGCTTTATTAGCACTTGCAAAACCTATTTGACACGTTTGAATTGCTTTGAATATGAAACCAAACGAACGAAAATTGTATTTGTTGCGTAGTCTAAAAGTTCATTAATAAGTTTGCGTAAGATATACAACGGGAGAATGGACAATGCCTATAAATATACTCAGCGGTCTATAATTGATTAACTATGGTTCCTCGACAGGAAGAGTGCTTCTAAAAGTATACAAAATAATTAGAACGGGTCTTGCAATGTCACCTACGGCTTGCAAATAGCATATAAATGATTTATTAGCACCTGCAAAAGCTATTTGACAGGTTTGAATTGGTTTGAATATTAAACCAAACGAACGAAAATTGTATTTGTTGTGTAGTCTAAAAATTCATTTTTAAGTTTGCGTAAGATATTCAACTGGAGAATGCACAAAGCCTATAAATATAGTCAGCGGTCTATAATTGATTAACTATGGTTCCTCGACAGAAAGAGTGCTTCTAATAATGCTCTAAATAATTCGAATTGGTCTTGCAATGTTATCTACGGCTTTCAAATTGATTATAAATGCTTTATTAGCACCTCCAAAAGCTATTTGACACGTATGAGTTGGTTTGAATATGAAACCAAACTAACGAAAATTGTATTTGTTTTGTAGTCTAAAAATTCATTATTAAGGTTGCGTAAAATATACAACTGGAGAATGCACAATTCCTATAAATATAATCAGCGGTTTATAATTGATTAACTATTGACCCACGACAGGAAGAGTGCTTCGAAACATGCTCAAAATAATTAGAATGGGTCTTGCGATGTCACCTACGGCTTGCAAATAGCATATAAATGATTTATTAGCACCTGCAAAAGCTATTTGACAGGTTTGAATTGGTTTGAATATTAAACCAAACGAACGAAAATTGTATTTGTTGTGTAGTCTAAAAATTCATTTTTAAGTTTGCGTAAGATATTCAACTGGAGAATGCACAAAGCCTATAAATATAGTCAGCGGTCTATAATTGATTAACTATGGTTCCTCGACAGAAAGAGTGCTTCTAATAATGCTCCAAATAATTCGAATTGGTCTTGCAATGTTATCTACGGCTTTCAAATTGATTATAAATGCTTTATTAGCACCTCCAAAAGATATTTGACACGTATGAGTTGGTTTGAATATGAAACCAAACTAACGAAAATTGTATTTGTTTTGTAGTCTAAAAATTCATTATTAAGGTTGCGTAAAATATACAACTGGAGAATGCACAATGCCTATAAATATAGTCAACGGTCTATAATTGATTAACTATGGTTCCTCGACAGGAAGAGTGCTTCTAAAAATATTCAAAATAATTAGAATGGGTCTTGCGATGACACCTACGGCTTGCAAATAGCATATAAATGATTTATTAGCACCTGCAAAAGCTATTTGACACGTATGAGTTGGTTTGAATATGAAACCAAACTAACGAAAATTGTATTTGTTTTGTAGTCTAAAAATTCATTATTAAGGTTGCATAAAATATACAACTGGAGAATGCACAATGCCTATAAATATAGTCAACGGTCTATAATTGATTAACTATGGTTTCTCGACAGAAAGAGTGCTTCTAAAAATATTCAAAATAATTAGAATGGGTCTTGCGATGACACCTACGGCTTGCAAATAGCATATAAATGATTTATTAGCACCTGCAAAAGCTATTTGACACCTATTAATTGGTTTGAATATGAAACCAAACGAACGAAAATTGTATTTGTTGTGTAGTCTAAAAGTTCATTAATAAGTTTGCCTAAGATATACAACGGGAGAATGCACAATGCCTATATATATACTCAGCGATCTATAATTGATTAACTATTGTTCCTCGACAGGAAGAGTACTTCTAAAATATTCAAAATAATTCGTATGGGTCTTGCAATGTCATCTACGGCTTGCAAATTGATTATAAATGCTTTATTAGCACTTGCAAAACCTATTTGACACGTTTGAATTGCTTTGAATATGAAACCAAACGAACGAAAATTATATTTGTTGTGTAGTCTAAAAGTTCATTAATAAGTTTGCGTAAGATATACAACGGGAGAATGCACAATGCCTATAAATATAGTCAACGGTCTATAATTGATTAACTATGGTTCCTCGACAGGAAGAGTGCTTCTAAAAGTATTCAAAATAATTAGAACGGGTCTTGCGATGTCACCTACGGCTTGCAAATAGCATATAAATGATTTATTAGCACCTGCAAAAGCTTTTTGACAGGTTTGAATTGGTTTGAATATTAAACCAAACCAACGAAAATTGTATTTGTTGTGTAGTCTAAAAATTCATTTTTAAGTTTGCGTAAGATATTCAACTGGAGAATGCACAACGCCTATAAATATAGTCAGCGGTCTATAATTGATTAACTATGGTTCCTCGACAGAAAGAGTGCTTCTAATAATGCTCCAAATAATTCGAATTGGTCTTGCAGTGTCATCTACGACTTTCAAATTGATTATAAATGCTTTATTAGCACCTCCAAAAGCTATTTGACACGTATGAGTTGGTTTGAATATGAAACCAAACTAACGAAAATTGTATTTGTTTTGTAGTCTAAAAATTCATTATTAAGGTTGCGTAAAATATACAACTGGAGAATGCACAATGCCTATAAATATAATCAGCGGTTTATAATTGATTAACTATTGACCCACGACAAGAAGAGTGCTTCTAAACATGCTCAAAATAATTAGAATGGGTCTTGCGATGTCACCTACGGCTTGCAAATAGCATATAAATGATTTATTAGCACCTGCAAAAGCTATTTGACAGGTTTGAATTGGTTTGAATATTAAACCAAACGAACGAAAATTGTATTTGTTGTGTAGTCTAAAAATTCATTTTTAAGTTTGCGTAAGATATTCAACTGGAGAATGCACAAAGCCTATAAATATAGTCAGCGGTCTATAATTGATTAACTATGGTTCCTCGACAGAAAGAGTGCTTCTAATAATGCTCCAAATAATTCGAATTGGTCTTGCAATGTTATCTACGGCTTTCAAATTGATTATAAATGCTTTATTAGCACCTCCAAAAGATATTTGACACGTATGAGTTGGTTTGAATATGAAACCAAACTAACGAAAATTGTATTTGTTTTGTAGTCTAAAAATTCATTATTAAGGTTGCGTAAAATATACAACTGGAGAATGCACAATGCCTATAAATATAGTCAACGGTCTATAATTGATTAACTATGGTTCCTCGACAGGAAGAGTGCTTCTAAAAATATTCAAAATAATTAGAATGGGTCTTGCGATGTCACCTATGGCTTGCAAATAGCATGTAAATGATTTATTAGCACCTGCAAAAGCTATTTGACACGTTTGAATTGGTTTGAATATGAAACCAAACGAACGAAAATGGAATTTGTTATGTACCTAGTCTAAATTTTTTTTATTAAGGTTGCGTAAGATATACAACTGGCGATTGCACAATGCCTATAAATATAATCAGCGGTTTATAATTGATTAACTATTGACCCACGACAGGAAGAGTGCTTCTAAACATGCTCAAAATAATTAGAATGGTTCTTGCAATGTGATCTACGGCTTGCAAATTGTTTATAAGTGGTTTATTAGCACCTGCAAAAGCTATTTGACACGTTTGAATTGGTTTGAATATGAAACCAAACGAACAAAAATTGTGTTTGTCGTGTAGTCTAAAAATACATTATTAAGTTTGCGTAAGATATAGGTACAACTGGAGAATGCACAATGCCTATAAATATAATCAGCGGTCTATAATTGATTAACTATTGTTTCACGACAGGAAGAGTGCTTCTAAAAATATTCAAAATAATTTGAATGGGTCTTGCAATGTCACCTACGGCTTGCAAATTGGATATAAATGATTTATTAGCACCTGCAAAAGCTATTTGACACGTTTGAGTTGGTTTGAATATGAAACCAAACTGACGAAAATTGTATTTGTTGTGCAGTCTAAAAATTCATTATTAAGTTTGCGTAAAATATACAACTGGAGAATGCACAATGCCTATAAATATAGTCAGCGGTCTATAATTGATACTATAGTTCCTCGACAAGAAGATTGCCCCTAAAAATATTCATAATAATTAGAATGTGTCTTGCGATGTCACCTACGGCTTGCAAATAGCATATAAATGATTTATTAGCACCTGGAAAAGCTATTTCACACGGTTGAATTGGTTTGAATATGAAACCAAACGAACGAAAATTGTATTTGTTGTGTAGTCTATAAATTCATTATTAAGTTTGGCTAAAATATACAACTGGAGAATGCACAATTCCTATAAATATAGCCAGCGGTCTATAATTGATTAACTATTGTTCCTCGACAGAAAGAGTGCTTCTAAAAATATTCAAAATAATTCGAATGGGTCTTGCAATGTCACCTACGGTTTGCATATTGTATATAAATGATTTATTAGCACCTGCAAAAGCTATATGACACCTTTTAATTGGTTTGAATATGAAATACTATGTACAAGAGTTTTAGAAACACCCTAATTTTTAGAAATACTTCGTATACTAGTTTCTGGATTTTCAGCCACTATTTGTAAAACGCTTTCCTCTAAGTTGGATTCCCTTATTCGTGTTTGACCACCGTTCATAGCATGAGCTGGAATAATGATTGCAGTTTCTCTGCAACTCTTATCACAGTATGAGAAGGATGCCTTTTATTGACAAAACATATGGCGTACACCCTTGCAGCTTCATTAAAGTTTACTTGACAGTTTTCTAAAACCCATCTCATGTCTACATATTCATATGCCGTGTACTCCACGGTAGAAAGACAAATTGTGGTAGAAGCAAATCAAACGAAAGTGAAATTACAGTCTGGAATAAATCTGATGTCACAACTGACAGTCAAATTTGACATTAAGGATGTTCACTTGTTGCATTGTTGTCATGTTTAATTTGAAAAAAATTTCTTATGTTTTAACACCATTTCAAAAACAAAGTACGCATAGTTAAAACAAATTAGTCAATAATTTGTATTTTAAATGTATTTCCTATTAATAAAATATGCTCTTTATTTAAGTTTTCTTTATAGTTCCGTATAATTTGCTGTTGGAGATTAACCAACATTAACTACACCGTACAAGAAAACTAAGCTGCCCAGTACATTCTTTTTGCAGTTTTGTATTTATTTTTTATGATAGAAGAAGGTTATCTAAAGCTTTAGTGGGAGTTGCGGGATATCCTTTATAATGTTAAACAAGAAAATAAAATGCATTCGCGGAAATGCGGCACAACTCGACCTATCTAGGGTTGCAACCCACGGTACTTGGTTTATTCTTGGTAGCGCTTGGTGCGGACGCATCAGAAGATTCGTCTAACGCTGCTCTCTTTATTTCGTCGAAACGGACGTTTCTGGAACTAAACGTTTAAATATGGCTGCACTATTTACATCCGATGTTGAACTGATATTACTAAATTTCGACTGACTCAGGCTCTCCCTATGTGTAAATTGGGTTTGGAAGGGTTAGCCTTGATCTGGGCGCATTTTGGGAGCCCCTGGGGCGTGACAATATGAGTTCGGTTTTCGCCTAGCAATGCTGTAGGGCGTCGCTAGTGGGTGAGTAAATACCCATGTAACAGGTGAGTTGGGCCTTTAATTAATTCTGGCGGTAAATTTGACCTGGTGGGCGCCTCGTTTTTTACGCTTTGCGGATTGCTTTGTGGATGCTTCGGAATCGTAACTCCGTCGTTTTGTTGGCCGCATGTTGGAGTTCTGGCCCAGTAAAGGGCAACTGAACGTCAGTTGATGGATCAAACAAGCCACGAATACAGCATGACAGGCGGTTTGAACAAGATATTTGTAGGTGCTGGACCCAACAAGCCACACAAATATGCTATGAATTTTGGGGTTTAAAGTCGAGTGTTCTTAAAATGTTTTATAAGTGGGACTCAAGTGGCTTAGGGTTTTGGACAGCGGTTTCGTGCTGTAACATTTAATGGCCAAATAAAATTAGTTTTTACAGAATGTGCTAGCCGTCCTAATTTTGCATGCGTTGATATCAAACACGACATAATTATCGTGCGCGGTATGGTTTTGATATTTTTTTGCGAGATACTTGGCGAAATATAGGCTATATATGGAAGCTGTAAGAGAGGAAAGGAGATCTGGTTCTCCATTTCTTTAACATGGTAAGCGGTAAGCCTCGCGTGTGTAATATAAAAACCAACAATGTCTGCTTTTTGATTATTCAGGACGGTCAGCCTAATTTTTCGTATATTGCCAGATAATCAAAAGTGTATTCCTTCTAAATTAAAAAATACACAAACCTAACTTAAAAATTAAAATTGTATTGTTATTCATTAATATCTACAAACGTAATCATTACTGCTGCTTTACTTTCCGTTTTAAAATCAAGGATCTGATTAGCTTAAAGCTTAATTTAGTTACTAAAATCAACACAAACGTAGCTGCTGACGCAACAAACAAAACTGCCGCAATCACGTCGAGTAGAAAATATTGATACGTAGGCAAATCTATAGCAGGACTTCGTAGGTGTTTTGCACCTTTATGCCTTAAAACGTATTCAGTCCACCATATAGCACGTTCCAGGCCTGTCATGGGCTCATCTTTTGCTAGCTGTGCCAGCTTTTTAACTGTATTTCGATATCTAAAGTCAGAATATGTATACATCAGTACTTCAAAGAAATGCTTTACTCACTTGGGATTACTAATAACTTCTAAAATTGTTTTCTTAAATGTATCTTTTTCTAACGTTTTATAATCCAGAGACGAACCTAAACCTTTAGACACCATTCTTTCTATGTTGGCTACTTGGTCGCCAATAAATGGAATTCCTACCATTGGAACGTTGCTGTATATGCTTTCTTCCGTGGATTGTAGGCCGCCTTGCGTGATAAATAGTTTGATATTAGGATGTTCTAAAAGTAATAACCGGTTTTTTAACATGGAAATAACCTAAAATCCTGCTAAAAGATGAAAGGAAAAATAATATAACTCTTACTCAGAATATCTTGTTGCGGAAACCATTTGGATATGACAACATTGTCAGGTTTTCCTGGCAGATCTTCTAGCTCAAACTTCCATAGCACAAGATACGGTAGTTCAGCGAAAGTTTCCAATATAACACTACGAATGTCCTCAGGGAGCTGTTTACTTTTAACGTTAGTTCCTAAACTAAAATAGATTACTCCTTGTGGCGCCCCGTCTAAATATTTTTGAAGATCCTAAAAAATATAAAAGACGCTTATTTAAAATGCTGCGACAAGACGTACTTGTTTCCATTACCTTTGGCAATGATTTTACAGGTTTAAGGTGAGTACCTCCCCCTATCAAAACGACAGCCGGCACTACAGGTCTAATGGGATGAAAAATTGGATCTATATTAACAAATAGCATACTGGTATTTCTCATGATGTCTTGTAGAGGTGGGTAACCTTCGCCAAAGTTTGTCTCAATCAACAGCTGCTGCGCAGGGAACATAAAGATATTGTTGTAGCATTGTATAAAAAGATTAAAGAGTGAACTTATTAAACGCTGCAAAAATGTTAATTTTCCAGCAAAGGGCAACATAAAATCAGGATTTAACACAGGGTGCGAGGGATTTCCAATGGCTTGGTAAACGTGTGACGGGGCATCTAAGGAAGACACTGCGATGAGTGGACAATTGAACCTTGCAGCAAACGCGTACATATATATAAACAAATCTTCCACTATCAATAAATCAAAATGCGCATTTTTGTCTTTAATTAATGCTTGCACTTCTGGATGTTGTAACTGCCCGTTAAACAACTGTCTCCATAATTCCACACCATCGGTAAACCACTTTAACAAGCCTGCATCGGCCATGTCGACCATGTTAATCTTGTTCCATAGCTCGTAGGATGCGTTCAGGTTAATTTCAGTTAAATTGGTGAGCGACGGGTTGTTTTGCGGGTCCGTGGTCAATACTGTAAGCTGATGTCCTCTTAGAGAAAGTTTCTTCCATAAGGGCTGAAATACAATTTGATGGCTGTAGGATGCTGTCGGCACAATTCCCAGTATACGAGCTCCGAGAGAATGCGTAAAAATTAAACTTAACAGAAAACCAGAGAACATCATTTTGGAACAATTAACTACCGATGTTAAAACTACGTTGGTTTATAAAACATCAAACTGAGCATGAGTATCAGCCTTTGCTAGTGGCAGATAAGGTATCTAACTCAAAAATTGGCTAATTTGTCAAACAACGCGCAAGATAAAAGACGTCTTAAAAAGTTGCTGATAAGATAAAAATATAGAATGCGACTCAAGTGATAGTACAATACAAAACAGATGTACTTACATACATAATCTGTTTATACCGTTTATACAGTGTCGTACTAAGTAAAAATGTGTATTGGTCCCACAAAAATTCTATTCTCTTCAAATGTAACGTTACTCCCAGTTCTTACAGTGTTGCTATTCATCTAGGTCCTAACTAATACGAGTGTGACCTTTAATTCACAGGATATTCATGTCGGGTTATCTACTGTTACTGCTTCAATTCAGACAGAATCGCAATTCGAACCTCCGTTTGGAAATTATCGCAAAAGGAACTGCTGCAAATAGCCCTCATATTAGCCAACTACAATTACATAAAAATCTACCCTATTTATGCATATACAGTTATTTTTCAGCAACGTCATCGAATTGCAAATTTAATATCCGTTACTAAAATAAGTAATTTGTAGGGAATTGCTGTGAGTAAGAAGAAAGAAACTTCATTATCTGACAGGCCATTGCCATAGTAGTGGAAGGCTAACAATATGTTATCATCTAAAAATTTTAAAAGCGTTTTTTACGGCTTGTCAAGTTTGCAACATAAAAAGTTATTCTGTTACATGATCCTTAAAATTAAACTTATTATCAAACAAAGTTATTTTCGTTCAATCAATGAACGACGTCTTCCCCACAATTAATTCGTCGTTTATTTATCTATTTATTGAATTAATTGAATTCCTACCCCGATGAACGAACTCTAAAGTCTTATTTGTTATCATCCTATATTAATCTATTTATTTCAGATAACACAGGGATGCAACAGACCGAAAAAAGTTATATTCGCTTTTGACTTTGAGTATAAAATTATTTGTTAACAAATAAATGAGTTCGCATTTGACCTCTTAAGAATAAGGATGTATTTCAGTGTTCCGTTATCTTCAAGCGTCAATTGCTATTGTGTAATAAGTGTATCAAAGGTCAACGCCTATCAATAAACATTCATTCTTCGTTTGAAACTGTACGTAAAAATTTACCTATTTGATGTAATTAATTTATGAAAAATGTTCCCAAGTGGGACTTCCACAATTAACAGTCAACTTTACCCAGTGGTGTTCCCATAGGGTATACTCCATATACGTCGTATACTCTCAGGATCTTCTGGGCATACTGCGTATACTCTCTCTAGGCCTAACGTCAAGTCGAACACTACTTGAACAATTGTCTGCACCAAGACTGCCAGTGTTTGTAGGATTTATTCCACCACTCTACCTTTCGAGTAGCAGTGAAGGGAGTATTCCGCGACAATGTAAAGGTTTGGCTGCGAGGCCATCGATCGGCACTTTCAGCTCTTCGTGGTCAAGTTAAAGAACCCGAAAGAACAGACAAGGAAGAAGATGCATTACGAAAATAATTTCTTGTCAATACATTAGTTAGGTTAATCGATTTTTTCAATTTTATATCGAAAAAAAATATATTTTTTTTTACTTATTTGTTGTAATTGACCCCCCCCCCTCCCCCGCCAAGCAACCATAGAAAAAGTCGGGCACACAATGGCTTACCGGTAGTATAGTATACCTTCGAAAGATTTGATGGAAACATCACTGACTTTACCCCGTAAATGCGGGAATTGCACATAATATGCCCAGCAAGTTCAATCTTTCAAATCGCGTTTACACCTCAAAATCAAACTTTCCAAGCTCCACCGTATACTGTGTGTCCAAGATAAGGAGGGCCAGTATGAGAATCTCGGTAATTGTAAGAGATACAAATTTGGTTAAACGGGAAGAAAGTTGCGCAATTAAAGGACAAACAAAGTGACACCTAGAAACCCTTGATATTATTTTTTTGTTTTTAAATTATATAAAAAACAGAATTTTTTGATTTTCTATTTTATTTTTGCTGGCGTTAATATTAAAGTTAGAGGGTCACTGACAAAACTTTTGTAATTTAAAGAAGAAGTAATGAGTCACACTGAATCATTAATAATTACGTTTGCTCTTGGAATACAAATAATTTTCAATAGTCAGTAATTAATTTAATGATTATTTTTCTTACTTATAAACAATAACTAAAATTAAAAATAAAAAACTTTCAGTGAGGCTCATTACTTTTTTCTTTAAATTACAAACCCTGAAACAACGTATGAAATGCTCTAGGACACAGGCCCGTATCTAAAAATATCTTGATAATGGTAAAAAAAAACGAAACGTAATTAAACCATAATGTGTGGTACATTGTTGAATTCAGAATAAAAAGAACTTCACAAATTTGGCATCAGAAAATCAGGACCGTATTTTAAAAAATTAAGATGATGATGGTTTCTCGAAGACGAAACGTCGGATAAAAGATTTGATAAGGTAGTTATTAAGTTCACTAGAAGTTGCTATAAAGAAGTTTAATCAGTTTCGCTCTAACTTTAATATTAATGCCAGAAAAAAATTAAATAGAAAATCCAAAAAATGGTTTTTTAAGATAATTTAAAAATGAAAAATCATATTAAGGGTTTCTAGGCGTCATTTTGTTAGTACTATAATTGCGCAGCTTTCTTCCCAATCAACCAAATTTGTATCTCTTACAATTAACGAGATCCCCATACTGGCCCTCTTCATCTTGGACACACTGTATAATTCATTCCCAACCTATCTAACCCCATCAGGCAAGGCAATCTTCAAATTAGTACACACCAAGCAGCAACAATCCTGAAATTACATATTTAACTGATACCTCTGACGCTAATTCCTTCGGTAGAAATAGTGAAAACACTCAAGATAATGAAAAAACTCAAGACAACGAAAAGACTCAAGATAAGGTAAAAACTAAACATGCATGGCAGGTCTATAAAAAAAGGAAGAGAAACGTCCCTCCTAGAATAACGTTATCAACACACATTAACACATCCATCATCATCATCATCAGCTCATTCGAGTCCACTGCTGGACATAGTTCTTCCGTTTCTTCTTCCATATGTCCCTATCTTGTGTCATCTGCATCCAATTTGTTTGGATACGTTTTCGATCGTCGGGCCATCTTTTTGGTGGACGGCCTCTGTTTAGGTAAGCTTTCTGCCTGGGTCTCCATTCCAGTATACGCCTGATCCATCGGTTATCTGATATTCTTGCAACATGCCCAGCCCAGTTTCACTTTAGAGTCGTTATTCTTTCTATTATATCCGTCACTCCAGTTCGTCGACGTATTTCCTGGTTTGTGATCCTGTCTCTCAGGGAGACACCCAACATTACACGCTTCATCGCTCGTTGTGTTACACGGAGTTTATTGATTGTTGTCTTGGTTAGCGTTAATGTCTCCGCTCCGTAAGTTAGCACTGGCAGCACACACTGGTTGAAGGTTTTTCTTTTGAGACATATAAGTAGATTTGTTCTGAAGACATAGTTCAACTTTCTGAACGCTACCCAGGCCAATTTTATGCGTCGCGCAAGCTCTCGGGTTTGGTCGTCTCTTCCAATGGAAATCTCGTTACATTGATATTTGTAGGAATTGGTTTGTTCGATATCATTTCCGGCTATAGATATGTTTTGATTTAGCACGAGATTCGACATTATTTGGGTTTTGACCATGTTGATGTTCAATCCGACTTGTTGGGAAGAATGACGGAGTCTTTCCAATAGTTCGTTAGCATTCTCTATGCAGTCGGCTATGAGGATGAGGACGATGTCGTTCGCAAATCTCAGATGGCTTAGCTGTTCACCATTTACATTTATGCTTTTTTCTTCTAGGTCTGCCCTTTTACGCACATATTCTAGAAGTGTTATAAAAAGTTTGGGAGAGATGGTGTCTCCTTGACGCACTCCAAGCTGTATGTGGACTTCATTTGTATTTTTATCTGAAATTTTTACATATGCCATAGCGTGTTGATGTATGTGCTTGATTACGTTGGTGTAGCGGTAACTAGTCTATTCGACACCCTGTTCGGGCTTCAAGTAGTTTATGTTGGCTAATTGTGTCGAAAGCCTTTTCGTAATCCACGAAAATGAGTACTAATGGCTTGTTGTGGCGGAGCTTGCTCAACAGTGAGACACTTTTTTTTAAATCAATATAACTCAGAAAAAAATTATTCTAAAAGACTGTTTTTTGTAGCTATGTGTTACTATATTTATTTTATTATTGTTCAGCAATTGATTGAGATATTCTTTTATTTTCATATTTTTTTTGTAATAATTTTAAATGGTTACAACTGTCTCACTGTTGGTCACTAGTGTCCAACAGTGAGACATATAAAGTCCAACAGTGAGACATCTATGTGATTGTGTAAAAAGCAAATCCTTTCATGTTTTAATGTTAACAATATTTATTTAAAGTAAAAATACAATCCCTTAGTCATAATTTATAGCAGATACAAAAGTAAATCGAATAAAATTTAACGGATATTTATTAAACTAAAGTCTATTTCAAACGTAAACGTGGCGTTTTGGCTGCTGGTGTGTCCACATAAAAATGGAGGTGGCATGATAAACTTAATGTCATTAGCAAGTACTACATGTACATCAGCAACATCTGGATAGACAAATTTATTCGACCCTCTTTTCTGATTTTGTAAGAAAGTAATTTCATAATCATCACTCTCATCGTGTCTTTTAAGCACTTTACCGACAAAATAAACTATGCTTTTATTCACATTAAACTGTACAAGTACAAAATCGTTCTCTACTGGTGGCTTGTGTAGATCCTCAAATCCATCTGGGTCAATTTGTACAAAGCATTTATCTCCTGATGACGAATTTGAGTCTAGTTCTTCTTCAGACGAGCTATAAATATTTTCAAACAGCTTGCTTTTCTTGACTTTCTGAATTTTTTCCTTTTGTATTTTGGTAGCTTTTGTTTTTTTGCCTTGCTTCTTTCTTCTATAGCATCCTTTTCAGGGGTGTCTGTTGCTATAATACTTTTTCCTTTTCTTCACTTATTAATAGTTTTTCGAGCTTCTGCTTTAGGATAGCCCTTAAATACTTCTGGGCTTTGAAAAACATGTTCTCTAATTATAGGGGATGTGTTGGGCAATTCACCATTTGCGTCTGGTTCTTGATTAATTTCTTCCAAGCTCGAAATTTCTGGTTCACAAATATTCCCTGAAGGACTGGCAGAAACCGTAGAATCTAGGACCATGTTTTCTTTCATATTTTCTTCAGGAAGTGCACTATCGGTAACGGAATTTGCGAGAAAATTGATGTCACTGAAGATGTCTGCATCGAATGGATATATTCCGCATTTTTTAAATGCAGATATAATGTTGCTCGGCGTTATTGCTTTTCATGAGCAAAACCATCGCACGCAGCAACATCATATATGGTTAATGGTTTACCTGGATGCTGCATCATCCATGTATCTACAGCAGCATTGTATGCAACAGAAAATGGCTTGTAGACTCCTACGTCCAAAGGTTGTAACTTATTTGTTGAATGTGGCGGTGCAGTAAGAACTGTCACCCCACTTTCTTTTGCCAAGTTTAAAACGGTAATACTTAGATGGCTTTCGTGATTATCATAAATAAGAAGTGTTGGTCTGTCTTTGGAACTGTGGGAAAATTTAATAAAATGCTTCATTACATCCACAAATAATTCCGCATTCATCCATCCGCTAGGTGCAGCTAGGCCTAATGTACCCGCAGGAGCGCCCGGAATCATGTGCTCTTTATAATGTGTTCGTGGGAAAATCATCGCAGGAGGTAAATATTGTCCCGTCGCATTAATAATACAGCAAGTGGTAACGAGCGTACCTCTCTCACCACTTGTGACTTTATTTACTTGCTTAATTCTCTTTGCTGCAAGAACTTTTTGGGGTTTTTGGACTGTCATGGTACTGGTTTCATCCAAGTTGAAAATGCGACTTCCATCAGCGAAATGATCATTTCTTGTATAGATGCTTTTTAAGTTTTCATAGAATACTGAAACATAATGTCTATTAAAAGATGTTGCCCTAGATAAGCTGCAACCTTCAGGAGTTCTTAAAGACAGACGAGAATGCCGCTCGCGGAAACCTCTTATCCATTTTAAACCTGCCATTTTTTCTCTGTTCCACTTTTCTGGTACATTTTTGTTGTTTTGCACTGCCATTTCATAAGCAAGTTTTCTACAATCAATTATAGGTAGCCCATAAAACATCTGGGAGCTGTTGATAATATATGTCTCGAGTGATTCCTCTTCTTCTTCAGTAAAAATTTTATTTACTGAATAGTTCGGACACATCAGCACATCTTCAATGTTGTCGGTCTCTTTAGCTTTTTTTACATACCTAGCAAGGGTCTGAAAAGATACTTGCTTTAAAGCAGCTACCTTACGCAGGCTTCCGCCTTGCATGACAAGCTCCACAGCTTCTCGCATGGAAGGCGGGGCAAGTTGATGAAGCTAAGGGCAAAAGGCTACGGAGTCTTAACTACTGGGTTTCTAATGAAGGAGCCAATTTTATCTGTTAGTATGTTTATTAAGATACATAATAAAATGCTTACAACAAAACAAAACTCAACTCGTAAAAAAATATAAAAAATAAAATAAAAAGTTGCATTTTCGTCAACTTGCCCCAGTACCGGGGTAAGTTGACGAGCCTATGGGGGCAAGTTGGTGACTACAAACACAGATCGCACGTAAATGTACCTTTCCCTTCGTAAGCTGTACATGATTCGTGCCACCAACTCTCGCACGTTATACATTGGATCCAGTCTTCCGATGGAGGTTCATTGTATGGCTCCTGACATCCTGGACAGAATAAGTCTGATTTTTTTTCCTCTTTCTTTTTATTTTTTACCTTCTTTTCATTGACATCCTGAAATACGTTTTTATTTACTTTTAAAACATCAATCTTTCTTTTCTTCATTTCCTTTGCGTTTTTTTCGTCGTTCTTCTTCTCTTGCTCTTCTTTATTTGGTGTTGAGATAATAACAGAAACTCTTTGTTTGACTCTTTTCGTAGTTTTAACTGGACGATCGTATTTGGCAAGCGGTCTCATGTGGACAAATGAAACTTGATTGTCAATATTACATTTTCGAATAGAACTAGATGAAGCAACAGTAGCTAAAACTCTAAAAGATCTTGTGTTTCGTCTCCTTTTGCAGGATTTTTAGTGCAAGTTGAACTGAGATTTTCCTGATGATTGGTCTTAATCTCAGGAGATGCTTGTTCATTATTAGATTTATGGTTTAATCTATTTAAACCTGAAGGACAGGGGAGGTCTGAACCCACAGATTCTTGCTGCTGCTTTTTAATAGAATGGGCTAGTGGTTCATCATCACTGCTCGAATATCCTTCTTCGGCAGTTACATGCCTTTCACTTAACATGGAAGGGGCAAAATCAGCTTCTCCAAATACGTCGGGGTTAAACGGCTCAATACCACAGGCAGAAAAACTCTTAATAGCTGTTGCCACTGTCTCAACTCTTAGAAAAGCTTTTCCAAACAATTCCCCCACTTCTTTGTCGGTGATGGGTTTTCCAGGGCAGCTTACTAAATAATTGTAGCAAGCTTGACTGTAAAATGTCTTTAATGGTCCAAAGAACCCAACATCTAGTGGTTGTAATCGATGTGTACTGTGCGGAGGTAATCCCATCATTACCACTCCATTATCCCTGCAAAAATTGATGGCTTCTAGAGATGTATGAGAAGAATGATTGTTAACTATCAATAATACTGGTGCTTCTATATTTGGGCGAACAAATTTAACAAAATGTTTAAGGTATAGGACAAACGATTCTGTATTCATCCACCCACTGGGTTGTGCTATGATATCAGAGTTTAGGGGACATCCATTAAGAAGTTCTGGTCGCATTCTGGCTCTTCCAAAAATAAAAAATGGTGGAACGAAGGTACCTTGAGCGTTCATGGCACACACAGCTGTGGTATGTTTTCCACGCTCGCCACTAGCAACTTTCGAGACTCTCCTACATCCAGTGGGTGATAAAATTTTTGGTTTTTTATTAGGAACTGTTGATAATCCTGATTCATCGGCATTATAGATCCGATCCGCCGTAAAATTGTATTTTAATCGGATTTCTCGAAGTAAGTCAAAAATCTCGTAACTTCAACTTCGTTGAATCCCATTAAGCGTCCCAGTGACGTAGACTCCGGAGTTCTAAGGCTTATCTTATGCCTATCCATGAAAGACTTTAGCCAGTCCTTACCTGCTAATTTCGTGGTTGTGCAGAACTGATGGTTTATATTATTAATGTCAGCGAATTCATAGGCTAGTTTTCTGAATTCCATGGACGTGAGGCCAGAGGCTCTGACACTCAGATCCGTAACATAGCTCACAAACTCTTTTTCTTGAGCATCAGAAAAAGTTCTTCTAAATCTTCCACCAGTAAGTGCAATTGGTTGGTTGTTATTTTGTTTTTTAATGTATCTTCTTAATGTAGATTCTGGTATTCCATGCTCAACACTGGCGGAATTTACAGATTTATGCTCTTCCAAAATAGAGTGCATTGCGGCAATCAGCGTGTCTTCCGACTAAGATCGCCTATTCGGGTTCTTTTTGTATCTTCTCACCATCGAAAAACAACAAAAATATTTTAACTAATTTTTTATCTACCTCTATTATCGGTGGGGCAAGTTGACGAATTCGTCATTTTGCCCCCGTCAACTTGCCCCAGGTGAGATTTTTTTAATCAACGACAAAAATTAACAACTAAATAAATGAAATTAAATAGTGCCTTACCTTTTTAGTTTAAAAATATTCACGATAAACCGGAATTATGTTAAAAAATGAAAATGCTATTATGTTTCTTAAAAATCGCCGAATTGCTTATTTGCTTCAGCCGGATTCTTATAAACAACACGTCTGAGAACAGGTTATGTTTTCCTAAACGTGATGTATAGAGACCCTAGAAATGAGACTGGCCATTTACCGGAAGTAACTAGATTCCCCTAGCGAAATGTTGGCGGCAGTGGTCCCGAAAATGGCGACCGTCTTAACTCAGCTGTCTTACAAGATTTGAGCTTTTCAATTATAAAAAAATAGGTATTGTTTTGTGATTTCAATCAATGTAAGTTATGTGAGTAACTACTTAGTGAATAATAATAATTTGTACTGGATATGGACAACATGATTCATTTCTAAGAACCGCTCGCTCACTAGAATGAACTAGTTCTTTTTTTATAGCTCACCAGCTTTCTTGCACCCCTTTGGAGTTTTTCACCGCGATTCTGTATCCCGCTCCCGCATACTGTGTCTCGCATACAGTATTCACGTTTGAAAGGGGCCTAATAGAAGATATATTAAAAATTACAGATTTCCTAACCTTACTCCAAATAGTAAATAAACAAGTTAGTACTCATATTTAGCTGGAAAATTGTAAATAACAGTAAATCTATAATGTGAAAGTAATCAATAATTCACGTTTGTATTTTAGAAAATGCCACCTTGCTACTGAGCTGGTTAAATTAAATTAATTAGATAGCATAAATAAAAACAGCAGTCTAAAGGGGGATATAGCATGTTAAATAAAAAGACGCCGCAAAGTGGAGCTATAACAATATTAATTTGTAGTCAAGCTACCCCAATACCATGCACAGTATCCCCATCAAAAGCAATAACAGCGTTGGAACAGAGAATTGAAGCATTTTGAATAATTACTCAATGTAGAATGATTGCCGTTGATACTACTGGACTATTTGTACTCTTAGGTCAATGGTTCACAACGGTTGAGGTTGAGTGAACCGTGACCTTTACTGCATATCTTACAAAATTATATTTAAAATTAGAGGCCCTGTATACTTATAGATAGGTATTAAGAAATGCCATAGTAGTAAACAGAAAATGAAGTGTACCAGTCTGCTCTGATTGATAAAACCATTTAAATGGGTAAAATATCATTCTCATTACCCCAGAAGAATTTAAAGTATGAAAAATGCATGCAGAGATACGCACATTTATATGAATCAACACACAATTTCGATTTTACCAAAACTGTCAACGCCAGATCTTCTCCTTGCTACGGCCGCCAAACTACTCTCTAATGTTCGTTATGAATCTCCAGTTGCAGTTATTGCAGTAAACATTCAAGTAATGTATTAAAGATAACTGATTAATATAATTGAACGCGTTAAGTGGGAAGTCGTCCAAAGTATGTGGAAGTATCTCACTGATGTAACTACGAAGATAGACAATGAGCAAGCACCATGCGATGGCATCCCACCATATAGCAGGTTCTTGCTGTAGTCGACTATAATCAACTAATCCTTTGAGGAGAAACTTTACTCCATAATAGCGTTGTTTGATGACAACCAGAGATATAATAAAGTGTGGCATGATAGTCTCCCATACTACATTTCTCTCAAATCATACTTAGAAGAACCGCACTTCCATATGAAACACGATCAACTGCAAAGAAAACACAGCTTTAGCTTTTATCAATAATGTACCATTGTCAGAAGTGGAAAAAGTGAAATATCTCGATATAAAGTTGAACAAGGACTCAAGGTCTCAAGTGGAAAACAGATATATGGTGTAAAAGGAAAAAACGTGTTACAAACTGTCCATTCCAGTAGCAACAACGTAGGCTTCCCAGTTGGACTAAAAAGCTTGATTCACATATATCCTACAGTCACAGACCTGCCCCGGCACGTGTTACGGTATTAAAACAACTTTACGACACCCACCCAAGGTGAGCATCGCACCACGGAATCAGTCCTAGAAAACTGGCACACTTGCCCTGAGATTTGCTAAAAACAGGCTAAAGGCCACGGCTGGAACGCTCAGGGAGTCGGGCGTGAGTCACACGATACGTTCTGGGCAAGCGTGTTGAGGCATATATATAGGGTACGTCAAAATTATGAGGGCGCCACCAAGCCTGTCTTAACCCGAAAAACCGGGCCTGGGCGGTTAGACGGGGGCGAAGTATTCAAGACACTCCGTCGATAGGGGTACTCGTGAATTATAAACTCACACAACGATTTCGTGATGGCAAAAATACTTAGATCATGAAGTGGGGCTTTTTCAGCCACGGCAATGTCACCACCAAGCCTACCTGCACGCTCTGATCTCACTGGCTCCACCGTACATTCATCTCCTCAATGATGGCCGCATACTGAAACAGAACATGCACAAAGCGACCAAGAATAAAGCGTCACTGAATTAGATAAGCGTCTATTGGTCCAGTCTTACATTGGGGCAGCAAAGCGTGCCGCAAACATTGCGTTAATTCTTATAAATAAGCATCAGCTGATGGGCGCACTACGGTTACTAAACAACACCCATAACTGTACAACATCAAAAGCAATTTGACATATGAGTCCCACAACGAGAACGTTTGTTCATAAAAAAAATGCTCGCATGATAGTTTGGGCAAACACAGCAAAGTCCAAGTGAGGGAAGTGATTAGATCAAAAATGAGCGAGCGACGCCACTTCGCGACAACAATTTAAGGTGCGAAGGGTACGTTTTTAACGGTGCACAAGATTTCACAGTTATTCACATGATTAAGCGCACAGCTCGCGCACGAGAAGTTAGTATGATTCAATGGTTACAAATACCTTAATTTTATTGGTGACGATCCAAGAGATCAGCGTGCAGTCCAGCTTGCGGGAAACAGGTTGCCTGTGGCACTTCATCCGCCGCTAAAACGGCCGACGTGTGAATGGTCTGGATGCGCCCAAAATGGCGACAAAGGCTGGCGCTTCAACAGACGCCGCTACGACGGCCAAACTAGCCCAAGTGATGTCCTACCTCAACGGAATCCTCGCATAACGAGCTAAAGGGAACACTCCCTTACGTGACGACGTAGAACCGGGCATGGAATTCCATCACACCTACGCCTTAGCGTAAAAAAATCGCCGTTAACGACACACACACACCTCCCTTGTTCAATCGCCTGAGTAGAACTGCCCAAGCAAGCAGCGTTCCGACCCCCGCCGTGGCGTGAGCCAAAAACGGCGTTACCACGTGACTCTCGACAGCCAATGGCGAGGCGCCCAATAAAACAAATAAGTGCCGGTGACAAAGACAGCCAATGGCGAGGCGCCCAATAAAACAAATAAGTGCCGGTGACGAAGACAGCCCGAGGCCTCGCAGTCACACCAACAGCGTAAATTCTAGAAGGTTCGGAAATCCTGCGAGCGTTAACACCCGATTGTCAAAGTACCAACAACGGGGTGCCCCGGATGAAGAGAAATACTGCGCTTGAGGCCAAATATGTGCAAAATCATTATTATGGAATTAGGCGATGAAGCCAAATAAGTAACTAAAAGGGTTTAACATACGGGCACGCTGCCCTAAAGCCTAGGTGGCTAATTAAAATACAAAATGACCTGACACACGTACCGTGCCGGAAAATTGGGTAGCAGTTCACATATAACAGACGAAGCAGCAGAAACATGATGTGAACAGTACTGTATTTGAAAATGTTTGCTCATTTATCAATCTAAAATTTGGCCGTGATAGCTGTTCTTCTGGACGAAGACGAACAGGAGAGAAAAAGGAGAATATGGGTGCACGACATCTTAAAGAAAAGAAAATCTGAAGGCGAATATGTTACTCTTTGTAAATCGCTTGAGGATCATGAAGAAAAAATTTTCAAATATTTTCGAATGAGTAGGAACCAGTTTAGTACACTACCGTGGAAAATTAAAAGTGATATACAAAAGCAAAATAGCAGATTTAGAGAAGCAATTTCAGTACAGACATGTACAGACACATAACGTCACCAGCAAAACATTCTCCCAAACAATGCCGGCCGGTGGTGTGCGGTTCCGTGCCGTGTCTGTGCGGTGCCTGTCGTATAAGTGTGAATGTTTTCATATAAAATGTATTGTTTTATGTTTTGCAAGTTCGGTACGTGTTGGTGCAGGTCTGTGACGGTTGGTTATATGTGAATCAAGCTTTAAACAGCTCAACACTTTGGCGAATCTCACCTGTATCCACCTGCAATGGCTTTGGCCATGGCACATTCGAAGAACGAAGAACTACTTGCGGTACTTTCTGCTGCTTTCTTCTGCAATTCTTGTATTTGGCTGGTTACCAACTGCATTTTTTGCATCTGTAGAGCTAAGAATTGTTCCAAACCTTCCATCTCGAATTATGTAAACTACGTACAATTTTAACCTAATTTTGCAAGTGTATTTAACCTCTACATTCGGTTGTAGGAAATTTCAGGTTTCTACAGCCTACACACAAGTAAAGTATTTTTGTTGAATATAAAATTTTGTTTAGTCAATAAAAATTTTGTCTATGTAACTTTGCAAGCGTGATGTCTCAATTTATGAAAAAAATCATGTAAATCTATCAAAGGATGTCTGCCAAATTTCGACCATTTGATAATATGTACTTATCTACCTCGCAAGCTCGGCAGATAACCCGTCCAGCCTCGCCACATAAATTATAACTTTTGCTCCTAATAACATAATATACTATTTTAAGAGTCACTTCCTTTACACATTTAAGTTTGAAATTCCCGCCATATTTGAGAGCACACCATTGGCGCCGCCATTTTAGGGACAAGGTTCGCGTCAACTAATCAGGCCACCGACGGCCAATGGCCAGTCTCTCATTTCTAGGGGCTCTAGTGATGTACAGAGCCAGTAGATATAGAGAGTACCGCCACGTCCGCCATGTTTGTTCCTTTGTCATATGAGTCACTTTGAGGTTTTGTAACACAATTCCGCCAACGTGACATTTATTGGCAATCCGAAATTTTACTTAAAATTGGCAAGACTGTAAGTCTATGTCAAATTCGAGGTTAGTAGGTTAGGTTTTGTTTGTTATTTGACACAAACTGATGGAAAACATAACCTGATAACCTCGAATTTGACATAAATTTACAGTCTTGCCAATTTCAAGTAAAAATTTAGACATAACTCAATCAGTCATTGCTGATGGGAACAAAAATGGCGGCGATGGCGGCATTTTCACGGATCAAAGAATGGCGGTACTCTCTATATCTACTGGCTCTGGTGATGTAGAATTGATAGCGCCATCTGTGTTTGCCCTCAGGTATTATAGACCCCAAGTATTCTGTAGAAAGCTAAATCAGTTTTTTAATGTTTGCAGTTATCTTTAAAAAATGAGCTCGTTATCTTGCCCCATTCGTCATCTTGTCCCGCTATCCCCTACTGTGTCCGTGAGGTTTCCTAATTTTCTTTTCTTAGTGGCGCTCATTGGGATGCCTGTAAATAAACAAATTGCCTTTAAATAGCATCAACGATCATAA
Source organism: Agriotes lineatus (assembly GCA_940337035.1). Lineage (NCBI taxonomy): Eukaryota > Metazoa > Arthropoda > Insecta > Coleoptera > Elateridae > Agriotes > Agriotes lineatus. Next base: position 23,261 of record CALNHX010000988.1, on the reverse strand, counting down.
ACCTAACACTGGAACACGTACGCCCAACAGTGAGACAGTGTCTTACTGTTGGGCAGAAATAAATGTCTCACTGTTGGACATCTTGTAGCACGTGGTATTTTTATTTATAACTTTTAAAAAACAGAAGTTTAATAATAATAATTATATATACAGAAACTACATAATTTAAACATACCTGAATGTAAAACACTTTTCACAAAACCTCTTTTAATTTTAGTACAAAGACAAAATAATGCAGGCGATAACATTTACTTTAACTTGTCAAAAACACACTGCTACCAACTGATGAACTGTATGACCAATAGTCAAGTCAAGTTTTAGTTTAAACCAATAGTAAGTCTCTTCTTCTTCTTTTCTGAAAAGCGGGTCAATTTCGTATGCAAATAGAGTGAGATAAATGTAGTGTCTCACTGTTGGACCTGTCTCACTGTTGGGCACGCTCCCCTACTCAACACATTTTTCGATGAGGTTCTTTACTACCAAAAAATTATAATTTGTGCCATAGCCAGCCCTAAACCCAGCCTGTTCTCGTGACTGGTACAATTCCAATTTAGTTTCCAATGTCTTTGCGATAATTTTGGTGAATAGCTTGTAAATGTAAAGTTTGAAAAAATCACAATAGTAAACACTATACTTCCGGTTATGCGATTTTCTTCAAAATGAAGTTTCAACGCCATACCTCGTTTCGTTTCTGAGATATTCTGTTCACAACAGACACACATACAACGCGCGCGCGCGCGCGCACATACATACACACAGACAGACTGATGAACAAAAACATGTTTTTTGGTTCCGGGGATTCTAAAACGTGAAAATCTGTTGAAAACTCAATTCGAATTTTTGAGGTGAATCCAATACTCCTTTGATTGTAAAAGAAAGTAAAAATGCACTCGCTCTTGTTCTGTCTCAATTTTCCGAACATTTGTAGAACCACCGACAGATTGGAAATCGCATTATCACGCGCATGCGCGTAAGCACCAGTGGTGTGGAGGGTGAAGGTTAGGCAGTTAGCACAAAACAAGGGTTAGGCTTTATTTGTTTTTTTTATCTACGCTTCATTTATAGCAAACTTAACGAAGTTGTTTATGTTGCTTATGTCGCCAGACACGCCACATATCAAAGAGCACAGTAAATGTCTAATAATTAATAATATTTCGGTAAGTAAATGACCAGCCAGCATTCGTAATTTTAATTTTCTTTTCTTTCAGAATCTTGAAACCTTGGCAAAACTCCCAAGTGTAGCAACTGTTGGAATAGCAACACGGTGTCTTTTCTGATTAGGTATGTAGATTTACATCACAGGCTTTAGGTATAAATTTAAACATTGGCACTTGAAATAACTGATTGATTACTTATTAATTTAATACTACACATTAATTAGCTATTAACATATGTTATGAGTATCATAACTGTCGCAGATGTTGTTTGGTAATCCGAGCTCGAAGAGCGAGGATTTTAAGACAGCTAAGGCTGTTATGATGCATAACATCCGTGGTTTGTTCAATAGTTTCTCGGTTGTAGTATGGTAATTGTTGCCATGTTCGGTAAAGGAATATTACCATACAGATACAATTATAACTTAGGCTTTGGTCAGAGTGGGTCCGTACTCGACAGTATTTTCTGCTCTACCGTATACAGCCGAACACGGTTGAAAAACAACATCCTACATTACAATATAAGCGGACACAACAGCGCCGTCGTGGAATGCCGTGTACGGTCGAGTTTCACCTACTGCCGTTATGAATCAAACAAATTTGTTTTTTACGGGCATGTATGTCAGTCCTGTGGATATTTTTGACAGAAGTTGTTTACACCGTGTGAAGTTGTTAATAGTATTTTACAGTAGAAGTCCGTTAGGATAGCCTTTACGGCCGACCCAGGTGCCTGTAAAGTTTTACTGTCGTCTGAACTGACCGGTAAATGAGTCTTTACAGGCCCGGTGCCTGTAAAATGCTGCCATCGTGACTTTACAAGCACCTTGTTTTTTAATAGATACATTCTTTATTACACTAATATGAATTTTTAGGATTTTCAGCAAGAGGAAATAAAACGTACGCGGCTCGCTTGCAATTAGCCGTTATTGGGGCTCACCGGATTACAGAGCTCGCTCCTACGTCGCTCTCCCTGCAAATAATCCGGCTCGCCCATAAAGGCTAATTTACTAAGCTTGCCACGTAAATGACTATTAACAAGTAGGTATTACAAAATTGTTATTACAAAATGGTTGGCATCATTCTAAAATATTCAAAAAATTGACAGGTTCCAGCAGGTGAGGGAAAAGTGTGTGAAATTCGTCATATTGCCAGCGTACATACATCAAACAGGTAGAGACACTTATGCCAAATGTTGAAACCTGTCTAGAGTGCCTGGGACAGTAACTCGGGGGTATTTCTAAGCTTGACTATCAGATGGCAGCACAAAGTTCTACTAATCAGAGCCAGTTACTAGCTCTGTTACCAATCATATGTGATAAAGTAGTGGCGCCATCTGTTAGTACCATCGGAAAGTACCCCCCCCCCCCCCAGGGGCCGTTCAAGGTCATCCAAATCGGTATTTTGACATCAAAGGAACCGACAGTAAGTGTCTCTACTTGTTTGATTAATGTACGCTGGTATTGCTCGCGTTCTTGGTAGATTTTATTTATCCAAGTATCCTTCTCGTCTTCAATAATAACAATTTCAATAATGGGCTCGTTTCTAACATATAGTACATCTCGAGATCGATGTCGATTTTGAAAGTAAGTGCGACAAGATTAATATTGAAATAATCGTCTGTCATAGTAAAAAGCGCCGATAATTGCTGCAGTGTGACCATATTGCTCGCCCGAGCGTTAGACTGCCGTATACGGCAGCGTTAAAATACTGCCGAGTACGGAGCCACTCTGACCAAAGCCTTAGTTACCAGCCTAATTTTGTACATGTAAACTAGTTATTTAAAACAATATAATGTAAAGGCTGGTTTATACAGGTTTCTTATCTCTAACATTAGAATTAGTCTTAACTTAGCACTAGCCTAAAGAAGAAAAACAGGTGTTTATACAGACATCTTTTGGGTTAGGAAATTTACGACAGTGCATGCACAAATGTGTGTATATTATCGCGCCTTTTATAAATTGATTTAACCTTCAATGCAGAAAAATTTTTACTTATTTCGTTTCTTGTTGTAGTTGGTTCTGTGTTGTAAAAACTTTTAAAATGAGTAAAATTTAAATTAATTTGAAAAACAATATTAATTAAAAACACCAATAACGACAAATTTTCAAATCACTTTCACTCGATACAGCTCAATGCAGTTGTGGAACAAGAATGAACCGAAATGTTGGAGGCTCAAAGGGGGGGTTGTTAAACAGCAAATAAGTGTATTTGTGTGCAATTTCAAATGAATCATAAACTTTCCAAATATTAAATGTCGTCGTCGTTCCTTTAGGTTCCATGTGGAACATAGGGCGCTTTAGAAGCGGTTCTTCAGCCTGTACTATTGCTGGTAGCTTGCTAGTTCTTGTATCTCGTTATTATTATTTGAGATTTAGTTGTGCGATATCTTCTACCATATTCTTCCATTTCTGTTTATCTCTAGCTGAATTTTTCACTTCATTCCAATCTTTCTTTATTATTGTATGTTTCTTGTTTATAGTTCTTCTTCAAGTTTTCACTGGTCTTTTCTGTTTTCGTTTTCCTTTGATAGTGAATTCGGTTGCGTTTCTCGTGATGTCTGTATTGGGTTTCCTTAACGTATGTCCTATCCATTGCTACTTTCTTCTTATTGTTATTTCTATTGCCTTTTACCCCGTTTTTTCCCCTAATTCTTCGTTAGTTATCTTGTTTGGCCAGTATATTCCCAGGATTCTTCTTAAACTTTTATTTATAAATGTCTGAATTTGTCTTGTCTGGTTTTTATTTAACGACCACGGTTCACTACCATATATCAGTATGCTCTTCACATTGGTATTAAAGAGACGTATTTTAGTTTTTATATTAATTTCACTAAATACTAATTGTGAATTTCCTATTCTTCTTTTTATATATTTTATATTTCCCCCTTTATCTTCAATTATGCTTCCGAGGTATACGACTTAAATATTAAATGTACCTAGCCTTATTGCATTCAAGGAAGAATGTTAATCTTACCTTTGTTATAAAGTTATAATAATCCAGTTGTCTCAGTACTTCCCTAATTACTTTTACATATGCTCACTATGATGCACTTTTAATAATTAGGCCGATTACACACTGGAGAAACAAATTTCGTGAAACTTGTAGCCGAAACGAATCGCATGAAACTTTGTTTCTTGTACAATTCACACCAGCGAAACTTGTTACATTGAATTGTTTCGCCGATTCGACATTGTAGTATGCAAATATGTGTTCCGATGAGAATGTGGTTTTGTTATGGTGGGTAAACCGCCGAATAAAATTTATTAAGAAAAAAAAAAGGATTTTGTGTTCATCCTGTTAATGTAATCAATTTGTAACAGGGTGCTTCTGTCGTTGGTAGGGCACTGCAGCAACATCCTGAGAAGTTTAAAGAATTTTACAGAATGAGACACCAAACTTTTACCGTTCACTGGAACTGGTGAATCCATCGATTAAAAAAAAAGAAACTCATTGGAGAACATACTTTTATTAGTATTCAATTATGTTCCAAAAAATATAGGGCATCTAATTACTTATTCCTGTACTTACAAAACTATTGTAGTTATACCTCAACTCAACTAATTTGCAAAGCAAATCTCATGAAATAGAGCATATTCTTTTACATGAAACTTGTATACGCAACAATTTTTGCTCTCCTGTTTCAGAAACACTTGTGTGAATCGTCTCATTTGAATACACGTGCTATGCGAAAATGAAACAGGTTTTTTGTTTCATGTAACGAGTTTCACGAAATTTGTTTCTTCAGTGTGTAATCGGCCTTATGGTTGTTCTTCAAAAATATTCTAGGTATTGAACCATTCAAATTTTGCTGCCTCATCGGCATGTGCCATGTCCTCCGCGAACGTTTGCTATCATTGTAGCTATTTGACCTTTTTTGACTGCTCTCCTGAATAATGTAGCAGTGTTCACTCCATAACACTCCCTTAAGTTTTTTAGCCAGGAGTGTCTTCTCCGGCCTGGACCTCTCTTTCCTTCTATCTGTAAAATGTTTTGCAGGATTCTGTATTAGTTATTTCTCATAACGTGGCCAAGGTATGCTAATTTACGCTCTTTTATTGCTGACAAGATCTCGGTGTCTTTATGTAATCGCTCTAGTACTGTGGTTGTTTTTTGTACGATTAACTTGATAAGAGGCTTCCACGAATGGGGCCCCCAATTAATCCACTGCGAGTTCCGGTTCAATGGGATTGCCGGGAACTGCCACTTAATAACCCTAACTTGGGTTCAGTTAGTTGTTGGAGTGAAACAAGACTTAACAAACACGAGTATATTGAGTAACAACGATTACAAACGTCACTGATGGACCGATGGTTTTTTACAAAAGCTTCAACTGTTGTGACACGCTTGGATTGGCCACGCGAAAATAGCGAATTGCGCGTAACCGTAACACAAAACAACCTGGAAACGACTTTACCAGGGAGTTAGACCGAAACGCAAACTAGCACAAAGCATAGCTGAACTTGCTTCCTCGAGGCTCTGAATCTAACTAACTCTGAATTTACAGCGAGACGAACTCGCCAATTCAAGGAGGGGCAAGCTCAAACACTATTGGCTGAGGCGATCCTGCGTAGCCAATCGGAGCATCGCACGTTATTTAGGAAAAATGCTTATTCTAAGAAACCTTAATGCTAAGCTCTCTCAATGAGGCAATTGAACGAAATCCATAAACCCATGATTCCCAAATATGCTAAGTTGGCTTAAGTTCTAGTAGAAAATGTATCCATCCGCTTTAAAGCCATTAAGGGAAGCTTACAAATTCCTTTCCAACATTAACAGAGGCAAACAAATACGGCAAGATGCAAATTTGGCTTTACCACGACCTTTGAATGAGATAAAACAGTTATGACTTGAATTACGTGATTAATTATAATCAAAAAGGTTTTGATGCACGCATCTGTGTGAATCAAACATGCCGTCCCCGAAGTGCCGACTATGGCACGACGTGATTAAATCCCAAAATTAAACTGAAATCTAACACTACAAAATAATCAAATGCATAACAAGAACTAATGACAGATGATAATCCAAGAGTCTTACAGATAACTTACAACTAGCATGAATACAAGCAAAGAAACAACTAAACCTAGCAAAATGTTCAATTAGCGAAAACTACCAACTAAGAGCAAAGTCAATGTTTATTGCCCTTGATCGCAATGATCGTCTTTGGGTAGGATGTACACTTTACGCACCGAGCGTTTCAGGAGATTCCCTCGGGAATCGCGCACTTGCACCACACGCACAACACCATCCGCTCCTGGATATGTGGCCGAAATGATTGCCAGTGGCCAACGGTAGCTTGGAGATGCCTCGTCGTGGACGAGTACCACGTCGCCCACCTGGGGAGCTAGAGACGTGCTGGAGGACTTCCACTTAGGCCGGCGCTGCAGGAGGTGGAGGTAGTCCCGGGACCAGCGATCCCAAAACTGCTGGGACAGCCGCTGGACCAGCCCATAGCGGCTGAGACGATTTTCCGGTATGCCCTGGAGTTGGGCTTCCGGAAACGAAGTCAGCTTCCGACCGATCAAGAAGTGGGCAGGAGTAAGGACTTCGGGGAATGAGGCGTCGGTAGGGAGAACACAGAGTGGACGGGAATTTAGTATCGCCTCCACTTGAGTCAGCATGGTGTAATACTCAACGAAAGTTAACTTTGCATTGCAAGATATTCGCCTTAAATAATAGTTCAATGACTTTACCCCCGCTTCCCAAATGCCGCCAAAGTGCGGAGAGCGTGCCGGAATAAAATTCCACTTAATGTTATGTTTCGACAATTCTTCCCTTATGCATTGCTCACTAGAGCCTGACAGGATATTTTTTAATTCCGATAGCTGATTTCTGGCACCGGTGAAACAGGTAGCATTGTCAGAAAATATGTTGGAGGGTAAACCGCGTCTGGAGATGAATCTCCTCAATGATGCGATGAAAGCCTCCGTCGTGAGGTCTTCCACGAGTTCAAGATGAATAGCCTTCGTGGCTAAACACACAAATAGGGCTACGTAAGCCTTTACTTCTTTCGCGCCTCGCCCGGATTTGTTTTTTTATAAACACGGGACCCGCGTAATCTATCCCGCAATTACTGAAAGGGGGAGAGGGTGTGACACGAGCTTCGGGTAGTGATCCCATCAAGTGTTCATTCATCTTAGGCTTGGCCCGGAAGCATATCACGCAATTGTGTATTACTTTACGTATTAGGTCTTTGGCTCTCACGATCCAAAACTTATCCCGCAATGAGGCCAGTAACACCGAGTGTCCACAATGCAAGAGCCGCAAATGCTCTTGCTTCACGATTAGCAACGACAAAGGGTGACTAGCTGGTAACAAAAGGGATGTTTCTGATCAAAGCTTAGATTGGAGTTTTCTAGACGGCCGCCCACGCGCAGTAGGCCCTGATCGTCCAGAAATGGGTTTAGAGAAAGCAGCGCACTATTTTTCGGCAATGGCGCTTTTTTAGACAAAACTGCTATTTCTCCGGAAAAGACTTCCGCCTGGGCAATTTTGATCAGGCGGCGAGTCGCGTCCTCCAATTCGTCAATGGCTGGAGGTCCCGACCAGCGCGTTTCGGTGTTTCTGTTTCTCGCGAGACGCAGGCAGTACGCGACTACGCGCTGTAATTTTGTAAAACTGGAATAGCGCCTGAAAAGTTCAAATTCTGGGACGCGATGGTGAAGAGTGGCCACTACTGGGCGCGACTCTTGGGCTGCTAGCTCACCCGAATCAATTTTAACGGGCTGGGGTTTTAAGTCCGCCTGTGACAAAAATTCTGGCCCGTGCCACCACAAGCGTGAGTTGAGTAACTCCTGGGGTAACATTCCCCTGCTAATTATATCGGACGGGTTGCAATTTGTACGCACGTGAAACCATTCTTCCCTATTGCTTAGTTCGTGAATCTCGGACACCCGGTTCGCGACGAACGTCTTCCAATTACTCGCATCCTTATTTATCCAGTGCAGAGTTATGGTGGAGTCCGACCAATAGTACACGCGGTCAAATTTAAATGCGGAGGAATCGAGTATAGTTTTAATCAAACGAGCCAACAGTAAGGCTGCGCAAAGCTCCAAACGAGGCAAGGATATTGTTTTTAATGGAGCGACCCTTGACTTAGCACAAAGCAAATTGGTGGTGACATTACCGCGCGCGTCAACGCAACGTATATACACGGCGCACCCGTAGGCTACAGAACTCGCGTCCGCAAATCCGTGGAGATCTATCGAATTTATGTCATCGCAAATTACCCGTCTCGGAATTGCCAACGAGCCCAAAGAGCGTAATGAAGAATGGAGTTCGTCGTATCTGGAGCGCATCTCCATGGGCACCGTTTCGTCCCATGACAACTTCAACTGCCAAAGCCGTTGCACGAGAAGTTTCAAAGTTAGAACGCTTGGACCAAGTAGTCCCAAGGGATCGAATATTTGAGCCATACTAGAGAGTATAGCCCGCTTGGTAACTGATTTGCAACAGCTAGGGTTTACTCTGTAACTTAGCACGTCCCGCCGAGTATCCCAAAAAATGCCGAGAGTTTTCTCCGTGGCGTCTTCCGTCAAAGAAATGGGCTCCATGCTGCCGCGATCTACACCAATGGCGCTAGCTACTTCACTGTCGTTGGATGCCCACTTTCGCAATTCAAACCCGTACCCCGACAAAGCGCTACTAATTTCGAATTGCGTTTTTATGGCTTCCGCCCTATTTTCAAAACCAGTCAGTAGGTCATCTACATAAAAATCCCGGCTAATTCTTAATGAGGCCTCTGGAAGCGATGCTTCGATTTCCTGGGCGATTTGTATCAAGCACCTAGTTGCTAGGTACGAGGCTGATTTAGTACCGTAGGTGACCGTTAATAATTTGAAGCATTTTACCGCTGAGGTTTTGTCACGCCATAAAATTAATTGGTATTGCGTCTGCGAGGGGTCCACGAGAATTTGCCTATACATTTTGGCGCAATCTGCTTTCAGCACGTACTTGAATTGCCTAAAGCGACAAAGAATTGCAAACAACGACTGCTGGACCACTGGGCCCTTATGTTGAAGGTCGTTAAGCGATACTCCGGAGGAGGACGCACAACTGCCGTCAAAAACAACGCGATGTTTGGTCGTTGAACTGTCCTCCTTTATGACTGGCAAATGTGGTAAATAAAACCTAGGATGAGGAAGGCTCGCTTCGTCGTCCACCTTGCTCAAGTGACCAAGCGACTCGTATTCTTTGAGAAATGCGGAATACGCGGTTTTCAACTCGGGATTTTTTGACAATTTGTTTTCTAATGAATAGAAACGCTTTAACGCTATACCGCGCGAGTCTCCCAGCGATGGAGCATCTTTCCTGAAAGGTATGCTCACGATGAACCTACGCGGCTCCGACGACGCCCGTTTCGTAGTCGATTGAAAATGGTCTTCGCAAAATTTGTCATCAGCAGAGAGTCGGCCTGATGAACCGTAAGCCCCCTCGATTTCCCAAAATCTCTGAATGCCGTGCTCGATGCCGGCTACACTTAAATGAACTCTATTTGAAAGCATGAGCGCTCGATTTTCGATGTTCATGTTTCCGCCTAAAACCCAACCAAAAAGAGTTTTTGTTAAGAATGGCTTCTCTGGGCCCAATTTCACCTGTCCCTGACAGAGCACTTGCCAAAAGACATTCGCGCCTAATAAAAGATCAATCTTTCCCGGTGTATTACAATCTGAATCGGCTAGCACAATGTTTGGTGGGATCTTCAAATCCCTCAACGAGAAAGAAAGGGCCGGCAGAGGGTCCGTAATTTTGTCTAACACAATACAGCTCAAAATGTCCTCGTATTTCCCGTTACGGGAGCGGATTCGAACGTTTGCTCTGAATTCAGCGTTCAGAGCCCTGGCACCAACACCCGACAGTGAGGTGATATTACCTCGTTTCTCAATTTTCAAATTTTGACACAAGTCGGCGCTAACTAAGTTAAGTTGGGATCCGGGGTCCAAAAGAGCTTTTGCCCGGGAAAATGACCCGGAGGATCCTTCTACGAATACGCTAACCGTGGACAATAAAACTTGCGCTGGCGCCGCGATTGCAGGACGGCTACAAGCTGCTGAAACGGATGCGACGGGTGCCTCGCTCGGGGAGACGGCCCCGACCTCCCGTGCGTCACTGCTGGATTCTGGCGGTCCAGGACGCGGCGACGAAGTATTTTCGTGCGCGTCGCGCTTTGGACGCAAACACAGTAAAGTATGGTGCTTTTTTCTGCATACGCGGCATCTCGACGATGTGCATTTTACCACGAAATGTCCGGGCTTGAGACAATTGTTGCATAATTTCAAACGACGCGCCTCTTCGATACGAGCGTTTACCGACAATTTTGAGAATGATTCGCAAGCGCTAATCGAATGATTACTATTTTTGCAAAAATCACAAGAGTGATTACCTTGCTCTCTGGCTACATGAGCGCGTGCATGACTTTTTTGCTCGGATCCCTGATTTCCCAAACTCGAACCTATTTTCGCAGCTTCCAGCGAACCTAATAAGTGACTTTTGCTCTCTAAAAAATCTAACAACTCTCGCAAAGTAGGAAATTGTCCGGCATGTTTGCATAATTCCCAGTCAGTCTGCATTGCTGAGCTGAGCTTCGAAACTATGATATGTATTAGTATGGTGTCGACTGTGGGTTCCCCGTACGCCTTTAAAATTTCCAAAATTCTAACTACACTATCGAGCAGCCTTTGAACAGACGAATGTGAATCCTTTTTTACGTTCTCTAAACTGAATAACGCATTTATGTTTGATTTTACGATCAGTTTCTTATTTTCAAATCGCTTGACTAGAATGTCCCAAGCAATGGTATAGTTATCGTTGGTAACTTTTAACGACGAGATTGAACTAGCAGCTTCTGCCTTAAGGGAAGAAATCAAATAGTAAAATTTCTGAACGTTGGTCAAATTAACGTTGTTATGAATAAGCGACGTAAAGGAGTCATGAAATTGAACCCAATTCTCGAATTTCCCCGAAAAGGAAGGCAAATCTAAGGGTGGTAATCTTAATCCAGCGAGCTCTCCTGAAGGGCCACTTTGCGAAGAATTTTGACCTACATTCGGTTTTATACCCGAACTGATCTTATTTTTTGATAAGAATTCCTTTACTGCGCTACTAATCTCGCTAAAATGAGTCATAAAAGAGTCAAATTCATTGAAAAGTTCATCAAAGTTTTCAGCGTCGGCCTCCATTAGGCCCTCCATTGACTTCTTATACTCATCCAACAAATTTTGGAAACAACTAAACTCTTCTGACAAGTTGCCGACCTCGTGAGCCTTCACGGGGCTGGACGAAGAAATTCTATGAAATAGAGTTTTGAAACGATCTACTTGGGCTTTTATGAATTTGCAACGAGTGGTTAAAGTGCGAGTTTCCGACATGACCGCTGATGTCGAACGAGTTTCCACCATGACTGACACAAGCAAAAAACAACACTAAACGAAGGTGTAATGGAAAATGACTTACTTTTGATTTGAGAACGTAGTAACTTCTTGACGAACAGAAAACCAACCCGCTGCCGATCGCTGCCGCTTGACGTGGGAACTGGACTCGGTGTAGGCTCTCGATGGTTGAATTTCCTGGTGTTGGGGAAGCTTCTTGACGCTCTCCGACGAAATGATGTTGGAGCGATTGCATCCACCAGCTACTGGAAACTTGTACACTCGCGTTTTTTAGCTTCTTCCAAATCCGGCTCGAAGGACCAATGTTTTTTGTATGATTAACTTGATAAGAGGCTTCCACGAATGGGGCCCCCAATTAATCCACTGCGAGTTCCGGTTCAATGGGATTGCCGGGAACTGCCACTTAATAACCCTAACTTGGGTTCAGTTAGTTGTTGGAGTGAAACAAGACTTAACAAACACGAGTATATTGAGTAACAACGATTACAAACGTCACTGATGGACCGATGGTTTTTTACAAAAGCTTCAACTGTTGTGACACGCTTGGATTGGCCACGCGAAAATAGCGAATTGCGCGTAACCGTAACACAAAACAACCTGGAAACGACTTTACCAGGGAGTTAGACCGAAACGCAAACTAGCACAAAGCATAGCTGAACTTGCTTCCTCGAGGCTCTGAATCTAACTAACTCTGAATTTACAGCGAGACGAACTCGCCAATTCAAGGAGGGGCAAGCTCAAACACTATTGGCTGAGGCGATCCTGCGTAGCCAATCGGAGCATCGCACGTTATTTAGGACAAATGCTTATTCTAAGAAACCTTAATGCTAAGCTCTCTCAATGAGGCAATTGAACGAAATCCATAAACCCATGATTCCCAAATATGCTAAGTCGGCTTAAGTTCTAGTAGAAAATGTATCCATCCGCTTTAAAGCCATTAAGGGAAGCTTACAAATTCCTTTCCAACATTAACAGGGGCAAACAAATACGGCAAGATGCAAATTTGGCTTTACCACGACCTTTGAATGAGATAAAACAGTTATGACTTGAATTACGTGATTAATTATAATCAAAAAGGTTTTGATGCACGCATCTGTGTGAATCAAACAGTGGTGTTGCGTACTCTATCTGTCCAAGGTATTCTAAGAATACGCCTGTAACACCACATCTCAAATGCTTCTATTTTTTAGTAGCACAGGCAGTGAGAGTCCAAGCTTCATTCTTTTAAAGGTGTTTCTGGCCTGTTCGATTCTTGCTCTGATTTCAGCGGAGTTGTTCCAGCTACTATTAATAGAACAATCCAGATATTTGTAATTCACAACCTGTTCTAGTTGTCTACCGTTAACCGTTACGCTTGTTCTTAGATTTTCACTCCTGCTGATTACCATTACCTTAGTCTTATTAACATTCAGCTTCAGCCCTGCTTCCATACTTTTCTGGTTTACGCTCTCTACCAGAATCTGCAGTTCATCTTCACTAGTTGCTAAAAGCACAGTATCGACAGCGTAATGTAGGTTGTTTATTATCGCGCCGTTTATTACAATTCCTGCCTGTCTGTTATCCAGAGCCGCTGTAAATATTTTGAGGTATAACAACTGGCAAACCAAGACCTTCAAAAAAATTATTTCACATCTTTCAGCAATAATATGACGCTAGTTCACTCTTTGCCTCAAGTTATTAATCACCCTGTAACAATAGTACATATCAGAAAATTATAGTTACCTTTAAGACTTGAATGTAAGCTTTTGCCAATGTCACAATTTTATGTTTTTTTAAAATGTGCACATGTGCTGCTTTAAACACACTTGAGTGATTTCCCTACATGCAGCAATTGTCAAAGTGATAGTGTGTAACATACACATGACGGCAATATGCGAATAACAATGTTTGCTGTTCAGTTCTCAATGCCGCTATATGTATTGCTAAATTCATAATAGTTTAATGACAATGTGCTTTTGTTGTAGATGTGAAGATATCAAACTTCCTTTGGCTCATATATCATTAAAAGAAACTTCAAACAAAAGGAAATACCATTACGTAACTATGGAGAGTAAGTTTTGTAGTTCTGCAGGAACTGCACCATGCGGATCTCAGAACATGGATAGCAATGAAAGTTTTGATAAGCTATCTATTAAACAAGAAGTTATCGAATTAAAGGATGAAAATTATGAAAACCAAACATTTGACAAAAGTAATGCAAATACTGCTTATAGTGGAGAGAAACCTTATAGTTGCTCGGTTTGTGAATACAGAACAGCACACAAAAGTAGTTTAGTTACACATATGAAGAATCATGCAGGAGAAAAGCCGTACAGTTGCTCTGTTTGTGAATACAGAACAGCACAGAAATGTAATTTTGTTACACATTTGAAAACTCATACAGGGGAAAAGCCGTACAGTTGCTCTGTTTGTGAATACAGAACTGCAGTGAAAAGTGGATTATCTACACATTTGAAAACTCATACAGCGGAAAAGCCGTACAGTTGCTCGGTTTGTGATTACAGAACAGCACATAAAAGTAGTTTAGTTACACATATGAAGAATCATGCAGGAGAAAAGCCGTACAGTTGCTCTGTTTGTGAATACAGAACAGCACAGAAATGTAATTTTGTTACACATTTGAAAACTCATACGGGGGAAAAGCCGTACAATTGCTCTGTTTGTGAATACAGAACAGCACATAAAAGTAGTTTAGTTACACATATGAAGAATCATGCAGGAGAAAAGCCGTACAGTTGCTCCGTTTGTGAATACAGAACAGCACATAAAAGTAGTTTAGTTACACATATAAAGAATCATGCAGGAGAAAAGCCGTACAGTTGCTCTGTTTGTGAATACAGAACAGCACATAAAAGTAGTTTAGTTACACACATGAAGAATCATGCAGGAGAAAAGCCGTACAGTTGCTCTGTTTGTGAATACAGAACAGCACAGAAATGTAATTTTGTTTCACATGTCAAAACTCATACAGGGGAAAAGCCGTACAGTTGCTCTGTTTGTGAATACAGAACTGCAGTGAAAAATAGTTTAGTTACACATTTGAAAACTCATACAGGGGAGAAGCCGTACAGTTGCTCGGTTTGTGAATACAGAACTGCAGTGAAAAGTAGATTATTTACACATTTGAAAACTCATACAGGAGAAAAGCCGTACAGTTGCTCGGTTTGTGATTACAGAACAGCACATAAAAGTAGTTTAGTTACACATATGAAGAAACATGCAGGAGAAAAGCCGTACTGTTGCTCGGTTTGTGAATACAGAACAGCACATAAAAGTAGTTTAGTTACACATATGAAGAAACATGCAGGAGAAAAGCCGTACAGTTGCTCTATTTGTGAATACAGAACAGCACAGAAATGTAATTTTGTTACACATTTGAAAACTCATACAGGGGAAAAGCCGTACAGTTGCTCGGTTTGTGAATACAGAACTGCAGTGAAAAGTAGATTATCTACACATTTAAAAACTCATACAGCGGAAAAGCCATACAATTGCTCTGTTTGTGAATACAAAACGGTACAGAAATGTAATTTAGTTAAACATGTGAAAACTCATACAGGGGAAAAGCCATACAGTCGCTCTGTAAATATAGAGCAGCATGGAAAAGTAGTTTAGTTGCAAATGTGAAAACTCATACCGGGAAAAAGCTGTATATTTGCTCTGTTTGTGAATACAGAGCAGTAAAAAGTTGCTTAGTTATACATAATGAGTTCTAAATTCTGTAGTGTTAATGCTTACGAAATAATCCTATTTGTGAATGTACAGAAAAGCATTTTACATATGTAAAATAGTAATGTTTGTAATAAATTTTAAACATGGTGAGTTAAGGTATATAATTTAATTTCGTAAAACTGTTTATGTATTTTTAAGGTGCAGATAGACTGGCAAGTTACTGGCGACAATTATCACGCAAGTGACTTGCTTTTCTGTTTATTCTATTCGCGATTAATGTCGTGCAATTTATTGCGTTTTAAACTCGCGTAACTGTTTAGGTTTTGTCTTACCGGTTTGTACAATCAGTCATATTTCCTTAGGGTCTAGTTTTAAAATAATGGCTTCAACATCAACGCAAGTTTACAAAGCTGCTTCGTTATTTATTATTTATTCAAAATATCGAGAAAAAGAAGAGACACAGAAAGAAACATCGCATTTGTCCCAGGCCTCATTGTTTACATTTTATTCTCTTTAATTCTTGCATAAATTGGCTCCTCAAATTATGTTTTTTCTTATAAATTAATTCGTATTAGTTTATAATTTCGAAAGAATAAGTTCCAGAGTCTAATTTTTTTTTAGCTATGTTTACTGAAATTATATCAATGCCGAATTGATTGCTAAATATAATTTTCGACATTTCTCCTTCTCAAAAAGAAACACAAACATCAAATGGCTGCTATCACTCGTAATTGTGCTCACACAAATATCGAAGCCCATTGCATGTTATGTAAGAAACTGGGCGAGCGGTTTTGGAACCGTCTAGAAAAGCAAGTTGTCTGTCGCAAGAACTCCATTAGCCTAAAAAGTTGACTCGTAGTGGTATTTAGACTGCAGCCAGTGTTGTCAGATAACTCATGTGAGTTTTCTCACAAGTCTAAACGCCCCTTAAGCTTAGTAACAATATGTGATATTAAATAGGTGTTGGGTGTAAATCTTCCTTACAATTAGGCGTTGTTGCTAATAATTGAAAATATTGTAGTTAATCTAAGTAGCTAACGGTCATAAGGTAGAATTGTACATTTGTTTTCATAGTTACAAAATTGTATTAAATATTTAAGACATTGTATCTGTATTCTACTGATATTTACAACAGGTATTGGCTTCTATGGTGTGTGGGAATATCCTATCATGACCAGTAATGCTATGAAATGCAAGCTCCGAAATGGTTAGTCTGTTTCTTAATTATTTATCATTCAAAAGTATCAAGTTAAGGTATTAACCTAAAGATGTTTGTTAATGGTGCAAACAGATTTACTCCTAGGGAATGTCGTGGACATCTACATGTTTTTGTATTTATTTTGTTCTGTATGATTAAAAGCAATAAATTAATGCTTTTATTTGAAAACTTGCTGTAGGTAGTATCTCGTTGTTAGTGGCACCGTTCGTTTGTAGACGACAAATTTATCAAGTACCTAAAAATTAAAAATATTTTAAATATCTGTTACCTACAGGGTGTTTTTAATTAGTGTTTGTAAAAGGGGAGTGATTCTTCAATTTGCTTTGTAATGATCAATTCAAATGAACGTAACGGTTCGGCAGCCATGCAGGAACTGAAGATACTTCTAACAGTATGAGAGTTACATAAAATGTGTCTGTGTAGAAATTGTAGGCACGAGGGTGGTGTACATTACTAAAATATTTTTGATTATACAGGGTGACTCAAAAAGTTAGCAAACCAAACTTACTTTTTTTACCTTACGTTTGGGTAGTTTAAAAGTTTTGCGTAAAAATGATAAATCATTTTAATATCAAGTTGAATGAATCTAAAGTTAAGTGTTTTGGAAATGTTAACGATTTTATGCAAAGTAATTCTGAATTTCAAGAAGCTGCTGTAAATAACGGAGAGCAATTGAATGTTATTAAAAAAAATTTTTTGTGAATTATTTTTTGAACGTAAAATAGCGGCTCTGGGTATGACTGCTATAGACGGTGCTCAACGTTTCCAAATTTATTAATTTCGATTTTTTTAGTGCAAACAAAAATTCTTTAAGGTACCCCCAGAGAAAATTATATACGACTGTCCAGTTTGGAAAACATTTTCGATTCCTCACTGATGTAACTCTGGTGGCAGAAAATCTATCAATGTCTCTACATAACAATCTGAATTTATCGTTACTGATCGACCATTAACATCTTCAATGTATTTGTTTTTGTTCAAAAGATATTTAGTGTTAAAAATGGTAACATTGCTATGCCAAACCCTGTAGATAATTGTAAAATCACTTATAATAATGCAGAAGACTAAAAGCCGTGTTTACACAACTAAAAGTACTATGGTTGCGTTCCACCATTTCTATTTTCGGATTTTTGTAAACAAACTTCCCTCAACTTTTAATAGCGATATTATCACAGAAAACAATTATTTATTATGCATATTTGTTGTGTTTTTTAAAACTATTGACTCAGCTTCGAAGGCAAGTCCACTTTGGTTAATTTTCATATCTGCTTATTGAACGTTCCCACAACCTAAGCCGTACTCAAACGCTATAAAGGCGTGTCCGTTACATCTTACTTAACAACATAACCTATATTTCTGAAAATTTTTATGCGTCGCCTTTCGTTTCTTCTAGCAGTTGCTACAAGTATTAATTCTGTTAAATGGTCTACTGTGCATCAGATAATTGTAGTACAAAGCAAGGTAAGGCATTAGCGTTGTTCAGATTTCCCAAAAATTTGCAACAATGGTCTAAATTGGACTCCCACTGATTCTTCACGGTTATGTGAGGTAAGTAGTTTTGAATAAACCTGTACGTACAATCTTATTGCTTCTCTCTTCTGCAGGGTCACTTTGAAGTATAAGCTATTGATGTCGAAGCGATTGCAGAGAGGGTAGTTGAAAAACTGTTAGATTTCGATGCATTAACAAAGAAGCTTACTTCGATCATCAACGCTTCCCTGTAAACCGAGGTTGCTAAAATAGTGGAAAAGTACGAGCACAAAATCTCATCTTTGGAAATGCAACTCGAAAAACTGAAAGCCGAAGCGGAAGATACAATGAACGCACATGAACAATACAGCCGTGTAAATAGTTTAAGAATATTCGGCGTTCCGCAAAAACCGAATGAAAATACCAGTGAAGTAGTGCGCAATTTATGCCACGAAAAGTTAGGTATTAACCTTGCCGAAAATGATATCGACATCTGCCATCGCCTTGGATCGAAAGAGGGAACTCACCGTCCAATTATTATAAAATTTGTGCGCCGCAGCATTAAAAAACTTATACCATAAACTATTTACTTGAACAAAAGGGATATGATATTTTAGCATTATCAGAAACGTGGTTAAAATCGGATATTACCCTTTCTCATTCGAAATATAACATTTTCCGGAAAGATCGAGACGCTCGAGGGGGTGGAGTTGCAATTTATGTAAAGAATCACTTGAATGTAAAAATTATTCAAACAAATGATAATATTGAGCAATTGTGGCTGTCATTAAAAATCAATAATGAAAGTTATGTTTTCGGGGTTGTGTATAAACCACCTCAATTTAATTATATAGTTTTTGTAGATGAGGTTGAAGAATCCATTTGTTTGTATACTGAGGCTTCAGATAGGGTTATTTGTTTGGGTGATTTTAATATAAACGTGTTGGATTTTTCTGGTTCGGTTACGCAATACTTAAATTATATGTTAAATACATTATGTTTAAAACAAATTATTACAGAGCCTACTCGAATATCTGGAAATAGCATTACTTTGATAGATCTCATAATTACATCGGATACCAGCTGCATTAGTGAAACAGGGGTGTGTGAAAATGAGTTATCCGATCATGAGACAGTTTTTTGCAAAATATCAACTGGTGAGTTCGTCAAACTAAGTCCTATTATACGCACATTTCGGAATTTTAAATATTTTAATTTTAATGACTTACTGTGACCTACAGAAGTTACCTCTACATCAATTGTTTTATGAGCGGGATATTGATGCTAAATTAAACATTTTAAATTATTATATTACATCCATTTTTGACTTGCATGCCCCGTGGATAACCGTTAAAATGAAGAACAAACCAGCACCTTGGTTTACTGATAATGTTCAGTTACTGATAAATCTTAAAAATAAGACAAAATCAAAATATAAACAATCTAAGAACCCTGGGCACTGGGAATATTATAAAAGTTTGCGGAATTTTACCAATCTTGCAATTCAAAATGAAAAGAAAGCTTACTTCGAGCATAAAGTTGGGATTGGAGGCACAAATGCTATTTGGAAGGAGCTAAATTTAATAAATATAAACATTAAAAAACAAAATTCTATTCCGGAAACACTCAGTAATGTACAAGAAGTAAATGATTTTTCTGTAGACTCTATACCTCACAGCACTCCTGATCAAATGCTTCTAGATTTTTATCGTAATAACGAACTTACATCAGAAAAACTTTCTTTCACGACTGTTGACGTTGAGGAAGTACAAAATTTAATTAGAAGTGTAAAAAGTAATGCAGGGGGTATAGACGGTATAACCATCAATATGATTAAACTGTGTTGTCCATACATATTACCGTTTATTACTCATATACTGAACTGCTGTTTATCAGAAAATGTTTCTCCAAAATGTTGGAAAAATGCAATTGTGATTCCTTTCCCCAAAGTAAATAATGCTGCAGCCTATACAGATTTACAACCTATCAGTATATAGAAATAGAGTGTTAATTAACAACTGGTTATTTATTTAAATAAGACATTTTTTCTTATTGTATAGTTGTACATTACTATAAATGTTAGTTTAAATTTACTCAAATATTTTTTTTGTTAATTACAAAACTTAACAAGTTAATTACAAAACTTAACAAGTTAATAAATAAAAGTATTTACAAAAATATTGCTCTAACTGCTATCTAATAAAACATTTCTTATTAATAGTACAGCAATATCACGGAAACAAACGACGAACGTCATCAAATATTTAGTTATTCATTTAAAGTTACCGTTTGATTCCGTGATTTACCTATAGTTACAATAAATATGATTAACTATAGGTAAATCACGGAACCAAACGGTGCGCGTCATCAAACAGTAACTATAAATTAATAACTAAATATTTGATGACATGCACAGTTTGGTTCCGTGATTTTACTATATGTGTATTGCTTTCCAAGCTGGGATGAGCTCCATACTGAGCGCTGGGTTAGTCAACCGAGGTGCGAAGCACTGAGGTCAGCTAAAAGTACGAAGCTGGAATAAGCCTTCCCACGAGGTAGCTACATGCCTGGTCTGTAACTGATATATTATAATGGGCAAATAGTGCCAGTGCAGCAACATGATGACATGAAACTTGTCCACGAGGACATGTGCAAGAAGTTGAGGTTATGTTTTTGTCTTCATCGAAGAAGATCTACAAAGTAAAAATATATACTTAGTATATATTCGTTACTACTTAGAATCCATCTGAAGCAGCAATCAGTATTTTAAATAATTATACTTTTTAAGCTAAAATTTATCTTACCTCAACATTGTATCACTTATCTTTCATGCTTGCCTGTACTGTACCATGTACCCAGGGGTGCCAGATCGTGTCAAGCTGAATTCGTTAGCTTCGTCGGAAAAAATCGTGAGATTTCGGAAATGGATGAGATTTGAAACTATGGATGCAAATTTAAAAAAAAGCTATTTTAAAATTAATAAAATATGGAATATATGCTGCAGATTTATTAAACATTGAGTACATAGGTTGTACATACATAAATGACTGCAAGAGAATTATAAACATTTTAAATAATTGCCATAAATAAAAAAATTAAATTAATATAAAGTAAATGTTAAATGAACTAAATATTTTATTATAGAAATAACACATGAATTCTAAAAATAAAAATATGGCTACATAGCATATAGTACATATACATAGACCTAGTATGTATACAGAAAAAAAATTGTTCGACTACTCACAATCTGAAGAATCTGTGTCCGGGATGACTGGTTTGGAGGGATAAAGTACTTGACTATTAATTTTTTAAAATTAAATCTGTGCTTATCTTGAAACTAGCTGAAACCCGCGGCATATGCCGCACTTAAAATGTAGGACGGATTTAATAACTTTTGTTTCACTAAATAAAGTTTTAAAAACACGCTAGAGATTGGCAGTAAGGAAAAGTTAAAAAATATATATTTTTAAATGGAAAGTCTCTGGAAAGGAAACGCTCGCCTCTGGAAAGCGTTTTATGGACATTTTTGGATAGCCTCCGGGCAACTTTCTTTCATATTGGATACCGCCAATACTGTTGAATTGAATAGTGTCTTCTTTTTTCTGTTCAGTATTAAATGGTACATGCAGGGGTGCCAGATCTCACGATTTCATTGCAAATCTCACGATAAGGACTATTTATCTCACGATTTTTGTATCAATTCTAATTAAAATAATTGTATAAAAAATTGTAACACTAAATGATTAAATAGAAAAAAATGTGTGTTAGTCTTAATACATGATTTAATGTATGCTGTCACTGATTTTATCATTTCCCGCATTATCATCAAATACTGCTGCTATCTATGGTTCACATAAAGAAGTCGCAAGTTGCGGTTGAAAGCGGATTTAAATGTTCTTTCAAGAAATAGGTATTTACATAATTTCAAGATAAGCACAGATTTAATTTAAAAAAATTAATAGTCAAGTACTTTATCCCTCCAAACCAGTCATCCCGGACACAGATTCTTCAGATTGTGAGTAGTCGAACAATTTTTTTTCTGTATACATACTTAGGTCTATGTATATGTACTATATTCTATGTAGCCATATTTTTATTTTTAGAATTCATGTGTTATTTCTATAATAAAATATTTAGTTCATTTAACATTTACTTTATATTAATTAAATTTTTTTATTTATGGCAATTATTTAAAATGTTTATAATTCTCTTGCAGTCATTTATGTATGTACAACCTATGTACTCAATGTTTAATAAATCTGCAGCATATATTCCATATTTTATTAATTTTAAAATAGCTTTTTTTTAAATTTGCATCCATAGTTTCAAATCTCATCCATTTCCGAAATCTCACGATTTTTTCCGACGAAGCTAACGAATTCAGCTTGACACGATCTGGCACCCCTGGGTACATGGTACAGTACAGGCAAGCATGAAAGATAAGTGATACAATGTTGAGGTAAGATAAATTTTAGCTTAAAAAGTATAATTATTTAAAATACTGATTGCTGCTTCAGATGGATTCTAAGTAGTAACGAATATATACTAAGTATATATTTTTACTTTGTAGATCTTCTTCGATGAAGACAAAAACATAACCTCAACTTCTTGCACATGTCCTCGTGGACAAGTTTCATGTCATCATGTTGCTGCACTGGCACTATTTGCCCATTATAATATATCAGTTACAGACCAGGCATGTAGCTACCTCGTGGGAAGGCTTATTCCAGCTTCGTACTTTTAGCTGACCTCAGTGCTTCGCACCTCGGTTGACTAACCCAGCGCTCAGTATGGAGCTCATCCCAGCTTGGAAAGCAATACACATATAGTAAAATCACGGAACCAAACTGTGCATGTCATCAAATATTTAGTTATTAATTTATAGTTACTGTTTGATGATGCGCACCGTTTGGTTCCGTGATTTACCTATAGTTAATCATATTTATTGTAACTATAGGTAAATCACGGAATCAAACGGTAACTTTAAATGAATAACTAAATATTTGATGACGTTCGTCGTTTGTTTCCGTGATATTGCTGTACTACTAATAAGAAATGTTTTATTAGATAGCAGTTAGAGCAATATTTTTGTAAATACTTTTATTTATTAACTTGTTAAGTTTTGTAATTAACTTGTTAAGTTTTGTAATTAACAAAACAAATATTTGAGTAAATTTAAACTAACATTTATAGTAATGTACAACTATACAATAAGAAAAAATGTCTTATTTAAATAAATAACCAGTTGTTAATTAACACTCTATTTCTATATACTGATAGGTTGTAAATCTGTATAGGCTGCAGCATTATTTACTTTGGGGAAAGGAATCACAATTGCATTTTTCCAACATTTTG
>CALNHX010000987.1:70253-262762 GCA_940337035.1 Agriotes lineatus | reverse complement strand
ATCTGCTTTTGGAATATCCCAAATATAAAGGAAATATTATGTTTTATTGTTATGATGGATAATTTGTATACGTATTTAAGTGTCTAATTCCTATTACAAAAACTCAGGTAATCAACCCCACTTGTAAAACAACCTGATATCAGCAACATTATTGCTTAAAGTTCTTGGTGTTCAGTCGCTTTTGTAATTTTGTCTTGGTATATTGTTTATTTGGCTTGGTGTCTTGTTCTTAGAACTGGTGTGTGAATCAACATGGTAAGTAAAATGTCCATCATATTACCTACTTTTTCTACAAAAAAATACGTAATTGGCTTAACTAATGTTATTACACATTTATATTTGTCAATAAATTTCCTGAACATATTCTACCCACGAGATTTAAAAAAGACTGCTAGTATTATTGCAGTTTTTTTTTCAATTGATAACTGTAAATCAGTTGGTTTCTGGCCTGCCCATGAAAGTTGATGTTTTATAAACAGTCATTTAAAATTTGTATTCCGCTAGTGATTTAAAATTTTTATTCCGCTAGCGCTTTAAAAATGTCAAATGTCAACCAAAATAAATCAATAATTTATCAAATAATTATACATAAGTACATTACAACTAAATTAACAAAACGACGTCCACGTCGTCAATTTTCATTTTGACCAGTTCTTCAATTCGACAACCGCCAGCAATACCCATAAGTATAGTCTGTAATGTAATTTTACAATTAAAAGGAAACAAATGAATCAATAATGCTAACCTTTGCAAGTAAATACTTCTCGTCCGGTGAAGTACGAATGAACCTCAAAATTTCGTCGCGGCTAAGAACTTTCGACTTATTGGGCTTAAAGCCCTCTTGCGTTTTGCTTGGAAAATAGTAAGTTACTGGCTCCACACAAATAAAATAAAATTAAAACGATTTTCTTACCATATATAAATGTGGCCAATAAGTGTATACCGGGTGTCCATTCTCAATGTCGAACATAGGCAATTAACATTAGTGCATTCACTCGTTCTTCATTGAAATAATTTATTTTTCTGTAGATAATTTTAACAGACGTTGACAGAAAATATCTGATTTACGCGAACTAATTACTTTTTTTTGACAAATGCTATCGAACTTGAGAAGCAAGGCATGGTATATTTAAAATTCCCAAGTTTTAAATTAGATTTTTAAAATAAAAATCGCTTCTTGAATATTATTATTGGTATCATTTGATGCGTAATAATTTTATCTTTCCATTGATACCATTACCTTCCCTGTAAGTTGAATTGGCGAGCAGGAATCGGCAAAAACGTTCAATACAATGTTAATCGCCTATGTTCGACTTTGAGAACGGACACCCGGTATATACAGTGTGTCCTAGATCGAGTGGGATTGCATAGGTAACTTTTTTATCATTGAAGATGGAGATTTGGTTAAATTGGCAATGTCAAACCAGTCAAAAGTTATTTAAAAAAAAACTAAAAACTGTCATTTTCTTGTATGTCAAATATCTTTGTAAGTATAAGAGATACGAAAAAAAGTTTTATATAAAAGTCGCTGTTTTCGATGAGACCAATTTAAAACTGGTGTCCAACAAAAATTCAAGATGGCTGCTTTTGAGGTACTCGTATCAACTTCCTTAAGTTATATGGGCGCCATATTTGATTTTTAGGTTACTGAATAGAATTTTTTATTCTCTTTTCAACGATGTAAGATAACGTATGATTGAATAAAAAATACCAGTAAAATTAATTGCTTTTACATTTTAATCAAGTAGGCTTACATGGATCCAAACAAAAACAAACAACATTTATTTAAAAACAAAACATAATCCTGATAATCACATGAAATGATCAAAATGCTGGCGATTGTTAGCGAAACATAGTTAACACCATTTGACGACACGACGGGTTACTTTACGCAAACTTTCTTATTGTTTTTCATCATGGCTGGTTACCTACTTGATTATACATTTAAAAAGCAATATCACGCAATATCCTTCGGTTCTTAGTGCGACTTTCACTCTGATGATGCAAGCTGCAAAGTCTTACGAAACGTTAGTGAATATGGATGCATAAACAGCAAAACGGCCAAATCTGCCAAATCCTCGTTCTCAACATACTCGAACAACCCGAGCCACCAAAGAGCATGACCATCGCGCGCGGGTTTTTGCTCGACTTCACAAGGTGCAAGGCACATTAAGCCAGAAAATGCTGGGTGTTCATATACAAATACTACGCGGTCTAAGCCGAAATTCCATGTTAAGAAGAACCTCCGAGTTGATAACCAAACTAAATTGTAATCATGATCACAGGAAAATACCATTGTTACGCACAGATACCGTTCAATTACCTGTAAATTGTGAAATGCAGATCGATGGTAAAATATTAAAAACGAGTCAAAATTCAAACTCAATATTCGAAATGGTTCATTTACCAATGCTTAACCAAACTGTTAATAATATGGAATTTCCAAAATTGCATTTAGAAAACATCGATCTGGATGACATACAACAGCTTAGGAAAAAATTAAGGAAATTACCAGGTGAACTTGTGACCACCAATTATAATACTTATGCACACGCAAGTAACTTTACATTAATTATTATTTTAGCTCTAATATTGTTTGCCTTATTTGTATTATATAAGTACGATTTGTAGCCTAAAATCTGAAAAAGAATTAAATCAGAAATCAATAATGAACCCTTACAACCAATAGAAATATTGCCCTGACAAATAGGTGGAAAATGTGATTTCCCCCAATTTTTCATCTTAGGATGGGGAATTATTTTACGTTCCCAGATAGATAATAAGAACATTAGTTATGATAAGATAATGCAGTCGCGTATTACATATCATTGCATTCCCGAGGGACACAAGTGTTATCTTATCTTTGCTGACGCAGCTTAGCTAACCTGCTCGAGTACATCGCAGGATGCAAGCAGTTGTAATTTAGAATCTGTACCTTTCACATTGTATTTTAAAATTGTAACTCCGTCTGTATATTGATATGAAATACATTTTTTTATATCAATCACAGTTTGTAAATTTAATTCGCGCCTTCGGCTTGTGGCGCAAATGTCATCTTCATGAATAATGGCTGTCATAATCGCTCATATAATAATATACTATAATGTGTTTAAACGCAACGTGTTTTGCGTAATGATACTCCATTTACGAAGTTATTTATCGGTGCTCGCACTTTTGTGTCAGTTCACTTTGCTTTGCAAAACTGAACTCCATATGAAAAAGTAAAGGTGTTAAAATTTACAATAAAAATTAGAAAATATGTACAGTGCGCAACGCCTCTATATTGGTACGTTGATTGTAGCTTAATATCATCTCTTTTTGTTGCAGGTGTGAAGATATTTTCATTTCATTGATGGAGTATTATTGAAAGGTGCTCTGATGTTTAAACAAACAGAATGAACATTAAACAAGAAACTATGGATAATAAATCCTGTAGTTCTGCAGGAACTGCATGCTGCTTATCGCAGAACGTAGATAACAGTAGAAATTTTGATAAGAATCTATACATCAAACAAAAAAACATTGAAAATATTAATTTAGTTAAACCTATGAAAACTCATATAGGAGAGAAGCCTTTTATATGCTCTATTTGTGAACTCGGTTTAGCAAATAAAAGAAATTTAGTTAGACATATGAGGACTCATACAGGAGAGAAGCCTTATTTTTGTTTGGCTTGTGATTACAAAACAGCAGATAAAAGTACATTAGTTTTACATATTAGGACTCATACAGGAGAGAAGCCTTTTATATGCTCTATTTGTGAACACAGAACAGCAGATAAGAGAAATTTAGTTTTACATATGAGGACACATACAGGAAAGAAGCCTTATTTTTGTTCAGTTTGTGAATACAAAACAGGATATAAAAGAAGTTTAGTTTTACATATGAGGAATCATACAGGAGAGAAACCTTATATTTGTTCAGTTTGTGAATACAAAACAGGAGATAAAAGAAGTTTAGTTTCACATATGAGGACTCATACAGGAGAGAAGCCTTTTATATGTTCTATTTGTGAACACAGAACAGCAGACAAGAGAAATTTAGTTTTACATATGAGAACTCATACAGGAGAGAAGCCTTATATATGCTTTATTTGTGAATACAGAACAGCACATAAAAGTCATTTAGTTCAACATATTAGGACTCATACAGGAGAGAAGCCTTATATTTGCTCGGTTTGTGAACACAGAGCAGCAAATAAAAGTAATTTAGTTTTACATATGAGGACTCATACAGGAGAGAAGCCTTTTATATGTTCAATTTGTGAATACAGAACAGCAAATAAAAGTCATTTAGTTAAACATGTGAGGACTCATGCAGGAGAGAAGCCTTATATTTGCTCGGTTTGTGATTACAAAACAGCTGTTAAAAGTAATTTAGTATTACATATGAGGACTCATACAGGAGAGAAGCCTTTTATATGCTCAATTTGTGAACACAGAACAACAAATAAAGGTAATTTAGTTAAACATATGAAGAGTCATACAGGAGAGAAATCCTATAATTGCCCCGTTTGAGTAGAAAGCAACACAAAGATATCATTACCTATGTTTTACATATGAGATCCCATACAGGTGAGGAAATTGCTAAAAGAATTCAGTCCGGTAATAGGAGTTGCAAAAACAAACGAAGCTATAAATAGGTCCTCAAAAATGAAAATATACCTAACTATGATAAGATATCTTACAGTTGCGAAACGTGGTTTCTGATGGAACATGTACAAGGAAAGCTGAGATGCGCTGAAAGAAAAATTCTAAGAAAAATATGCAGGCCAGCTTACAATCCAAGAGCACCAAGAAGAATGATCAACGCAGAATTAAACAAAAAAGTGCAAGGCGAGCATATTGGGCGCTTTATCAAAGCACAAAGGCTGCAGTAGGCAGGTCATGTTCCAAGGATGGAGAGAAGTAGGACCCCCACAAGCAATACTGTATTGGAAACCAATTTATGATAGACGAACGGGGCCAACCAAGATCAAGATGTTTTGAAGTAGTGCTACATAGAGGGCAGAGCTGTTCCAAGTACTAAGTACAAGTAAACAACGATAAGTACTTGAATACCTATTCAAATTCAGAGTACCGAATACAGAAGAATGCAGTAGCTAGTGAACAATAAAACACTGTTGTCGGATCCTATATTTAATGTATAGGTATTTTTTAGTGCAGGTGATCTATATCAATATGTATTGTCTATCCTGTAAATATTTTTGTTCAATATATGAATGTACATCAAATAGTTCTTTAAGAAAGGAGGGTATAGGTACCTAATTAAAAAATAGAGATAATGAAAATAAAGGAACTTTTCTATATTGTATCAAAAAACACATTTTCACCCTGTATATTGAAAATTGTGTACAGTAGAAAACCTAAAATAAAAAATAAAGTAATTTAATGTGTTTATAATTACGCAGAACATATCTAAAATTCAGGTCGATCTTATACTTTTTACCTCCTTTTACAATAAAGTAAGTATTGGATTCACCCCAAAAATTTGAAATCAACAGATCTTCACGTCGTAAGAGTCCCCTGAACTCCAAAAACATGTTTTTGTTCATTTGTCTGTCTGTGTCTGTGAACAGAATATCTTCAAAACGAAAATGTGGAGTAGATCTGGCGAAAAAAAACCCGAAAAACGATCTCTCCCTGTTCGAAAATTTTTGTTTGTGATTTTATAGAGTCGGGGTCCCTCTTTCAGATGATCACTATGGGAAGACTACCGGAGGTGCGAAGGGGGGGAAAATTACCGTTCAAAGGTATGGGGAAGCGGGTTTTTCACGAATAACTGTCTGAGTTTTATCCCGATCGGAACAGTTTATATGAGATGAAATAAAGGGCTCGCAAATACAAACAAAATGAACTTTGGTTGGTCGAAATCGGTCCAGCGGTTTGCGAGATATTACGTTTTGAAGGTCGAAAAACTGCGCCCGGAATTTCGCCGCGGCGGGAACCCTCCGCGGGCCGTGTTCGCGTTTTTCGCGGGGAAGATATTGACCTAGCGACTTTATATTTTTTCCACTGTTAGGTAATCACAATCAAAATAGTTTGTTCAAATTTCAAGTCGCTAGGTCAATTAGGAAGGGAGGGGGAGGGAAAACAATAAAAAAACTTTGATCGGGGCGAACTTTTTTATTTATTGGCCGATCCGGGTCATCCAAATTGAAAAATATTTTATAATTTTTTGGCTCTAAGGTGAGTCGGGAGTGACCAAGATTTTCGCGAAAATGGGGAACTGGCGGGCAATTTTCCGATTTAGAAAACCTTATTTCTTCATTTTCGCGATGAAGGAGTGGAGTAAAGACAATTTTTTTCTGTCACCAGATTGCAATTTTTTTTTCCCGTGAAAATGAGCCCCCTAAGAATCCGGTAGGGCAATTATTAAGGGAGGGAAAGAGGTGAACGCGTTTTGCCCTGTAGAAGGGCAAGGGATAGGGCTAGCGACTTTGGACAGGGCTCATTCTCAAGGGAAATAAATTCCCTTTCATGGTTTTTTATCTTGAAGCGCTATCTTGATCAGGGGCTGCACGCGCGTGATATGTTTATCACGGCGAGCACGAGATGCCGGCGGCAGAGCCTAGCGCTTCCTCTCCTCTGTCTACTCTCTTACAAATACATATTCAGTAGTTATATCCCTAGTGCATTCTATATATTCAGAAGCGTTCGAGAGAAATACTCGAATAATACAGAATGCACGCGGGGAATATTGCAAAACTATTCCCCGAAGAAATTTCATCCTTTGTATACCACACTATTCATTTTTAAAGAATTTTCAATTTTCTTTCTGAAATTTCTTGTGTATCTAACTGGTTTTGCTCTTCTTCCCGCAAATACTCGATATTGCACTTGTGCAAATACCCGGGTATTGCACTAGTGCAAAATATTCGCTGTATTCGACTCTGATTGGTTCAAATTTTGAAAATTGATTGATGGGATCCTTTATCTAATAGACGTGTCTGTCTGGGACACCGTTTTGTCTGTCTGGGACGCTGTTTCAGCAGCCAAACCGTAAGAGATAGAGAAAAAAGTTATTAAAGTTATATGTTTGGAATGGTTATGTCGGTTCAGGAACCGAATTTCAGTCACGTGACACTTCCGGGTTTTTGCGAAATCATAAAAAAGACCGTTTTTCAAATAGAACGCGTATTAAATAAAAATGTGTCAGCAGCCAAACGGAGCTGCGACCCTCTGCGCCTTAAAACGTCGATCGGTTAGGCAACAACTTTGACACCTTCCAGGTCTGGGTACAGTTTTTATTTAATACGCGTTCTATTTGCAAAACGGTCTTTTTTGTTTTATTAAATGAGACATTTGTCTCACTGGACTGCTACTTGGTTTATATTATCTGAGGGGAATAGTCACGCTCATCTCGTCTGTGTGTACCGGTGAGCGGGAACTCCTGATAAACATATCACGCGCGCGTGCAGCTCCTGATTAAGATAGCGCTTCGCGATAAAAAACCGTAAAAGGGAATCGATTACCCTTGAGAATGAGCCCTGCCCGAAGTCGCTAGCCCTATCCCTTGCCCTTCTACAGGGAAAAACGCGTTCACCTCTCTCCCTCCCTTAATAATTGCCCTACCGGATTCTTAGGGGGCTCATTTTCAAGGGAAAAAAAATTTCAATCTGGTGACAGAAAAAAATTGTCTTCTACTCCACTCCTTCATCGCGAAAATGAAGAAATAAGGTTTTCTAAATCGGAAAATTGCCCGCCATTTCCCCATTTTCTCGAAAATCTTGGTCACTCCCGACTCATCTTGTAGCGAAAAAATTCAAAAATATTTTCCAATTTAGATGACCCGGATCGGCCAATAAATAAAAAAGTTCGCCTCGATCAAAGTTTTTTTATTGTTTTCCCTCCCCCTCCCTTCCTAATTGACCTAGCGACTTGAAATTTGGACAAACTATTTTGATTGTGATTACCTTACAGGGGAAAAAATATAAAGTCGCTAGGTCAATATCTTCCCCGCGAAAAACGCGAACAAGGCCCGCGGAGGGTTCCCGCCGGGGCGAAATCCCGGGTGCAGTTTTTCGACCTTCAAAACGCAATATCTCGCGAACCGCGGGACCGATTTCGACCAACCAAAGTTCATTTTGTTTGTATTTGCGATTCCTTTATTTCCTCTCCTATAAACTGTTCCGATCGGGATGAAACTCAGCGAGTTATTCCCGAAAAACCCGTTTCCCCATATCTTTGAACGGTAATTTTCCCCCCTTCGCACCTCCGGTAGTCTTCCCATAGCGATCATCTGAAAGAGGGAGCCCGACTCTATGAAATCACAAACAAAAATTTTCGAAAAGAGAGAGTTCGTTTCCAAACCCAGATCTACTCCACTATGGGCTTTTAAATTTCATATATAAATTTTGTGTACTATTGAGAGGCGACAACAAGCTTTTGAAGAAAATTACATAAACGGAAGTATGGTGTTTCAAAAACGGTTAACGATTTTTTTCAAACGTCACATTTTTAATTTGTATTGATGTGAGATTGGCGATTTTGCAGTTGAATACCTCTGAAATGCGATTCTTTCGTTTTTTTTTCTTCTTTTTTATAACTCCTATTTTAAATAGAACACCCGGTATACTATTACATTTTTGAATTCAGCTTAAAATTTTAGAGAAAATTTGTCTCTTCAACTAACGTTCTATTTTGTACGGTGTAAGGGAAGATAGACGGTCGGCCTTACCTTTTGGCGAAAGTTATATTTGGTATTTTGCCGGCTGGTAACTATCGGCCTAGCTGGGCTAGCTCGCCGCGAGGGTCGCAGAGTTCCAGCTATGCTGAAAGAGAATACACACAAAAAAATAAGGAGAGGGCGCCAGGTCCTCGACTCAGATCTAATCCTTGTGCCGGACCGTACACAAGGTCGCAGATAAGTCCAGCAGATCAAAAATAAACAAATCAACGACCAATGAAAATATCACAGCTTTATTGTCAAACAGGTAGGTGGGTAGGTGCTATAGTGCAACAAATATAACGTGCAATATCATAAACATGCATAAACAATTCTAGGCGCAACTATAAATATAAGTACGGGTACGAACAGGCAAGCATAAATGTAAGTTCATATAAATATATATATATTGCCGTGATACCCCTGAATTTACACCCCCCTTTTTTAAATCGCTAATTACTTAATTGCTTATTAAGCCCTCGCACAAAAGGGGATGCCTAAATGAAATTTACCCCTTACCTGTACTTTTATTTTAGCTCACGAAGCATAGCCTTGGGATACCACAAACAGCTCTTATTTGTTTAGTAAATAATCTGCATGTGACTTAATTTGAAATGCAATACTCTCAGGGTTATAGAAATTTATACAGATTAATTGCTCTTATTTCGCGGGTTCCTAGGGGTTAATGGTCAAAGAGATGATTGCTTTGATTTAATCCTACTCTCAAATCATTCCTTACACTTTTATAACGGCATTAACACCAAAATTTTCGGGCAATTCATGCAGCAACAATAATTCACGGAACTTTACCAATTGCGAGTCCGGTCCTGCTCCCTGCTGTGCGCCGGCGCGAATTCAACTTCCTACGGCCGTGGTGTCAATCAACAGGTGCCAGGTGCGTGTCGGCAACGGTTTGGTGCTTCTTTAGTGTTCCTCTCGTGTTATGCTGTCCACCTAAGGATCGTAGACGCTTGTATGACAGGTAAGCTGACTTAATTTTTCTCGCGTAGAAACCAAACAACACTTAGAAAAAACACTCGTTTTATTTTCAACGCTAATCTTGACAAATAACGTGATACAAATTCATCGGCTTATGACATAACAACCCGCATATCAGCAGATAAGCCAAACGAAGCCCCTCCTCAAGGGCGCGAAAAGGCTTATATAGAAGGGCTGAAACCCCCATACTCGGCTAATCCTCTCTAATTGGACCGTAACATGCCACATGGCGCAATTTTTTTCCGTTGGGCCAATTAGGTTCAGTTTTGCGTCAAATGGCCGTTACAAACACGTCTAAATTGGCGGGAAGTTTTGACAAAGATTCGTTACTGTCTGGACACTTTACATATTGCCTGTCACTAGAATATATGGCAGGAAATAGCCCCCATTAACAAATACTGTATCTATTGTGTAATTTCGTGGGCTTTTCTATGCACGCCACGCTCACAAAAATAGAGCGGGAAAAATTAACCTAGTAACTAATTCAATACAAACTTAAATCTATCCATTTAGCTAATTTAATTATATGTACAGGTCGCTCTAATTAATATGCACCCTTGGCACACTTTTTGGACCATATCTTGTTGGAGGACCGCTAACAAACACCCCGTTTCGGATGCGTTTGGATTCCTGGCGAGCACCTGCACCTGGTGAGCACCTGCACCTGGTGATCCTGTTATATTGCTTTAGAGGAACGCTACCTGCAACGACATTCCGGCCTTATTTGTCTTTGGCGTTGAGATCCCAGTTTAACTCAAGTGTTGCCACAGGTATGATTAACTTTTGTTGATGTTTCCAGCTATTACACGTGGCTATTGTTATTTCAGGAGAATTCGCCCTTGATTGGAACTGCTCCATGTTACTGCCTGCTACAGTGCCTGGAACCTGTGCAGGTGGTTCTTCCAGCTTGATGTCGACGTGGGATTACCGCGCACACACACTGCATTACCCGTTCACCGGAAATACACTTGTCGCACTATATCACAGGTGTATTGCACCTCCTGCGTGCACTTGCCCATTTATAATTTTGGTGTAATCGAATGCTCGTTTAATGGATTGATTTGAGACTATATTTGCA
The DNA here is from genome assembly GCA_940337035.1 of Agriotes lineatus. Lineage (NCBI taxonomy): Eukaryota > Metazoa > Arthropoda > Insecta > Coleoptera > Elateridae > Agriotes > Agriotes lineatus. The sequence goes on along the minus strand of CALNHX010000987.1, from coordinate 252,018 downwards.
TTATTGTGTATTAGTTAATGACAATCTAACCCTTTGGCCTTGCTAAGAACTATTAAATTGTATTTTTTTTTGACCACTGACGTTTAAATTACTGTTATAATCCTTTCACATGGAGTCACATGCCAGCAGTGTTTATATTCATTATTTAATTTGAAACATATCGTTTTAACATGTACTATTTGCTAACAAAATTCAAATGTTTGACCTTCAAAGGCTGTAATAATTCGTGGCCTGTAAATAACACAGCAACATCCCCCCTTGTGTCATGTGTATAATTTTGAGACGTAAGCAAAATTTACATATGCCACACAACTAATGCTATAACAAATGTAAGCTAATCTAACTTATTTACAATGTATTTTCGCATATTACGTTAATAATCCGTAACCTATACTGATCCTACTCTTATGTTTTAACCTTTGCCTGCAATTCTTCTACGTTTCCTCTATCTGCTGAAATCATAATATTCTAACTTCATCCTTATTTTTTTTTCTAACTAGAAATTTGTTTACTCAATTTGCTGTAGCGTCTTTATTTTATTTCTGTGTTAAATGCATCCCCATAACTACCAATCATTCATGGCTTCTCGTACCAGTATTACAATACATAACCCCATATAGTGTGCTCATCGGCTACCTCCTATATTTTAATCATTATTCATACCTCGGCTCCTAATTGGCCTATACATCAAAAAATATTCCCCCTCGATATAGTGTGCTCTCTGGCTACCTCCTATATTTTATTTATTATTCATACCTTGGCTCAGAATTGGCCTATACTTAAGAACTATTCCCCCACATGTAATACAATATACAACCTAGACATCTCCCCGATGCCTGCCTTCTTTTAACACAGCGTTACTTAATGTCACCTTTCCTGCTACTATGCCAATTTAGTTTTAAGCACTTACTTGTCCTAAATTCACTAACATTCTGCTTCTTTATAAACAAATCCTTCTATTTTGTACTTCTAAATTCTTATTTCCACACCTTTTCTCAAACTTGCGTTGACTTTCCTTTATTTCCAACTTAACCTTTGCAAATATTGTTTCTATGCCCCTTTCTTAACCTAGAGTAGTTTCAGTTTAGTTTTTATTCTTATAATTTTGCTCATTTTTAAACTCATCCCCCCTATTCCATTTTATCTTTATATAACCATTCTTATCATCTTATATGTGTAACCTAACTGCCTACCACCTATTTAGTTTATTCCTACTTTGCTACACATAGTTATAATATTTTTATTCTGTATGTAGTAATTTTCTATTAAATACTTCCTATAATTTTTTGATTACCTACTTCCTATGTTTATCTACCTACACCTATTATTACAATTTACACTGGACTTTATTCGTCCCTATCGCTTTTATATGGATAAATTTGAGATAAGTGAAATTTACCCCTAATTCTGTCTGAATCTGGAAATCGCAATTCATATGTGTCCGGAAACTTGCTTTGAACTACATACGGTCCCATAAACGGTAAAACGAACTTGGCACAAACACCTGCCTGCCTGTCTGCTACTCTTAAGCTTCGCACTACTACCTGTTCCCCTATGTTAAATTCTACATGCTTAGCAATCTTTGCGTTCCCCTTTTCCTTATATTTTTCTGCATTCCTTGTTATTCTATCCCTGACTTTGATTAAAATTTCTTCATATGGCAACCTTTCCCCTTGATTGATTACCCAAGGCCTTTCTGGATATACCCTTTTCATCAGTAAAATTGGTGCTTCTAGGGTGACAGTATTCGGTACTTTGTTGATAAAATCTTCTACCGATTGAACGTACCTTGCCCACCTACCATGTGGTTCTTTATGTAGAATTAGTCGCAAATATTTGATTACCTCCTGAATATATCTCTCGCTTGGGTTTCCCTGGGGATGTCTTATCGAACAGAAACCAACCCTTACGTCTTGGCTCTGCCAATAGTTTCTGAACCTGTCGTTGTTAAAGTAGGTAGCATTGTCGGCTAATATCCTCCTGGGTTTCCCTACCTCCTTGCAAAATTTTTTTAAACATTTATTTGCTACTTTGGTTGTACATTTCCTACATGGATATAATTTTGTGTATTTTGAGAAAATGTCAACTATGATCAGGATGTGTTTAAATGTCGCACTGGTTACCAAGTTCGATAAGAAATCAATGGCGATCATCTCCAATGGTTCTTGCGTTGTGATGCTTTGTACAGTGTTCTTGTTTATGAAATTTTTATATTTTCCCAAACAGCATAACTCGCATGTCATTAATGCTGATTTAATAATTTTGTAATCATTCTTGGCATAATAATTTTCTCTGAAAATTAGCCACACCTTTCTTATGCCAATGTGTCCATACGTTTGGTGGAAGTATCTTCCTATCTCGATGGCATGTTCACCTGTTGTTAAATAGAGTTCCTTTTCATTTAATTTCTTAACCAGCACGCCATCCCTTAGTTGAACATTTCTGTAGTTGTTTTCGTTTTCGTTTATCAGGGTTTTTATTTTGTCGAATTCTGGCTTATTTTGTATCCCTAATAGGTATTCCCTAGAAAAGATTTCTGGTTCGTGTTGTAGTTCATTTAAGGCTACTAACACTTCATTCGCCTTTCGCTTGTCTGCGTTCTTCATTCGAGATAAGTAATCCGCAGTAATATTCGCCTTCCCCGGTATATGCTTAATAGTAAAGGAGTACTCTTGTAGCAGCAGCGACCATCGGTAGATCCTGCTGTTAGTAAATCTCGTGTTCATAATGTGCTGCAATGCCGAATGGTCAGTTTCGATGGTGAAGTGATTACCTGTTAAATAAACTTTCAACCGGTTGACCGAAAATACTATTGCCATCATCTCTTTCTCCGATATGGTGTAGTTCAGTTCGTGTGCTTGTAGTACCCTTGACACGAAACATATCGGGACTTCTATGCCATCCTGTACCTGTATTAATTCCCCGGCAATCGCGTTGTCTGACGCATCAGTTCTTAATGTGAATGGAATACTGTACTCCGGGTGGAAAATGACAGCATTGTTGTAAAATGTTTCCTTCAATTCTTCAAATACTTCTTGTCGATGTTGTGTCCAACTCCATTTTACGCCCTTTTTCAGCAGCTCGAATAAACTGACCAATTTAGCAGAAAGGTTGGGTACGAACTTCCGATAGTATCCTATCATCCCAATGAATCCCCGCAAAGTTTTCAGGTTATGTGGCCTTGGGTACTGTTTTATCAGTTCCAACCTGCCCTTGTCGATGGCTATCCCCTTGGTGTTAATGACATATCCTAAAAACTTCACCTCTGTTTTGAGGAATTCGCACTTCTGCAGATTGAGCTTTAACCCATTTTGATTCAATTCACCCAGGATTATACTAACATGTTCGAAGTGCCTTTCAACATCCTGACTAAATATCAGAATGTCATCGACATAGTGTATACAAAAGTCTTCGAACCTGTTTAGCATACTCTGGAGTGCCCTCACTAATGCTGCTGACGATGTGTTTAGTCCAAACGGTACAGTCCTAAACTGATAGATGTTTCCATCAACACTGAAACCCGTGTACTTGCGTGAATTTTTCTCCAGCGGAATCAGCCAAAAGGAGTTCTTCAAGTCCAGCTTGGTAAATACAGACTTATTCCCTAATCTTCCTATCAACGACTCTATATTTTGAGGTGTTTCAAACGGTGGCAATGTCCTCTCATTAATCATCTTTGCGTCAAGGCAAATTCTGAGGCTATCATCCTTTTTCCTTACCATGACAATTGGATTAATAAAATGCGTAACTGCTTTTTCAATTATGCCCTTTTCCAACATGTCCTGTATTTCCCTATTCACTCGTTCCCTGTACTTGTATGGGACTGGGTAAGTTTTACAGTTGAGCACTGATTCATCCTTGACCTGTAACCTAGGTTCATAGCCGACGGCCACCCTATTTTCTTCGTTAAATAAGCTAATGTTCTTTTCCAACATCCGTTCTACTTTTTCCTTATGTTGTACAGGACAGTCTAATTCTATACTTTTATAATCCCCCCATGCATGTTGCTCACAATGTTCCGGTTTTATGTAATTTACGTTGACATCCCCTATCTCCTGATTTTTCTGCATCCAACTAACTGTTCGCCCTACCATACTAATTTCCTTCTTTTCCACATTAATGAAAGCGCTATGTGCAGTTAGTGAATTCATACCAATTACTAAATCAACTGATAAATCAGGCACGACTAACATTGTTACGGTATAAATTCATCAAATCGACATAGGTCGTATTGATTGTTCAAAAACGGGTACAAACTACAGGGTTCGCCGGTTTTCCCTAGAAATCACAGATCTTAATGTGTTGGAACAGATTTTGTTGTTCCGGTTACCTGCACTTAACTCAGTCGGGAAGGCGTGGTTCGAAGACTTAAATGAAAAACCGACGGGGTACTTACCCTAAAGCTTGCTTAAAAGAAAAAGAAATGCCTGAGCGCCACTTGGTTCTGGTTAGGGGTGGCTGACGTGTCTAGAACCAAGAACAATACACGTAGCCTATGTAGAAGTCCTCCAAGTACGTTGCTGAACACCTCAGCCTGTTGGTTACCAAGCCTCCTCCGAGTAGCCGGGTGACCTTGTCGTTAAATCACTTACCTTCAAGGCCACCTTCACTAAAGAATAACAAAAGAACACTGATTGGCCCAAATCTTGGGGGCTCGCTTAATCAAAAGAGCATGCTTTAACTTCACAAAATTAATTACACTTGGCCTTTGCCACACTGGATTAGTTAATGACCCAGAAGGGGTTTCAAAATTCATAAACAGAATGAACTGACTTTAACAGGTTTATTATTTAAAGACACAAATGACAGTTTACACAAATCGGTACATTAAAACACACACCCGGAGGTGAGTTTAAATTTAGTAATAAGATATCCTACGTGAATGTGAAAGGGGGCCCCATAAAACCAAAATATATCTTAAGGGCTAGTTACAAAGACACAAAAAAACACAGTATGATCCAAAACAAATGACATAAAATGGACGCCAGGAGTAAAGCCCCTGGTAAACATTAACTGAGACAGATCATAAGTCCTAGCGGACGTACGCAACGTTTATAAGCACTAACGCACAATAAAATATAAAATCGCACCTTAAGTTAGGCACCAGAGTTATTTAATTGGTACAATACAAGGCGCCTACCTGAGTTGAAGCATGCAGTGTTAGATGCAGATGTACTCGTTCTCGTGGAGGCCTGGCGAGACGTGCACAAGGTGTAGCAAATTCTCCAGAAGAGGCAGCAAGACTCGAGGGAATTGAAGACAACAACCATCAATCGGAGAAGTGACAGCAACCAATACGATGTTGCGCGGCGGCCCAATTAAACCCGACGTTGACCCAAATATGCATTACGCAATAGTCTTTTCCCGACTTAACAGGGAAAAAAGTTAGTTGAGGCTCTTCAGATATCGTTTCTAATCGGATCGGCAAAAAGTGCCAAAAGTCTCCCTGGAGACCAACTGTAGTAAACGAAAATCGGCCCTTCATTAAACAACGTCGAGTTCACTACACTTCCTCTGCCCACCGCGCATTTCCAAAATCACACAAAAATTAATGTTCACTTCGAAGATTCGGGTTTAACTGCACCCGCCATTAACGTGCCCCAAAGGCACTTAAAAGTCTGCACGAACGCCAAAAAGGATTCACCATGTTAATCACCAAAAGTTAGCCAAAAGCTCACAAAAATAGCGCAGCCCCCGGCCGAGGCCCGGGGGTCGCGTTCTTCTAAAACGTTCTTGGTCGGAAGCTTGCTACTAATTAATTATTTCAAAATGCACAGGGCTTAAGAACAACGTAACGGAAGAAAGTTTTGAACTCCAAAATTAATAATCCCACATACACGGTTAACTAAGGGTTTATCAAACTTTATTTCACTTGCCCCTAGAATGTTCTAGAAGAAATGTCTTGCTGTTGAAACGAATCCCAGGGTGTCGAATTTCACGACCAATTTTCGAGAACTTCGAGCGCTGAATTGCTTGAAAGATAACCTAAGGCTTCAAGGACTGTTTTCGCTTCTGCTTGAAATAAAGAATTTGATTTATGTGGGTACTGGCGACCGACGGTTGCAACAACCGCGCGCTTTATGCGTTAAAGGAAAATGCTTACAGGGAAAAATTCCGCAGCTCGGGACGCGTTAGCGTTTGGGCCAAATAAAATTTAACAAGTAGCTTTAAGATCCAGGGTTGAACTTTAAACAGGGCCGTCTTCAGAAATTTTAAATAGAATAATTTCAGCTTAAATGCACTAATAATACCCAATCGTGGAATTGATAACAAGGATAGCTTAATGACGTCAAAATCACTTAACAACATTTCCAACGGGAGTGCTGTGTCACAAAACGTTACATCAATTATTAGTTTTTTATGAACGGTTGAGAATTTCTTTTTGTTTGCTGATACGAGAAATAATTTTTTTGTTGGAATAATGTTGTTTTTAAGTTTTTGTACATAGTTTTTAACAAAATTTTCATTTATTAATGATAACTCAGCACCAGTATCAACCAATGCTGTCGCCATTTGATTATTTATGAGTACCTGTATGAAAGGTAAATTCTGAATAAATGAATTGTTTATGTGATTGAAACTTTCTTTTAGTGTACCACCCTCTTCAATAAATTCTTTGGGATGAGAGTAGCATATATATTGGGTAGTACTCGTTAACAAAAATTTTGTGCATCGGCCGAAGTCGAAGGTACACTTACCTCGACCGCAACCTGATTTATATTAACGGCTTGATGCTCATTATTGTTGGCCTGATGTTGTTGCGCATTTTGATCCCTGTTATTGTAGTAGAACTGTGGCATTCTACGATAGGGAGCCATTGCATGATTACTTTCCTGCGCCTGCTGACCTACGTTATTTCCTTCCCCGTTAACATTATTGTGAGCCCTATCTGGTTGATTCAAACTTGCTCTCTGACTATTTGTGCCACCTTGCTGCTGGTTGGTGTAATTATGGTTATAGCCTCGGTTAAAATACCTATTAAACCTTCTTGGGCCATTATATCGATTCCCATACTGTCCCTGACTGCTGTTTTGGTTTGTGTCCTCCTGTATCTTACTCTCCTGGTTTCCTGCTCTATTCCCCTGGTTCCCTGATGTATTTTGCCTATTTTTAATCTCATCCCACATATCATATTTTCTGACGAGATTAACAAACCGTTGGAACGTGCCTATCTTCTCAGTTATAACTTTGCCCCTTATTTCATCATCAAAATGTGCTGCCAATTGTCTAATTAATATTGATTCCTCTATTCTGGGTTCTAATTGCTGATAGAGGTTAAATTTTTGATGTAGGTATTGTTCCCTAGTATGATAAAAATTTTGTTTGCTATATTTAGCCTCTGCTAGTTCCAGTTTAACCATTTCTTGTTCGCGGAGACCCCAATAGTTCCCCAAGAACATTTCCTTAAACTGCTAGAAATCGTAGCATTGGTCCTCAACGATCTCAAACCATGTACTTGCTCCCCCTTTTAGTACAGATTTTATGCAATTTATTTCGGTTATTCTATCATAGTTTTGTCTTAATAGCTTTTTTAAATTGTCTAGGTGCAACTGCAAATTTTTAATGACTGTTTTTGGGTGTGTCTTATCGTTATGTCCATAAAATTTAACACTTAGGTTATTTGTAGTATCCCCAATTACGATGGGTCCTACTCCCATGTTATATTCAGGCCTATTATTCACCTGCATACCTAAATTTTCTATTTTATTCTATATTTCTATCCTAACTTGAACATACTGTTTTTCAGTGTATTTTTTATTTTCTTGCCTAACGATCTCTATTTTGTTTTCAGTATTTATCTCTACCTGACACACTTCCTGATTTATTTTTCCTTCAAGTCGTTTGCATCTTGTGTTTAATTTTGCTTCTATTAACACCTGCTCCTGGTCTAACCTGATCTCAAGATTTTCTACCTTATCCTTACTTTCTATAAACTGTTGTTGTATTGTCTCCCACCTTTCCTGAGTTTTAAATTCAAATTCTTCCCTATTCTTATTACTTTGCTGTATTTCCTGTCTAAGTTCCTGGTTATTTACCGCTATTCTATTATTTATTTCATCTAGCTTTTTATTCACTACCTGTGTGATTTCTTGTTTAACTTCCTGACCAAATTTTTCTATCTTACTATTCATATTCTGAATCTCACTATTTATATTCTGAATCTCACTATTTATATTCTGACTTATTTCCCTCAACATTCTCTTTATGTCGTCGTCTCGTCCCCCCATGCTTTGTTGCACTGATTGTACTGTTTCTACCTGCATTTTCCTATTTTCCTGTACTACTTGACTTTCCTCTACTTTATCTTCCATATTATTCTGACCCTTTGACCTCAACTAATATTCATTATTCATTTTTACTATTTTTATATAAACAAATTACCCCTCAGACCTAACGCGTCACGTTTCTGGGCGCCAAAAAGTTGCCGTGATACCCCTTAAATTTACACCCCCCTTTTTTAAATCTCTAATTACTTAATTGCTTATTAAGCCCTCACACAAAAGGGGATGCCTAAATGAAATTTACCCCTTACCTGTACTTTTATTTTAGCTCACGAAGCATAGCCTTGGGATACCACAAACAGCTCTTATTTGTTTAGTAAATAATCTGCATGTGACTTAATTTGAAATGCAATACTCTCAGGGTTATAGAAATTTATACAGATTAATTGCTCTTATTTCGCGGGTTCCTAGGGGTTAATGGTCAAAGAGATGATTGCTTTGATTTAATCCTACTCTCAAATCATTCCTTACACTTTTCTAACGGCATTAACACCAAAATTTTCGGGCAATTCATGCAGCAACAATAATTCACGGAACTTTACCAATTGCGAGTCCGGTCCTGCTCCCTGCTGTGCGCCGGCGCGAATTCAACTTCCTACGGCCGTGGTGTCAATCAACAGGTGCCAGGTGCGTGTCGGCAACGGTTTGGTGCTTCTTTAGTGTTCCTCTCGTGTTATGCTGTCCACCTAAGGATCGTAGACGCTTGTATGACAGGTAAGCTGACTTAATTTTTCTCGCGTAGAAACCAAACAACACTTAGAAAAAACACTCGTTTTATTTTCAACGCTAATCTTGACAAATAACGTGATACAAATTCATCGGCTTATGACATAACAACCCGCATATCAGCAGATAAGCCAAACGAAGCCCCTCCTCAAGGGCGCGAAAAGGCTTATATAGAAGGGTTGAAACCCCCATACTCGGCTAATCCTCTCTAATTGGACCGTAACATGCCACATGGCGCAAATTTTTTCCGTTGGGCCAATTAGGTTCAGTTTTGCGTCAAATGGCCGTTACAAACACGTCTAAATTGGCGGGAAATTTTGACAAAGATTCGTTACTGCCTGGACACTTGACATATTGCCTGTCACTAGAATATATGGCAGGAAATAGCCCCCATTAACAAATACTGTATCTATTGTGTAATTTCGCGGGCTTTTCTATGCACGCCACGCTCACAAAAATAGAGCGGGAAAAATTAACCTAGTAACTAATTAAATACAAACTTAAATCTATCGATTTAGCTAATTTAATTATATGTACAGATCGCTCTAATTAATATGCACCCTTGGCACACTTTTTGGACCATATCTTGTTGGAGGACCGCTAACAAACACCCCGTTTCGGATGCGTTTGGATTCCTGGCGAGCACCTGCACCTGGTGAGCACCTGCACCTGGTGATCCTGTTATATTGCTTTGGAGGAACGCTACCTGCAACGACATTCCGGCCTTATTTGTCTTTGGCGTTGAGATCCCAGTTTAACTCAAGTGTTGCCACAGGTATGATTAACTTTTGTTGATGTTTCCAGCTATTACACGTGGCTATTGTTATTTCAGGAGAATTCGCCCTTGATTGGAACTGCTCCATGTTACTGCCTGCTACAGTGCATGGAACCTGTGCAGGTGGTTCTTCCAGCTTGATGTCGACGTGGGATTACCGCGCACACACACTGCATTACCCGTTCACCGGAAATACACTTGTCGCACTATATCACAGGTGTATTGCACCTCCTGCGTGCACTTGCCCATTTATAATTTTGGTGTAATCGAATGCTCGTTTAATGGATTGATTTGAGACTATATTTGCATTATTGTGTATTAGTTAATGACAATCTAACTCTTTGGCCTTGCTAAGAACTATTAAATTGTATTTTTTTTTTACCACTGACGTTTAAATTACTGTTATAACCCTTTCACATGGAGTCACATGCCAGCAGTGTTTATATTCATTATTTAATTTGAAACATATCGTTTTAACATAGTACTATTTGCTAACAAAATTCAAATGTTTGACCTTCAAAGGCTGTACTAATTCGTGGCCTGTAAATAACACAGCAATATATATATATATATATATATATATATATATATATATATATAGCGTTACGAAACAAGTGAAACTGCTCAAATATTTAAAAAAAAATTATTGGAGCTTAGACCGGCATGAATATTTCATAACGAATGTACCTATAGCTATTTCTACGCATACCACGAGTTGGGCCGCGATACGGCGGGCAACACATACACATTAAAATCGAGATTACGAGGGGTGCCGCTGAGGCAAATAAAATGACGAAAGTCGACTAAGTACAGGTCGCCGAACGGGTTCAATAGTAGGGCCGCCAAGGCAGAGCAATTCAAGTTTAAATTGGCTAACGATTCAGTCCCGAAGGTTAGCTCTAAATGACGTTATAAGTGAGCTCAAAAATTTTTAATGGTTGGAAGCAACGAGCGTTTGCGTGGCCACACATGAACGACGCGCCCCTAATAACAGAAAGACAACAGTGTATCCTTGACTAGTAGTAATCTTAGCAAGTACTTGGATCTGCTCTTTGACAGGGTTAATATGGGCGTAAATGATTTTCGGTTCGCCGAGTTCTAAGTTTGAACATGAAATTCCCGTCGCGGATTCGCGCGCCACAGCCGACGTGGAGTGGCTGACTTCACATTACAAAAATTCGAATGCAAATGGCGAAAGGCAAAACGCCAGAACTACGCTAGCCCGATGAACACGACCACCAGGCACTGCCGGGTAAGTGGAATGCAACGTACAAATAGGGCGTCGACGAAGCTCGGAGCCCTACAATGTCTAATTCGTAAATTTGTAGGTTATACGGAGGAGAGTGGATTGGGATATTCGAAGGCCGAAGCAGCAACGTTAATCGGGGCCCACGTAGAACCGGTGAGCATAAACGACCTAAAACCGTAAGTAGCAAAAGGGTGAACGTGCACAGTTTCGCGGCAGCCCTAACATTAAGATCTCAAAGCAAATATTGACAAAAACAATGTGGCACACAACCTATTCTCGCACAATCTGTGCTAATGATATCACACAAGCCCTAGCTACTAACGATACGAGGCGCTACTATTTAATTATAAAATGTACCAGGCGCACGGTGCAATAACTACATTAATGTCTTGCCTATAGTGAAGCATGACGAGACCTAACCTTTCCGTTGGCTCTCAGGAGGTCGGAGACAGCTGGGGCAGCGAAGGGTCCGGTAGCCGCAGCGGAAGGCCGTGCGAGCTATGGAGGCAGGTGTAGTACAGACGCCTACTCTCTCACTCTAGCTTGGCCCACAGGAGTTGCGAAATTCCCTGACAACTCGGCAGTTTCAGGAGCCCAAGTCGACGGACTGGATGCCCGCAGAGTGCAGCCGAACGGGGAATGCTAAGCCTCTTCAGGGAGGACTTGAACCTCTCGCAGGAAATTTTGCTGTAGTGATGACTGGCATCCGACAGGAAATGGCTATAACGCACAACGCCCAAATGAGTTCCAAATAAGAAGAAACGGGCCTTATCTTACCGCACGCTGGTATGGAGCCAAAAGAAAGTGCAAGAACAATGCTGGCCTCAGACGAATCCGCAATTGCGAATGACGTAAGTACAACCAAATCAAATACGAACGTAGGGCACATGTGCTTTGTAGATCCTCCAAGGAATCGAAACGGAGCGAAGCTACACTAATTAGCTCATAAATTTAAGCACACAGCCGAGGCACTAGCAGCCTGCACCAAGTTTAAAATGGGAAAGAACTCAACAATCCACCAGTTACCAGTTATCAAAACTTTACAAAATTTTGGGCCAGAAGATGCAAAAAAAGCCTGAAAGGTGTGACTGCAAGAAGAGATCTCCTTTATCTAGCAACAAATAGAATAGTGCAGAATAATTGCAACAAGGGTTGCCTAAGCGCCATACACAAATATCTGTACAAATGTAACCAGAATAAATTTAATTTGTAAAATATGGGTAATTATTCGAAGAGTTGCTTACCAAACTGCTTGATAATTATAGGAGAGAATTTAAAATTAGGGTACCGCTAACCAGACCTAATTTAAAGCATGCAAAAATTCCAAAAAGCTACCTAATGATACTCAAAGCTAAAAATTCAACTAGCTAAAGTTTGCACATACAGGGGTAGCTCTAAAAGTACGGTTTCTGTATAAAAGGAAGTTGCGTGCGTGTATCACACCAGATTTTTCTAAATGCAAATGCGAAGTAGCTGGGGTGATTAGAATATGACTCAGAACTTCATATAATGATGCCATCATTTACTTAACAATAGAAGTAACGAAATAACCTCAACACTGCAAGAGTTACAAGACTACGAGTAGGCTTTTTCGTGCGAATGACGACAGCCAGTGGTTGAACACATGTCAACCACATGACTGAACTCTCATAACTATGTAGTTATTGCGTAATGCAATGTTATTGCGTAATGCAATGTTCTCCAGTACCCAAAAATTATTCGAGTACATTTTTGTGATCTAAAATGCGTCCAATACAAGTACATTTAAAAAAATGTTGTCTTGGACGGAGGTACCGAATATAATAAAAGTACTCAGAGTACAGCGACTGAGTACTTGTACTCGTGTACCGCACTGCTCTGCGTGAAGGTACTAAAAATATGGAACTGGAAGAGACCTGCGCAGGATCGGACCCCATGGAAAGAGTATATGAACGAGGCTAAAACCGACAAAGGGTTGTAACGTCGGTTAAGTATATAAGTAAGTAATAAAAAATCAATATCATTTTATTATGCTTGATTGGATAAACTTAAAATGCCGTGTCACTGTAATGAGAAAAACCCTATAGTTGTTGCATTTGTGAATACAAATGAATGCAGAAAAATAATTTACCTACACATACAAAGGCAGCACTGCAAATTGCTGCAAACTAGCATAAGCGGTGGCTCAGGGGTATGAGCCTCTGGTTCTGGGCCAGCAAACTTTAGTTCAAACCCCAATAACTTCGTTGGCCTTCACTGTGATTCTGCAATCAACCGCGGCATCTTAATGCCTCAAAATATCCTGAAAGAGGAGAGGCCGATGCCCTTGCTGACAATAATGCTGATAACGAATGAACCATAATGAATATATTCAAAGTAGCTATGATAATAAACTCATCACTAAACAAAAATGCATCGATACCTATGTACTTTGACAGTTGTTGTAATATTTTATTATCTGTTGTCAATAATACTTTTCTTAGTGCTCAAGTTTGTGCTTGCTAAGAAAATGCATTTAAAAAGAGAACATTTCAGAGTTCGCTCTCACCAAAACTGCGTTGAAAGGCTTCAAATCCCTTTGCGTAATGAAGTACCTAGTGTTGGGTGAGTTTACAGTTGTTATAATGTATTCATAAAATGATCAGAGTCTGCATCCGGTCCTCTATATCTTTAATACATCTTTTATTGCGGTCTTCTATAAGAATATGATCGATTTGATTGATTAGTATTTTTCTCACTTGGTGTCATCCATCTCCCCAGGTGTATCTGTTTATGATTGAAAAATGTACCGCAGATCCTCATATCTTTGTGCTGTGCAAACTGTATTAATAATCTTCCGTTCTCGTTGGACTCCCTATGTAAACTATATTTTCCAATAACTGGTCGGCTCATAACCTCTCTTCCAATCTGTGCGTTAGAATCCCCTATTACCAACTTCATGTCATATCTTGGCATTTTGTCAACTTCCCTTTCCATTATGTCATAAAATCTTTCTTTCGCCTCGATATCTGTCTCTTCTGATGGAGCATGGACGTTTAATATACTAATTTTCTGGAATTGGCCCCTTAACCTTAAATGGCACTTCCTATCTGATATTGGGTTAAAATTAATTACTGCACCTTTCATCTTATTACTGACCATAAATCCAGTTCCTAATTTTCTATCTTCACCACTGCTTTTAAAGAAGGTGTATCCATTGACGTCACAAACATCATTTTCTTGTTGTTTGTTCTCTTGGAGTGCCAATATATCCACCTTATACTGTTGGATTTCTTTGGTTAGGTTCAGAATTGCTCCTTCCTCAAAAGTGCCCCTCACATTCCATGGGGCCACTACCAATTCTTTTTCTTTCGTATTGTTTTTATTTTCTTTTCGTTTTAATGTCTAATTCCTCAATCTTTTTTATCTATTTTTCTATTTCGTTATTTTTTGTTTCAACCCATGATAGCCGTTTGAGATCTTTCAGTGTGTATTTCACCTTTTTTCCATTGTTTTCCGTTTTCCTCTGTTTATCCCAATTTTGTGTTTGTATCCTATTTGTTAATTCTTTTATTTCTTGATATAATCCTCTTCTTTTACTATTCCTTTCTTCTTCTCTTCTTCTTTCTATTTTCCTTAGTTCGTTTAGTTTATTGCTTAGTTCTGCTACTAGTAATGCCGTTTTCCCTAATTCTAGCTGCATTTCCCTGTTTTCCTGCTGTATCGAATTTATAATCTCTTCAGTTTCCATTTCGGATATCGTTCGCGTTACCACTGCCTCTAATCCCACGTTCTCGGCCGCCCGCTATATGCCGCTAATTCATTCGTGTGCGCCCTGCTTTAGTTTCGGCGTACCGGCGATGCGCCAATCCCGTGATATTTCGTGCATGACGTATAGCGTGACGTTTTACGCGATCATTGTTCTTATCAGTGGTAATTTTCCGTACGTTACCGGTTAGTTCGCGCTTCCAAGACTTCCGCTACCCCTTTTTATTTACGGTGCTGGTACACCACTACACTTTGTTTTCCACTTCAGTCTTTTTGCACCTTTAAAATGTCGTTATAACTCTATTTACACCTGTGTTTTGTTGTGAGCCAGGACTGCGTATTTGACGGTTCCCTGACGCCACTTCCGTATATGTTCAAGTTAAAACAGATTATTCCAGTTAACAATAAAACAAAACAGACAACAAACAAAGATATAAACATTGACTTTGGAAACAAAGAAATACAAAAACATATTTAAACACTATAGAAAGCATGATAAGGAAGGATAACTTAGAGCAAAACATAGAAGGAAAAAACGCAGCAGTAGTACTAGCTATAAAAAGAGCAGTCGAAGAACACAGCCAAAGTGCTGAAAGGAAGGGGCATGGATGGTTTGACTAAGAGTGTAGGAAACAAATTGAGAAAAGAAACACAACAAGAAGAAACATGAGACAAAGGAGATCAGCACCAACTAAAACAATTTATGAGAATCAGAGGAAACAATGTGAAAGAATTTTATGAGAAACGAAAAGAAAATACGTTAGGGAAAGGCTAGCTGATATAGAAAATAAATTTAAGAACAAAGAAGTAAGAAAATTCTACACAGAAATTAGGAGTTAAAAAAGGTTATACTACAAAAACTACGTTTTGCAAAGATAAGGAAGGAAATTTAGTTGGAAGAGAAGTAGAAATATTAAGAAGATGGGTAGAATACTTTAAGGTGTTATTAAATGGAGAAGAAAAGAAAGACGACTTAGGACCAACAGTCAACGTAAGAGAAATAAATCAAGAAGAAGTGGAAGAGCCAGAAAGATTAGAAATTGCAGGAATAACACAGGTCTGCGACCAAATTTTTTTCTTTAAAATAATGAGTGATTCTTATGTATTTTGGTGCGCTGAGTTCGGAAATGCCCTCAGTGTTTTCCCAGCACGTAAGCATTTTCCGCAAAATTCATTTTTCTGCGGGATTGCCTACCTTAAGGCGTATATTTATGAATATGCCGAAAAAAGTTGTTTTTCTTATTCGGCTTCATAGTTTTATATTAGAAACTAGGAAATATGATAAAAATTCGTATATTTAACAGTATTAGTCAGCGTATGAATCATGGAAACCCATTACCTTAATAGTATGCAATTAAGGTTTATCGCTTTTCTTCCGTGTTTTCAGATTCCAATGTTACTGTAATAAATGTTTTTGTTATTAAAAGTACATAAATAAATAGGAGAAATTCTTTCTGGTAATCAGCAACATGTGTCAGATGACTGGAGGCTTTTTATTGACTCGTCAAAAAGAAGTTTAAAAACAGTTATGCTACACAACGGCAATAAATACGCTTCTGTACCCGTGGGGCACTCTGTGCATCTAAAAGAAAAGTATGACAACATGGCTTTTATCCTTGATGAATTGAAATATAAGGAGTTTGGATGGCCTATCTGTGGTGATCTCAAAGTCATCTATATGGTGCTTGGACAACAAGGTGGCTATACGAAATTCCCCTGTTTCCTATGTGAGTGGGATAGCCGGGCAAAAGCACAGCACTGGAGCCAAAAAGTGTGGCCAACGAGAACTTTGAAGGTTGGAGAAAAAAATGTTCACTTTGAGTCTTTGGTTGATCCCAAAAAAGTGCTTTTACCCCCACTTCACATCAAGCTTGGACTGATGAAGCAGTTTGTCAAGGCATTGCCAAAAGATGGCGAAACGTTCAAATACCTTGAAAAGAAATTCCCGGGACTGTCTGAGGCAAAGTTAAATAAGGGTGTTTTTGTTGGCCCGGACATTCGGAAACTTATGAAAGACAATCAGTTTGAAAAGGTGATGAAAAAAGCTGAGAAAGAGGCGTGGTTATCATTTAAAGAAGTTGTGACTAAGTTTTTGGGGAAAAATAAGGACCCGGATTATGAAGAAATTGTAAATAAAATGTTGAAATGTTTTAAAACCTTGGGGTGCTCCATGAGCTTGAAACTTCACTTTTTGAACTCCCATTTGAGTTATTTCCCAGAAAACCTTGGTGCCGTAAGTGAAGAGCAGGGCGAGAGGTTCCACCAAGACATCAAACAAATGGAACGGAGGTACCAAGGACGATGGGATGTGAATATGGTGGGAGACTACTGTTGGATGCTTCATAGAGAACTTCCAGACATCCCACACAAACGGAAAAGCTCAAAACGGAGTTTTGGGGGAAAAAGATGTAGATATTATAAAGAATTATAAATCCTTATTGTATATACTACATATTATTTTTATCAAATTGTATTTAAAAATGTAAACCACTAGTAATATATATTTTTTTTATTTCAAAATGCATTTTTACCTATATGTACTGCGGGTTTTGCATAACTTTCTTTTTCATTTTGCGGAAAATCCCTACGTGCTGGAGAAAAACTGAGGTCATATTTGGACTCAGCGCACCAAAATACATACGATTCACCCATTACGGTGAAAAAAAAATAAAAAAATTTCAATTTGCAGGCCTGTGTAATCAGTAAAATACAAAACAACAAGAGCCCCGGGGAAGACGGAATAAAAGCGGAAATGTTAAAGTGGGGTGGGGACAAACTAAATAAACTAATAGAAGAACTTATAAAAGATGTATGGAGAAAGGAAGAGATGCCAGAGAGTTGGGACAAGGCCATAATATGCCCTATCTATAAGAAAGGAAACAAGCTGACATGTGGCAACTATAGAGGAATTGCGCTACTAAATACTTTATACAACATACTGACTATTTTCATCAAAAATAGAATGGTATCATACAGTGAAGCATTAATAGGTGAATATCAGTGTGGCTTTACACTATCTAGATCCGTAATAGACCAGATATATATTTTAAAGGACATTCAAAAGACGAGCCATGAATTTAAACTACAGACACACTATTGCTGTTTATTGATTATAAGCAGGCATATGACACAATAGATAGAGAGCAGTTATACCAAACTCTAGCGGAGTTCAATATACCTGCAAAGCTAGCAAAACTAATTATGATGACACTAAGGAGAACGGAGAACACAGTGAGGATAAACGGGAAGACTACAAGAACATTCAAGATAACCAGAGGACTAAAGCAAGGCGATCCATTATCTCCTCTGCTATTCAATCTAACACTTGAAAAAGTGATCAGAGATGCTAAAGTTAATAGACAGGGACTAATTTACTATAATCGCCACCAGTGCCTTGCCTTTGCAGACGACATAGTACTGATAACAAAAACCAAAGAAGAGTTGCTAACAGTCGCAAGAAAAATCATAATTGCAGGAAAACAAATAATGGGATTGCAGGTCAACGAAAGCAAAACAAAATACATGGTATGGGATGATTCAGTGCGTGAAATGCAACAGCTGAAGGTACAAATAAGTCAGAACACCGAATACAGCTTCCAAGAAGTAGTCTACTATTTGTTTCCAGTATGCGTAAAATGTCCGTTTCACTTGGAACTGTTTTTTTCAAAGGATACCGTAAGATACATCAAAACCAAAAGTTTGTAAAATCTGGACAACAGTCGAAAACCCTATTTTACGCAGTGTTGGGTAAGTTACTCTAAAAAAGTAACTAAGTAAGTTAATCAGTTACTCGGCAAAAAAGTAACTGAGTAAGTTACTAAGTTACAGAATTATAAAAGTAACTTGAATAAGTTACTAAGTTACCATAAAGTAACTCGTTATTTTTTAAGTTACCTCTTTTTATCAGAGGCTACTAATCTACATGCAATTACTATCAACTTCATATCAACAGAAACACATATTTATAAACAATTGTTTATTAGCAAATATTCTATAGGGTATAATCTTTGTTACTAGTAAATTAGATTCCTAGTTCTACATTTCTGTCTGATTGCTTATGTATAAAATTTATTGGTTTTTAATAATAACTGCATTTCAAAAATTGTTACCAGTTAATTTTGTACGTTTGAAGTGGAGAACGTCTTTTGCAGTGCTGAACAATAGTTCTACTGAAGCACTGGAAGGGATGGCAGTATTATATTTAATAAATATTTCCCTAATCGTTGGAAATTTATCTAAAGTTGTTAAATTAGATGAATCGCACTGTTTCAGTTTCGTCTATATTTTTGGACTGCTTTAATGTTTTGAAAGAAAAAAAAATGGTTTTCTCCTTTGTTTCCATCATTATTTTGTGGACTGGGAAGCGGACAAACTGATGAAGTAGAAGCACGATTTTTTACTTCATTTTCTAATAATATGTAACAGCGTTTTGTGTTTTTTCTGCATCACATATCCACTCAAATTTAAACCAAGAATAAGTAACCGCCGCCAGAGTGTAGTCAGAATTGTTGCAAATTTCTGTGAATCTAAAATAAAAATTGGAAACAATTTTTTCGTGTAGTTGACAAAACTTTCTTGTTAAATCATTTTGGTCAAAGTATGGGAGTGCAGTGGTTACTGCACTGTAAAATATAAATAACCATTATACATTATAGACCTAACTAAATGAATCTGTTATTAATTCAGTAAATTTAAACTGCAGTATCCTATAGCAGCTACATCGCGTATTCGCCTACTGATTTAAATTTTTTGTTAAAAAAATATTGTTTCGTTATTATTGAAATATAGAGACGGTGAATGTATTTTCGTCTGAATTAGACACCCCCAACTTGCGCACAGGCGTTAGGAATGTACTTACCAGTAATCCACATACCTGCTCAAAGACCTTCCGGTTGTTAAAGGATTACATATTACTGGAAAAAGCTGTCACCACCCAAATAGGATCCGTCAAATATTATTTATTATCGACTAAGTACAAGAAGGTATTCTTGTGGTCGGTATTAGCATTTGCATACTAAAGCATTCGAAAATTCCACAAATGTTTCAGCTTCAGGTATAATTTCGTAAAAACCGAACATTTTAAAATATTTTACATTATTGTAGCATGAAAATGTAACTTGTCATATTCAGTTACTTAAGTTACTAAATAATTGTAACGTGTTATAGTTACAATTACTGAAAACACAAAAGTAATTAAGTTACTAAAAAGTAACTAGTTACCAGTAACGAGTTACTTTTACTTAGTTACTACCCAACACTGGAAGTAGACAACCTAACATATCTGGGTGCAGTTATTAAAAGAAGACCAAACAGTAGTGAGGAAATAAAGACACGAATAGCAGCAGGTAATAGATGTTTATTTGCACTAAAAAGTATAGTGCAAACAAAGCAACATCGAGAGCTATAAAGGTGAAAGTGTATCAAACTATATTAAGACCAATAGTGACATATGCCTGTGAAGTGTGGACAATGACAAAACAAGACCAAAAATCATTGAGTATATGGGAAAGAAAAGTCCTGAGGAAGATATATGGACGCAAACTAGTGAATGGAACTTGGAAAAGAAGGACAAATGAAGAATTGAAAGTATTGTATGGAGAGGAGTCAATAGTGGGGTTAGTTAAAGCACAGCGGATTAGATGGATGGGACACATTATTAGAATGGGAAGTACCAGAATACCGAAGCGTATATGGGAAGCTGAAGTTGGAGGAAGGAGAAGAAGAGGAAGGCCGAAACTAGAGTGGAGGAAAGAAATGCTGCAAGACTTAGAAACACTAAAAATTGAAAGATGGGAAGAAAAAGCAAAGGATAGAAGTAAATGGAGAAAAGTGGTGCAAGGGCCTACAAGGCCTGTACAGCTAGATATATTGTAATGGTATTTAGCCCTCTGCTCAGCTCTGGTAGCAATACAAAGAAATTTAAAAAATAAACTCAAGAAAAAAGCACAGAACTGAGGTAATGTATACAACTGATAAATGTCATATAATTTGTAAAATAGTAATCACAATGGCCAATGACATTAAATGTTTTTAAATGAGCAAACAAGTAATGAAACTCAATTTTCATGTATTGGATTCAATAAATATTTTATAAACAATATAAAAGGTTTAAGCAAGGTTAGAAGCCAAGCCTAAAATTTAATTATAAAACTGGCACACAAATAGTTCAAATTATGCACAGCTTTAAATGGGCGTTATCTATTAAATTTAATAATTACTTGAAAACATGTTTTGTGAGCTTTTTAATAAAATAAGGTAAGAAAGGAATGAATACAACATAATGCAATAGAGCACATTCCAGGAGAAGGTAAAGGAATAAGAACTTACAAACAAGACTAATGTAAAATTTGGTGAAAAGGAGGCAGTTATGGAATATTGCAGAAAATCAAACATAAAACAGGAAATGAACAAAACTAGCGTAAAAGATAATCAGTGTAGTGACGTGCGCGAAGAGACAATTGTAAGAAAACTTGGTGAGTGGCGTTGACACACATTAGAAATAAGAAATTATAAAGACAATGATTTTAGTTGTAAGAATTTTTACAGTTTATTGTTATAAATTAAATTTGATGTTAAAAGTAGTTATGTTGAACCTTGAGAATATCCTGTAATTTTGAATTTAGATGTTTTTTTTGTTTTAAGAAGCTGGGGGGAGAACAATTGCAATAAAATTATATTTAACACAGTGGTTTTTGCTTCTCATTAAATTGGTGTTTTAGCTTATAAATATTAAAAATAATTAAAAATAAAGCATACAGTCGTGACCAGGGCATCAAAGTGCATCAGTGGAAATGGAGGTGGCCCCGATCTGAGTTATAAAATTATTTCTCCTGCGGCCACGTTTTCCGACGAGCGTCCAGCATCGGCAAGCCGGTGGAAGCAAGATTTGGGGTACCAGTGCCTACGAGGGTGTTCCTGCAGCTTCGTTCGCCATGTACCAGCCAGCAGCAGTGACCTGAGCATTCCGGGAGCCCCAGCTACAGCACAATCAGCGAGCAAGGCGTCCGAAACCAGTCTACGAAGTTACAAAGCCCAGGTTAGTAATTTCTTTAATAAGACCGGCGCAAATGGCTTGGAAAGTTAATTGCCTACTTGGAGGACAAGCATAGGAACGGGTTTCCAGTCATTTTATGTGTCCATGAGCAGCCCGTGTTCCAGAATTCAAATAAAAGTCCAACATTTTGAGGTTAACTATAAACAAATGCAGCTAGGCGTAAGCAACCCACGCCGGGGTTCTTGACCTGGAAAACAAAAGAAAGCTAGTGACGCCGTTTGAAGGCGCGAATTATCCAAAAACTTACCTAACTAAATTGGTTCACAATGCTTTGATAAATTAAATTAGAAACGCAGGCTGATAGTGTAAATCGAATTATTTTGGGTCGAGGCAATGCAAATAACTGGGAAAAGTAATGTAATTTTATTAAATCAGAATAATACTGGTAGAATGGACGATTAACTTTAAAAGCATTCAAATGAGTATACAAATAGGGGAACTCAATTTCAAGTGTTGGAGTTAATAAAAGAATTTCAATTATAATTTCAAAAGTTTGGCAATGTAGAAGCCAGACATGAATTATTTAAAATTGACACAAGAATTCAAATTGTGCAGAACTTGAGATGAAGCGTTAGTTAGTACAGTAATTAAAGAAAAACTGACGTTGTGAGCTTATTTGATTAAGGTAAGAAAGGATTTACGAATTGGATAATGCAAGCAAGGTTAGCATAAGCGAGATTTTGGCAAAAAGGACACAGTTAGTTATTTTTGAAGAAAATGAAACAGTAAACAGGAAATAGACAAGTTTAGTGCTATTAGTGAGCCAATGAAGTGATGTGAGCAAAAATACATTTGTTATAAACAATTTAATGGACCTGAAGATAGGTTATAAACAATTTACTTTGAAAGACAATAATTTTAGTATTAAGAGTTCTAGTTAAATGTTTGTAAAATATGAACTTAATGTTAAATGTTGTTAATTTGTACTAAGCTGATTTCCTTGTATTTGATGTTCATTTGTTTTTAGAAGCTTGGATATTCAATTATTATTAAACGTTGACACCAGCAGCATCTGCCTTTTACTCTGCAATTAATTAAAGTTTTTATATGGTTAAAATAAAGATACAGAGTTGAAACGTTACCAAAGTGTGCAGTTTTATGTGTGTAACCAGTGGTGTTCAAAGGGGCGATCCATCTTGAAAGAGAAAAAAATTTTCACTCCTCCTTCGACGAACCAGCAACGGCAGGCACCCGAGGAGATTGCAATCGAGATCCCAGCGTTCCGGAGGGCTACGAACGGGTCCAGAAGGTGGAGACAGGCTGTCCGAGGGTCCCAGCAGCGATACCGGCATCAAAGGGCGACCGCAGGTACCGCAGGCACCAGGGAAGGCTTTCCGCAACAGCTACCGATGCAAGAGCAAGGTTAGTGTGGGAATTTTCATTAATCGACCGTAAGGGCGTGAAACATATGAGCCTACCTGTGTCTCGTGAGCTTCACAACCGAGGGCCAGCATTAGTTTCTGTCCAGGCAACGATAATCAGCCAAAAATCTCAATTTAACCCAAATTTGGAGGTTAGAATGCAAGAAACAAAAGAGTAGGCGCAAACAACGAAGATCCGGTTTTCCTAGAACAAAAGAATGTATAGACGCTACCACAAAGGCGCGAAAATCAATCCATAACTCACCTGATTTTTAATTTGCTCATAATTTGATTTTACTAGTCATTTCACAACGCAGAAAGTCGCACAAACTGAAATTTATGTAGGTCAAGGTTAACTGTCAACTCGAGTTTTGGTATTATTTCCCAGTGGCGTGCTGCCATTTTCAAATAAATTTAAGGAACCCGACACCTGAGAGCTGAGTTTTCATGTTCTTAATTTTGGAGCTAGCAAATATTATCAATAACGGTTATATGCAATGTTTAAGAGGGCAAAATACCATAGATATTACTAGTTAATTTGGTGAACCCAAGATTAGTCAGTTTAATGTAACATTTACCGATCTTTGAAAAATAATTGGTATGGTAGACAATTTTGATTTAATTTATTTTATTCTATAATAATAAAAACACACATATCATATCATAGCAATATATGTCCGGTTTCACAGCGAGTGTGGTCGCCTTCCGGTTCCCAGTTGCCAGTGTCTCCTGTCCTCCCAATCTCCCTCTTGTAAATTTCGCTCCGACATTGCCTTAACTATACCCTGTCGCCATGTTGTTCTAAGACGCCCCCTTCTTCTTCTTTCTATTGGTACCCATTCCATCATTTTCTTTGGTAGTCTGTCATCCGTCATTCTATTAATATGTCCGTACCATACCAGTTGTTTCCGCCGTACTTCTTCGATTACTGTCATTTCCTTATTGACCATACGTCGTATCTCCTCATAAATATGCATTTTTGTTTTTGTTGTTAGGTTTTTCTGCCAGAGCACTGAATTTAAGGCACCAGTTGTTTTTCGAGCACTGTTTATTCTGCTATTAATCATATCTTCATTTTTTCCCGTATTGTCAATCTTAGCTCCTAAGTATACATAGTTATCACAGCTATTTATCTGTTTACCATCGTCCATATATAAAACTTGAGTCGGACCACCTACGCACATATACTTAGTCTTTTTGAAATTGATTGTCAGTCCCCATCTGGAGTATTCATCGTGTAATTTCCTGACCATGTACTCGATGTCGTCGAAATCTTGAGCGATTACCACTTGGTCGTCTGCGTAGTGTAGTGTAAAAAGCATTCTATCTCCAATTGGAATGCCCATTTCTCCGCATTTTCTTCTCCATTGATTCAGTGCTGCGTCTAGATATATGTTAAATAGGATTGGGGACATACAGCAGCCCTGTCGTAGTCCTTTCGTTACTCTGAATGTGGTTGTTAGTGATTTTCCTATTTTTACTCTAGTACATGTGTCTTGGTATAGTGCTTTTATTGCTTTAATGACTGTTATATTGATGGGGGATTCGTCTAATATGTTGAATAGTTTTCCAATGGGAATACTATCGTAAGCCTTTGTAAGGTCTACGTATACGAAATGGGTCTCTCTGTCTGTTGCTATTCGCTTTTCTATTAGCTGTGTCAAACAAAATAAATTATCTATAGTTGATCGACCTGCTCGAAAACCAGCTTGTTCTTCAGTTTGATACGTCTGGTAGTCATTAGTTATTAGCTCTGTTAAGATGCGTCCATAGAGTCGGCTAAATGTGCTATTAACTGAAAGACCTCGGTAGTTCTCACATTGATTTCTGGGACCCTTCTTGTGGATGGGAGTAATCCAGCTTTCTTTCCATTCTGATGGTATTCTTTCTCTGTTTAAACATTTTTCAAAAAGACCCTTTATTATAGTATGGAGCTGGTTACTACCATATTTTATTAATTCGGAGGGAATCCCTCCAGGTCCAGCTGCTCTTCTGTTTCTTAATCTACGTATATCTGCCTGTAGTGTATTCTGGTCTACTTCTACCCTTTCCCCTTCTATTTGGACTACATTTTCTTCTGTTGCTTGCTGAAATTCTTTCCTCTTTTCTGTGAGCATATCTTCAAAGTAGTATTTCCATTGTTCTTTTGTTATGAATTCTAATTTTATTTTGTCGTTTGTTTGACTTTTTAAATTTCTAATAAACCTCCAAGATTCTGTCGTTCTCCTTCTTCCTATATAACTTTCTAGTTCTTGGCATTTCTTTTCCCACTGTGTGTTCTTCTCTTCTATAACTTTTCTCTTAAACCTTGCTCTCGCGTGTTTGTATTCAATGTGATCTGAGATCTCTTCCGTTTGGAGCCATTTATGGTATAACATTTGTCTTTTTGCTTTCAGCTTTTCCAATTCTTCGTTCCACCAAAAATTTTGCTTTCTATTTGGTTTGGTCTCTTCCCCTAAGGCTTCTAGTGCAGCTTGGTGGATAGCTTGTTTTACTTGGTTATATATGTCTGAAGGGGATAGAGTTTCGATTTGCTTCGGTAATTTTTGATCTAATCTCTTTTGGTAGAGGTAATTAGTGCTTTCATCTAGCAGTCCTTCTATTTTGTATTTCTTATGATTTATTTCAGTCATTTCTGTGGATGTTGGAGATTGATTCATGTTTTTTTATATGGTATAAAAAACTTTAATTTGACTAAGTAATTGTCGCTTCCGCAATCGGGTCCTCTATACGCTCTAACATCATATATTTCTAGTTTTGTTTGTTGCTTAACTATTACATAGTCTATTATTGACTTCCTATCGCGTGCTATTTCTCTCCAAGTATATTTATGAATATCTTTATGTTCATAGTATCCATTCATTATTTTAAGTTCATGTTGTTCGCAAATGCTAATTAATCGTTCTCCATTGTTGTTCACTGTTTCCTCTCCATGACATCCTACTATGTTATGTTTGATTTTTCTGCCTGTTCTTGCGTTCATATCGCCGATTAAAATAATTTATCTTGTATTTCCTACTTCTCTCAAGGTTTCATTTAAGATTTCTATGTATTCGTCTTTTATTTCTGCATTCTCATCGTCGTTCGGTGCATACACACCGACTATTGTAAGACGGTGTCCTAAATAGTTCATGTTAAGTTTCACTATTCTTTCACTTATTGGTTCCCAATTTGTTATGAACCGTTTTAAGCGTTTTGCGATCATTAGAGATACTCCACGTTTCGCTCGTTGTTCTTTTGGTATTCCACTGTAAACGTGTATATAATTTCCTATTACTTCAATACCTTTTCCTTTCTTTTTGGTTTCACTTATGGCGGCAATATCTATTTTAATTTGTTTTAATTCGTCCACAATGTCTTCTGCTTTCCCTCTCATGCTTTTCACATTCCATATTCCTATATTCATAAACCTTTTACTTTGCTTGGGTCCCTATTGGATCTGTCCGAGTTTGAGTTCCGAGGCAATATATTGGGATTTTTAGCGGTTGAGTATTTTTTATAGATACTGGGTTGCTACCCCCTGCGATCCAACCCCCAACCTGGAGGACCAGGTAGTTTTTTATCGAGGTTTCCTTCCTCTAGCCGTACCCTGGCAGGGGCCCTTACAGGGTGCTATCATCCGGGCCAGATGAACCCCGGTTTTTTAACGAGGTTGTTACTCCTCCCCCTCTCTCTTTTTCAACGTGGCTTGGGACAGTCTTTGGCGGGGTTTCATACATACAATAGAAAGGACCTAAAAGAAATGCTTCTAGAGCTAAAAGAAAGATCTGAAGAGGTAGGGCTCACAATGAACATGTTACGGTATGAAAAGGACTTTACGACACCCACCCAAGGTGAGCATCGCACCACGGAATCAGTCCTGAAAACATGACACACTTGCCCTGAGATCGGTTCGAAATAGGCTAATAGGCCACGGCTGGAACGCTCAGGGAGTCGGGCGTGAGTCACACGATACGTTCTGGGCAAGCGCGTTGTGGCATAATATATACAGGGTATGTCGAAATTATGAGGGCGCCACCAAGCCTGTCTTAACCCGGCTAACCGGGCCTGGACGGTTAGACGGGAGCGAAGCATGCAAAAATACTCCGCCAATAAGATTATTCAAGAGTTGCAAGGTCAAACAACAACTTCGGGATTGCCTTAAGCAAGGATTGTGATTAGGTGTCCATCCGACCACGACTACGCAGCTGTCCCACTCACCTGCACGCTCACAGCTTCCTCGTTCCGTCGTACAATAATTCGTACAATAAAGGGGCGTCTATCTGTAACAGAACATGCACAAACCGAAACAAACAATAGTTCCCTTAACTAACCAATCATATATTTCACTTCGAGTTACAATGGGGTAGCAGAATGCGTCGCCCTGTATCTAACCTTACTCTATAATTAAGGGCACCAGCTGGCACGCGCGCTCTAAGCTTAACGACAGATGTTGAACATTAGTGAACAGCAATAATAGGTACAAAGATACACATTGCCTTATGCAAGGGCAGCGACGATTTACATTAGCCTTCACGGCCTGAACTGTCTGCAGTCTGAATGAATACACTAGCGTAGTAATGAATAGTAATGAGTAACACTCGCGTTCACAGCGGTAATCAGGTTAAAGGCACATACCTTAATGCGTGGGCGGCGAGGGAGCCTGGTACAGCTGAGTTGCGACGAGCTGCAATCGTAGGTGGTAGGTACCTTCGGTGTTACAACGGCGAAAGGGGGTGAATGCATAACCGCCTCAATGGCGACGGGAGACGCGTCAAGACGCGTACAACGGGACGACGAAAATGATGGGGGCCTCACTCGTTCTGCTGAACCAAATCCTCGTAGGTCGAGATGAAGGGGGCACGACCCCTCACTAATAGTAGCAGGAACTGGGCTCCAAAACACCCACGTTACGCCGAAGATCACTCGACAAATTTCGAATCACCACCACCACACACAAGCGCTCTCTGCCACGGGCTCTGGAAGACTCCCTTCAAGGCGAAAACGCCCGCAACATAACTGCTGAAGCAGCACCCGACGGGAAAACGACTGACGCCCCCGCCATAATGGCGGGAGCGCCGCACGAACACGAACTCACATACACTATCCGACCTCTTGTTTTAACGACCGCTCTCGGCTGAATGCCCGAGGGAAGCGTTGGCAAAAGGTCACCTTGGCCGCGTCCCCCACGTGACTAAACCACAACGAATCGCAAGGCGATGAAATGAAACCAACCAATCCGGGCCACGCTGGTATCACGCCGCCACAGCGTGCTAAATGAAACGAACCAATGCGGGCCACGCTGGTATCACGCCGCCACAGCGTGCTATTCAGAATTCAGAAAAACGCCATCAAACGAGAGCTCCAACCGACGACAAATACTGCTTTTGGGGCTAACTATGTGCGAAATCGTGATTCTGGAATTAGGCGATGGAGCCAAATAAAGAGCTAAAAGGGCTTAGCATACGGGCGCGCTGCTCTAAGCTTAGGCGGCTATTCAAAATACCAAAATGACCTAACTAACGGCGTGAAATGCAATTAAGCATCTGAAATAGCAAAATGACTTAACACTCCCCTTACTTGAAAGAGAGTTCCCCGAAGTCTCTTATAAAACAACGAGGCATTTTGCGACGACGTAACGAGAACTCAAACGAAAACGCAACAACGAAAAACGAACGAAACAAAAAAAACATTCGATACGATAGAGTGCACCCCCAAAGGGATTACGCACACTGGCCACCAGATAGGGTGCAAAGGTGGGAAGAGAGAAGAGGAAGAAGAAAGACTGGATACGCCAGTAGAAAATACGTAAACTTTGTCGAAATCGGGTACAAACAAGTCTTACACCTGTGGACACTTCCGACCAACCGTTCCAAAAGAACACAGGGAGGGGGGGGGCATAGAAATGGAAGTCCAAAGTCCCACTCAAGGGTTACCTGAAGAGGGCACGCTGCGCGTCACGGGATCGGCGTATTGTGTGAATCCCACAACCGGTATGAGTACCCAAGAGAAGAGGATGAACCACCAAAAGAAAAGGGAAATGGTTGTGACAGAAACTGTCAAAAATAGTCATAATCAGTAATAGGAAAAACTCAGTCCACCGAAATCCTCAATCAATGCCGATGCCGGAGCCAAGTCGACTATTAAACCGCAAAGCGCGAGCTCGAAAGTGACTCCAACACCGAACACCAAAAGAAAATCCGGAAGAACCAAGTCTCCAAGGGTGTAGGCGTTCGATGACGCATGCCCAATAAATCCTTTTCAGAACTCCATGCGGCCCAAAGGGACTACCTTACGACGACAGGGTCCGCACGAAACAAAATGACCAGAAACACGCTCTCTTTATGTAATCCCACACAGGTGGTTGAAAATGGCGACGGTCAACGGTACGGTAAAAGAGCGCTAGGCCACGAAAACAACAGGGCATCACTACAAAAAAAGTCAAAAATCTTTAAATACTTAAACACTTTACACTTAAGAAACCTCATGCGAACAACCGGGCCCTGGTGTCACACAAAGCTCAAAAGCTTCAACGAAACTGTTCACAAAGAACACGATACGTGACAACATGACGTCATCAGACAAAAAGGGTACGGTAAATGACAACAAAACGTCAACAAGTACGAAACATTCCGACCAGCGGTAAAGACTCGTTAAATGCTAACGGAAAGTGTACAAAACACTACTATGACTGTTAGGGGTGTCCACGAAGAAGTCGGTAAACAAAGTTGGGCGGTACATGATAATAATGAAAATGAAATAAAGGCCAACGAAAATAACTACACCAAACCAACTAAGAAGATGGCCTGAGGGACGTAATAACCGCACGAGCGAATCTCCCCAAGCACACCAACAACACACCATAACTTATCAACAAACAAACACTGTAATGAAGGTGAAAAAGAATTCCAACCTGCTTACCAAAAATCAACTCGGTACAACATCAAACGATAGAGAAAAAAAAACGTCAAAATCGGTAATCATCAACGTCAAAATCGATAAACCTCGCTAACGTGAACGTCAAAATCGATAAACGTCAGTTCGGTACAACAAAAGTGTCAACTTAGCCCAAGGCTAAACAATGTAAACGACAGGGAATCGAAACTCCCAACTAAGCCTTCGAAAAGACTTAAAAAAAACAAGGTCGGTACCTTCACTCAACAACATCTGGTACTAAATCCGACTAATACGGGATAAAAATCTGCACTGAATGCAACGAAACATCTCGGTAGTATGAACTGGCTAAGAAAAACAAGAAACGACGGTAAAAATGACGGAAAAGATACTCAAAATATAAAAAAAAGACATGGAAAAACACAAAAAGAAAACTCAAAAAGGCGATAAACAACAAGAAAGCACAAAACTACAAATAGAAAATAAGAAAAGACAAGAAAAAACATAAAGAAAACAAGAAAAGAAACGTAAATACAAATGACAACTAAGAAAAAACATATACACGGTCAAGAAAACTAATGAAAATAAACTAAGAACAGGAAAAGACAAGAAAAGACATATAGAAAACAGAAGAAAACAGGAAAAGACAAATAGAAAACAAGAAAAGAAGCTCGGTAAAATATTCTACTAAGAAAAAAAAACGGTTTACCAGTCCATACCACTTCGAAATGACGAAAAAAAAACATTTGTGACAACGATATAAATGACACAACAAGGCTACAATGCCTAAAATGCCCCAGAGGCGGGCGCCAAAATTAAGACGTACGACGGGTGGGCTTAACGAGACTACTACCGTCCAACAACAACAACAAACAACAAGCCCCACGCGATTGGGCCGCCAAAATTAGCCTGTTACGGTATGAAAAGGACTTTACGACACCCACCCAAGGTGAGCATCGCACCACGGAATCAGTCCTGAAAACATGACACACTTGCCCTGAGATCGGTTCGAAATAGGCTAATAGGCCACGGCTGGAACGCTCAGGGAGTCGGGCGTGAGTCACACGATACGTTCTGGGCAAGCGCGTTGTGGCATAATATATACAGGGTATGTCGAAATTATGAGGGCGCCACCAAGCCTGTCTTAACCCGGCTAACCGGGCCTGGACGGTTAGACGGGAGCGAAGCATGCAAAAATACTCCGCCAATAAGATTATTCAAGAATTGCAAGGTCAAACAACAACTTCGGGATTGCCTTAAGCAAGGATTGTGATTAGGTGTCCATCCGACCACGACTACGCAGCTGTCCCACTCACCTGCACGCTCACAGCTTCCTCGTTCCGTCGTACAATAATTCGTACAATAAAGGGGCGTCTATCTGTAACAGAACATGCACAAACCGAAACAAACAATAGTTCCCTTAACTAACCAATCATATATTTCACTTCGAGTTACAATGGGGTAGCAGAATGCGTCGCCCTGTATCTAACCTTACTCTATAATTAAGGGCACCAGCTGGCACGCGCGCTCTAAGCTTAACGACAGATGTTGAACATTAGTGAACAGCAATAATAGGTACAAAGATACACATTGCCTTATGCAAGGGCAGCGACGATTTACATTAGCCTTCACGGCCTGAACTGTCTGCAGTCTGAATGAATACACTAGCGTAGTAATGAATAGTAATGAGTAACACTCGCGTTCACAGCGGTAATCAGGTTAAAGGCACATACCTTAATGCGTGGGCGGCGAGGGAGCCTGGTACAGCTGAGTTGCGACGAGCTGCAATCGTAGGTGGTAGGTACCTTCGGTGTTACAACGGCGAAAGGGGGTGAATGCATAACCGCCTCAATGGCGACGGGAGACGCGTCAAGACGCGTACAACGGGACGACGAAAATGATGGGGGCCTCACTCGTTCTGCTGAACCAAATCCTCGTAGGTCGAGATGAAGGGGGCACGACCCCTCACTAATAGTAGCAGGAACTGGGCTCCAAAACACCCACGTTACGCCGAAGATCACTCGACAAATTTCGAATCACCACCACCACACACAAGCGCTCTCTGCCACGGGCTCTGGAAGACTCCTTCAAGGCGAAAACGCCCGCAACATAACTGCTGAAGCAGCACCCGACAGGAAAACGACTGACGCCCCCGCCACAATGGTGGGAGCGCCGCACGAACTCACATACACTATCCGACCTCTTGTTTTAACGACCGCTCTCGGCTGAATGCCCGAGGGAAGCGTTGGCAAAAGGTCACCTTGGCCGCGTCCCCCACGTGACTAAACCACAACGAATCGCAAGGCGATGAAATGAAACCAACCAATCCGGGCCACGCTGGTATCACGCCGCCACAGCGTGCTAAATGAAACGAACCAATGCGGGCCACGCTGGTATCACGCCGCCACAGCGTGCTATTCAGAATTCAGAAAAACGCCATCAAACGAGAGCTCCAACCGACGACAAATACTGCTTTTGGGGCTAACTATGTGCGAAATCGTGATTCTGGAATTAGGCGATGGAGCCAAATAAAGAGCTAAAAGGGCTTAGCATACGGGCGCGCTGCTCTAAGCTTAGGCGGCTATTCAAAATACCAAAATGACCTAACTAACGGCGTGAAATGCAATTAAGCATCTGAAATAGCAAAATGACTTAACAAACATACAGAAAACTAAAATTATGCAGAGATCCCACAACCAACAGAAAATACCGGGTGTCTTAAAATGAATTAGAAGTAGCACTAGGGAATAATAAAATAGATACACTGGAAAACTACATATACTTGGAACAGGGGATAACAATAGACAAACGCCTGCAAGATGCAGACCTACAAAGAAGAATTAAACTGGCGTGGATAGCCTTCGGTAAATTACAACATATATGCTCAAAAATAGGGACCGGAAATTCACGACAAACATGAAAGTACAAGTTTTAGAACAATGTGTAATCCCTGTACTCATATATGGAACAGAGACGTGGGCACTCACAAAAAAGACACTACACAAAATACAAGTCACGCAAAGAAATATGGAGCGAGCGATATTAAACATCACTCTAAAAGACAAAAAATCAATAGAGTGGATCAGACGTCAAACAGAAATGGAAGATATAGGTCTAACTATAACGAAAAGAAAATGGCGATGGGCAGGGCATATAGCCCGAATGGGACAAGAAAGATGGACAAAGATAACCACCAATTGGAAACCATGGGTAAGGAAACGGAGTGAAGGACGTCCAATAAGCAGATGGTACGATGATATAAGGAAAACAGCAGGAAAACGATGGATGTTGATTGCACAAGATCGTGAAAGATGGAAGGAGATGGAGGAGGCATATGTCCGCGTTGCGGACGGGAGATGCTGATTAAAGAAGAAGAAGAGAAGAATCTTAAAATCAGTTTTTCACTTATTTCAAACTTCTAGAGCCGGTTTATAGCCCATTAATAGGGATTAAATATTTTATTTGTTCCTCACTTGTAAACATCAATTTATCAAGTCACTGTGTTCACCTTGAAAATGTTTCTTAACTGGCTAGCCAGTAAATTTTTTACTGGCTAGCCAGTTATATTTTACAAGCGTGCTCATAGATAAATGATAGCGTGCAAAGCCAGAGTTGTCTTCCTTAGTATGTGTCATATTGATTAATTTAGTTGCTTGTCAGTTTGACATTTTGAATAAATGGTGAATTTCTAGTTATTTACAAGTGAGGAACAAATAAAACATTCAACAATACGCGCCAGGTAACCATTTTTACTGGCTCAAGGATATGACAGGCTCGCCTAACGGCTCGCCAGTCATCTCAATCCTATCGCCAGTAAAACCTGTTTTACCTGGCTTGTAATGTTAAATACTATAATTCACATTCTATAAACTGCCAATAGTCTTGTAATTGTATATTAAAAAACAAGTGTTACAATGAAGCCTATTGTAACACAGCTTTTTATTACAATTTCTCTATTTTTAATTAAAATTGTTTGTATTTACCAAAAAAAAGTTAGACGAACAGGGATATTTCATTTTCTTGCAAGAGTGCATTTAAAGAGACCGACCTTATTTCCTCCTGCTTTTTATTGTTTTTAACGACATTGAAATTATGGCATATGACATGTACATTAGTACATACAACCTATCACATAAGAAGTTACTACTTTCGATTTCACAAAATTAAAATAGTTACCTTGTTTTTTGGCAAAACAGTTACAGAAAATACTCATTGTTAACAGCGCAATAAAGAAAATAAACAAATTTTCCAAAGAACAAAAACTTAATAAAGAAAATCAACTTTCCGTTTTACAACGTATCCTGGAAACAGACGTATGTTACACACAGTGGTTAACAAAAATAAATTATTGACTTACTTTACTTCATCTGGCTGCAGTAAAGTCCCCAACACTCTACTCCTCTTTCCCTTTATCTGAATCATGGTGAAGTGATCGGCGCATAGTTTTTCGAGTCTGTTCATGATTTTCTTTCATCATCAGTGAGTAGTCTTTTATTCTGGTAATCTTCGAGACTTGCCCAAGACAGTTTGCCCGATCTTCTCCTATCGAAGAGTAGGATTTTAGAGAGAAGGACTTCACCCAATTTTCTCCATATTCCATGGTTAAAAGATCTATTTAGCTGCGACATGCTATCGGCCAATACAGTTTTCAAATGTAAAGTTAACTTATTAATGTCTACCGTCGACGGTAATGGTCTTTTATTTATTTATTTATGCAACCAACAGTTACCACCAAATAAAGGTTGCAAGGAGCCAATACGACAAGCTTTTTAGCTTCATCAATTGAAACTATATGAGAGATGTATCTTCAAATGGCTTTAGAGGACTCATCTTCATATTACGGCTCGTCCCCTAAAGCCTTGCTTTGAGGACTAGTTACATAAAGTACTATTGTTTAAACTTCAACATCCTGTATTTTGAAAACGAATCCGTTTAGGTCCCATGTTTGTAAAGTACGTTTTTTTTTCTATAATAACTGTCAAACTGTTACAATGTTGGTAGATATGTGATTAAAACGCTAGGAAATTTTTATACCTCGTGTTGGTAGAACTGTTTCAAAATTATGGTTATGTGTCAATTTTGAATGTCAAAGTTTCTTTTTTTAACATGGAATCATCATCATCATCAATAAAATCGGATAAGAAAAGAAAACCAAGAAATATTTTAAATTCAAAAATGAAGCAAGCGATATTAAATTATGACATATCTGTCAAAATGACAATCATTTTTTTAGTAGAAGAAAAGAACTAAAAATCTATGTACCAACATTATTAAAACTAGGGACCCTGCAGAAATGCAACTTATCCCCCAGAAAGTTGGCCTTGAAAATTATTATAGGAAAAAAATGTACTTTATGAACTTTCTATCTTAGAATTGATCAAAGAATCACCCGGGGAAGTTTTTCCTCGACGCCGTAAATCACCCTGTATATGGAAATAAACGCAGAACTCATACAGTATTTTTTCTCACCGCTATCGTTAGTATACTGACGAGGGTTAACACATTTTTTGTGAAACCGAAAAAGGACATATGACACATTTTTGAGGGATCTTACATGCATATAGTGCCACAGACGAAAATTTTTGATTTGTCAAGAGCAAACAGCTTATAAGGGTGCCTACGAATTGCAGTTGCGATTATAGCAGAAGGTATCATTGAAATATAGGTCAAACCAGAAAAAAAAATGCAGCATATATTTTTTTTACATAGTGATCATGAAAGTCGTCTTTTTTTAATGAAAAATCGTGAATGAAGTACCACTTTTTTTAAAGCAAAATCGTGGATACGTGCTGGCGGCTAATTTTCGGACACTTTCCAAGATATTTCATCAGCTAAATGGGTCGAGCGTGTCGAAATCTGCCGTTTCAATATTAAGTGCGCCTTGTAGCTGGCTGCAGGTGTTCTATATAAGCATTTTTCGACTTTCATATTTGTTGTCAGTTGCTTAAAGAACTTTCCTTTCTGTGAGAACAACAGAGAAGAGGCGGTTAGTATGATTTTTCGGGTGGGAGATGCAACTGTCTGCCGTTTTAGCCGCGCACGGGTTTTGTTAGCAGCGACAGTCGGAGCAATTCAGATGTGTGAACGCTGCATCTAAGTTAGTTTGTGATATCGGGGACCCACTAACTTCACTGATATACAGGTTTTTATTTCAAGTGGACGAATGTGAATAAGCGTCCGAGTTGCGTGCGTTTTACGGCAAGGGCACCTTTGTGCGTGCACCTGCCGTACATGATTCAACCGAACTACCTGTTTTTTAGGAATTTAGTACTCTTACACCATCTATACAACATAAAGTGGTAGTTTTCTTCGAATGGTAATAGATTTTCGAAGTTTTGTCCAGTTCTTTTGAATATAAGCCCACTGTGCGAAGCTGCGTCTGAAATACATCCAAGTTGGCTGCTGGTCCCTGCTCGAACAATAGAGAATTTGCATCACCTGACCAAAAATTTCGCTTGGAGTAGAAACAAATCTGATACATAACCGTAAAACGTGGTTGGTGATATGATATTTGTATAATAATAATAATATTTATTTATTTTTTGTATTTACAAAATTTGATCAACAAATAAGCACAATAACTAAATAAACAAATGAACAATTTCCCTCACTTAAGTTCCATAAAGAAACTTGTGCGTGAGATTTAAAAACTATATATACACAACACTCCCGAGCACCCAAAATATGTACATGCATCTATATATATATGCTAAGGCCGATGGGCAAAACCGGAAAGCTAAACAGAGTGCGACTTTAATCAAATATTTTATGTAATTCTTGTCTTGGATAGTTTAATAGCCATAGTTTAATTTTATTTATATACTTTTTATATGTCGTTTCATTTTTTATATGTAAAGGTAATGTATTAAAAATTTTTATGTATAAAAATTTATAACTTCTCTTACCATGTTCTTTCTTGACAGATGGAATATTGAGAATTTTATTGGTTTTATTTCTGGTAACATATATGGTTTCCTCAATTTGACTATTAGCCAAGTTTGGTTTGAAAAATAATTTTTGTAAAACTATTTTAGAAAATAACTGTCTAATATCCATGACTTCTGCTTGCGTGAAGAGTTCATCTGAATTAACTCTCCATTCTTTTCGCAGTATTATTTTTAAAATAAGTTTTTGTGCAACTTCTAAATTATAAAGTGTGGACTTATATACACCCCCCCAACCTATAATACCATACGTTAGATGCGTTTCAATTAAAGCTTTATAAATTCTTTTAAGTATAACAACTGGCAGAAATTCTCTTAACTGTTTAAAAACATAACAAAAACCACGTATTTTTTTAACTAGTAATGATATATGTGCATCCCACTTTAAATTAGAATCAATAGTGATTCCTAAATATTTAATTTCTTCTGATCTTGCTATATAAACTGAGCAGTTACATTGTTTAAGATCACAGTCTAGGTTATGTATAACTATTTTATTGTATTTTGGAAGCGAGTTTTTGTATGATGCAAAAGCAATAAATTTGCTTTTTTTGATATTTATTGTTAATAAATTACTATCCAACCATAATTTAATGTATTTTAAGTCCTCGGTTACTTTATTTTCCAGGCTAGCCCAGTCTTCAGCATCATAAACAATCACCGTATCGTCTGCGTATGATATAATTTGCCCTCTTCTATTGGCCATAAGTAGATTATTTATATATATTAAAAATAAAATTGGCCCGAGTATGGTGCCTTGTGGCACACCATTTTTAATGATTAATGGATCACTTAGTGTGTTACCAATTTGGACGTGTTGATTTCTATTGGTTAGATAATCCTCTAAAAGTTTATTTGCATTTCCTCTGATCCCCACCGAATCTAATTTTTCCAACAATTTTGAATGACTTACTGTGTCGAACGCTTTAGCTAAATCCAAAAAAACCGCTATGGTTGGTTTACTGTCATCAATATTGGTATAAATTAGGTGAGTTAATTTAGCTATCGCATCTTGTGTACTTAGTTTGGGTCTAAAACCGAACTGATTATCTGACAGTAAATGATTTTGTACAATAAAATTTTCTAATCTAGATTTTAGGACATTTTCAAATATTTTTGCTAAATTTGATATCAAAGATATCGGACGGTAATTTTCCAAAAGCTGCTGATCGCCTCCTTTATGAAGAGGTTTAACTACTGCAGTCTTAAAGTGATCTGGACATACAGATGATTCAAAAGAAATATTTATGATTTTCATAATAGGTAATGAGATATATTCAGAAATTTCTTTTAATATAGTTGCAGTGATACCGT
Organism: Agriotes lineatus; assembly: GCA_940337035.1. Taxonomy (NCBI): domain Eukaryota; kingdom Metazoa; phylum Arthropoda; class Insecta; order Coleoptera; family Elateridae; genus Agriotes; species Agriotes lineatus. The sequence continues at coordinate 213,714 of CALNHX010000987.1, read as the reverse complement.
CTAGACCCGGAGATTTATTACTTTTCAGTTGATAAATATATTTTTTAATTTCCATAACATCAACAGGGCCAAGAAAAATAGTTTTATTGCATTTTATAAGTGTCTGATTATCCACTTCCACATTGGGTATGATTTTTTTGGCCATATTATCTGCAACGTTAATATAATATTTATTAAATTCATTAGCTAGTTGTTTGGCATCGTTAATTACTTTTTGATCAATCTTAATACTTTTTATGTTAGTAGTCTTGCGTTCTTGATTAAGAGAATTTTTAACAGTTTGCCACATTGATTTAGTATCCCCTGGGTTTTTATTAAATTGATTTTTATAATAACTACTTTTTGCCTTAGATATTAGACCGTTAATTCTATTTCTGTAAAATTTATATTGCCGTAGCGCTTCTTCATCTTGAAAATTTTTATATTTCTGAAAGAACTGATCCCGAATTGTTATAGACTTCACTAGGCCATTAGTTATCCAAGGTTTTCTATGAACTTCAATTTTTCTCTGCTTGACTTCCACAGTACTTAATTTTATGTAATTTGTAAGTTTGTTTACAAAATCATTTGTTATTTTATTTAAATCCCCCTGCTTGAATGTTTCACTCCAACTCTCATTAATTAAATATTCTTTAAGTTTTGTAAAATTTACTATCTTCTTAGATTTGTTTTTAGAAGTATGGCATACAACTTTTAAAGAATTGATACACAATAATATCGGAAAATGATCAGTAATTTTAGATTCCAGAATGATTGAGATTAATGCATTGAAATCAGACTTAGTTTTTATAAATATGTGGTCAATACAAGATTTTGCTGTATTTTCAATTCTGGTGTAATCGTTTATGCATGATACAAATCCACATTCATACAAAGAATTCAGATAAGAGTTTGCCATTAGTGTATCGCGTAATATGTCTATATTAATATCTCCGATTATAATTTCCTCTTGATTAACACACATTTCATGCAGGTACGATTTAAAATTTTCTAAAAAACTATCTATATTCGTAGACGGTGGTCTGTACACAACTGTTAGACAAATGTTTCGATTTTCGAATTTTAAGTGTAAACGCAAACATTTTATTACTCCAATACAAACTACTGAATGATGAAAATTTATTGAGTTTTTTATAAATACAATTACACCATCATTCTGATTAATTTCGCCGTTATTATAAACAACAGTGTATCCACGAAGTATGAAATTTTCACAGTTGTATACCCTCCACGTCTCTGATAGTGCAATAATATCTAATGAAAAAGAAAATTGGTTTAACCACACTTGCAATTGATCGAAATTTTTATTAAGGCTACGAATATTTGTATGACAAATTTTTAAACCTGAATTGTTATCTAATTTAATATTACAACTGTTAGCATTTTCCAAGCGTATCGAACTGATTTCCTGGACACTTATATCTTGCAAGTTCTTAACCATATCAATAGACAAAGGTTTGAACTATGTATTACTTAAAAACTTTTTACACCGTGATGTCTGACATACCTGTTACTCGTATCACAGACGATGTATTATCTTTGCGCACAAACAACTTGCCATTTTTAAACCACACGAATTTGAACAGTTTAATATCACCCACCTTTTTATTTCTTGCTTCGTAAAATAAATTTCTGTAATACGTAGTCATGTGTTCGTTAACATAGATTGGCTGGGGTACGATGTCATTATATAACACAGATGTATTTGGTTTCCTGCTCTTAGCCTTACTCAAAAAGTCGTCACGAGTTATTCTATTGGAGAACTGCGCTACTATTGGTTTTTTGGAGGGATTAGAGGATTTTAATGTTTATGTAAAATCCATTGCAGGCTTATTTAAATCTTTGATCATGTAAGAGTTGTATAGTGCTCCACAAATGAACTGGATCATTTGCATATATTGGTGCAATTTAAAAAAATATTTTTCAAAATGTCAGTCATGGCATATTTGGTAACCTTTCATGATTTTTTCACTATAAAAAGCATTTCTTTTCATAATTTGGTTCAAATAAAACTAAGTCCATTAATAAAATATTATCATTTTAAAATTTTCAATTTTGCCCAAATGTTGACAGCACATTGTGTACAAAGTATGCCAAATCGTTGCCAAACATTTTTAAATGTTCCGAAGAGACCCAAAAAACTATTAATAAACCTTTTTTGTGATTCCTCTTATTTTTGTGAAATGTAGTTTTTTTATAATTTTATAATTTTTTGATTTTATGAATATGATTTTATTAATTCTTCAGTTGATATTTGATGATAGCGCAATTACATATGCTTAATATGATTATACTATAAAACAAAAGCGTTTATATATATATTTTATGACGTAATGTAATAAATACAATTTTTATGGGTGGTCCAGTTCATTTGTGGAGCAGTATATGTTCGAAGGTTTACATTACTTCAGTAATATATTTTTACAAAATTGCTATTTTGTATAGGTATAAACAAGATGCAGTTTCTAGAAGTTTTTATAAAGTGGAGGAGAAAAAAGTCGATTGCCGCCCTCAAAAGAACTGATTTGACACAATCAAAAATATAACATGCTAGTAAATTTTCCAAGTCAGAAATTACCATGGCTTGACTGCTAGAGAGAAAAAATTTATTTAGACAAACCAGCACAACTTGAGGATACAAATAATTCAGACTGGGTACCTTGGTTACAGATCTGCAGCATTAAGCAGGCAAACTTCAAAAAATTGCTGTGATTGGGTAATGAAACGGAGAATAGAGGTAAATTTATCTAGCAAGAACTCCATACTCAGATTGGTTAATTGTTTCTAGCTTTCTAGTTTTATGTTCACACAGGAGCAGTTCAGAGTTGTTACCAAAGCTGACAAATGATTATTCCAATCAGAGATACAGTGTTACTCTGAGCTACTCTCGCACATACATAAGTTAGAACAGCAATAAAAATGCAAAATGTGATTCCCATTTTTTCAAAATTAAGACCCAAATTAGAGTTATTAAGTATAATGGCTTGTTAGTCCATAATATTTTATAACTTGCAACGGCATATCCCATCTAATAAAATGACATTGTGTAATTTGGACTTAAAGATTATTCCAATATTTCTTTGGTAAAGCAAACTCAATCTCCCCTACTTTATTAGGGGCAACAATTTTAGATGGAACTCCCCACTGACATTCAACACCTGTAATCGATGTCTCTGTTTGTCCTATCTATAAAAAATAAAATTGCAGAACCATGAGTAAGCGTTTCTCCTAGGCCTGCAACGAAATTACAGTGTGCACACAATACACAACCATCGTCTTCTGTGATAATTCATGTATTCGTACAAGTTTCATTAATACGTTGGGAATGGATTATTTAATAGTAGATTATGTTATTAGGAGTAAAAGTGATACTTTATGTGGCGAAGCTGAAGTTTATTTAGCCGAACGTTAGTGAGGCAAATAATTCAGCTAAGCCACAAAAAGTCACTTTTACTCCGAATAACATATACTATTTTATCCGCAAACGTATTCAGGTAAATTTCAGGCCAGCACTGTACCCCTGCGCCAACCTCTGTTGTTCAGATAACGCGCAACTGTAATGATATATGAACATACTGAATCACCCGTGCTAATAGCACACGGCCACAGCAGCTGTCACACCATAACCCACGGCGACAGATGCTCCGATCCCCTGTTTAAAGGTTTATTTAAATTAAAACTTTTTCGTACTTTTTTGAAAATAAAAACCGGTCTACGAACTAATTCTAAAAATTAGCAAAATTTTAAGCCATCATACAATTTAATCGGTCCAGTATCTTCGGAGGAGATGGCGAACAAACATAGAAAGAAAGAAAGAGAGCAATCATTTTGTGTGCTTAGGCAGATAAAGTACGCAAAAGTCGCTATTTTGTCTGCTTAGGCAGATAAAGTGACACTTTTACCTTGTCAATAAAGACAAATAAGTTGTCACTTTTGTGACGTTTGCGGATAAAATTAATTTATTATTATACACTTATACGTATATACTTCATTATTTGTACATTAACCTCCCTAAAATGACAATTTTGCCAGAACATCTTTTGGTATACACACCATTCCATCCACAACTTGCTTGCTTGTATGCTTCTAAACCTTTATAAGCTTTTAGTTGTTGGTGAGTGTAAGCACTTTTGTTATAGACAGCAAATATCGTATGATCAAAAACTCTCAACGTTTAGAGGGCTGTGGATTTTTAAAAAATTAAATTTATGTTGGCAATGATAAGTAAAGCTACTTAATAATATAACCTATACAAGTTTGACAGATAAACTTAACTTTTACAGGATGTACTGTTTGAGGCTTTCGCGGTTACTCGAATTATTTTCCTTAGCATAGAATTTCGGCTTAGACCGCGTAGTATTTGTATATGAACACCCAGCATTTTCTGGCTTAATGTGCCTTGCACCTTGTGAAGTCGAGCAAAAACCCGCGCGATAGCCATGCTCTTTGGTGGCTCGTGTTGTTTGAGTATCTTGAGAACGAGGATACTTAGGCAGATTTGGCCGTTTTGCTGTTTGTGCATCCATATTCACTAACGTTTCGCAAGACCTTGCAGCTTGCATCATCAGAGTGAAAGTCGCACTAAGAACCGAAAGTCGGTGTGGAGCTATTTATAGTCCTCTGTGTCAGGCGCGCGGAGTGGAGTAACGTTGGTTGGTCATCCGAGTGCAACTTAATCCGGCTTAATACGGCCACGCCCCACGGATTACGTTGCACTCGGATGACCAACCAGCGTTACGCCACTCCGCGCGCCTGGCACAGAGGACTATAAATAGCTCCACACCGACTTTCTGTTCTTAGTGCGACTTTCACTCTGATGATGCAAGCTGCAAGGTCTTGCGAAACGTTAGTGAATATGGCTGCACAAACTGCAAAACGGCCAAATCTGCCTAAGTATCCTCGTTCTCAAGATACTCAAACAACACGAGCCACCAAAGAGCATGGCCATCGCGCGGGTTTTTGCTCGACTTCACAAGGTGCAAGGCACATTAAGCTAGAAAATGCTGGGTGTTCATATACAAATACTACGCGGTCTAAGCCGAAATTCTATGCTAAGGAGAATTGTTAGATTATTTTCGACCTCTTTCGTTTTGCTCAAAATTACGTTGAGTTGATGCCGCGTTAATAGTTTTTTTTTGTCTTGATAAATTTCTGAAGACGGCTCTGCTTAAAGTTCAACCCTGGGTCTTAAAGCTACATGTTAAATTCCATTTGGCCCAAATAATAATGCGTTCACGATCCGTAGATTTTGTCCCGTAAACAGTCTTTGGAAGCACGTAGTTTATTAAAAGCATTCCCGTCCAGTTTAGATTTCGTCGAATTGTGTCCGGGAATTCATTCTTTGGTTTGCATTATTGATAACCCAGGCTAACGCTAAGTTTTGTGTATTGCTTTTTGTTGTTCTTGAAATTTGATATTTACGCCCGTGGACTTCCGTGCGTGGCATGGCAGGTGTGTGGAAACCGTTTTCTTTGTGCTTTGTTAACCGGGACTTCCCGAATTCTGCTAAGTCAGATATGACCTCAGCCGCCGAAGGCTTTCGTTGTTTGCATTTTCTCGCCTACGCATTTTACGTCCAGGTTTGGGACTATTGAAATAAAGTTTGATAAACCCTTAGTTAACCGTGCATGTGGGATTTTTAATTTTGGAGTTCAAAACTTTTTTCCGTTACGTTGTTCTTAAGCCCTGTGTATTTGAAAGAATTAATTAGTAACCAGCACTCAAGCGAGCAAAACCTATGTGATTTTTGCGCTCCCGGTTCGTGGGCTGTTGTCGCGAATCGGGGAGCTGTCATCTGTTAAAACTCCGTGGTTGATTGTCGTTCTCGTGTTAACGTGTCCGTGATGTAGTTATGGTGGGCTGAATTCCAGTTTTGGTGTGTGTTACGACCGACCTGGTGATCTCCGAGGCGAAGTGTCCATTTCGTTTGCCGTTTTCGCTCACCTGTCTGTGGGGAAAACATTCTGCTACACTGGACATTTGGAGGAGACCTTTCGATTAAGCCTCGTAAGTGCTTTTTGGCACAATCTGCATTATGCAAATCCTGTCGCCCGTCGTGTCTTTGGAATTCTACGCTCGCTGCGGGACGCAACCTTAGTCTTTGTGGACGCCGTCTTCGCAGTCCTCGACCTTCTGCAGTCCCCGCTTGGTTTTTGGCAAAGCCCTTCAACAACCCTTTCAAGCTGCTGGAAGCTGTATTGCTGGAAGCTGCCACTAGGCCTATCCAGGAACCGATCATCAGCAACCCAGTAGGTGTTCTAGCTACAAAAGGTAGGATCTACCGCTGTATTTTTGTTTTGTTCCTTGTCTTAATGTGTCGCGAAAGTGCTACCGAATTGTATGTTTATTGTGCCTCGCATGCTGCGGGACTTTGCGCCTGCGAATTTAATTTCGTCAAATAACTTGTGTATTGTAATTAGCCATTAAGGTAACTTTTGCTTGGGATACCCCGACAATATTCAGTTAGGGTGTAACCTTCTTATGGCCATCTTGTGGCCCTGTGTGTGTCAATTTTCATTTATTAAATAATAATATAGTCACACTTAGTTTGTTTAATTGATTTAAACCCGAAATCTGTGGATCTTCAATCCTAATGTGGCAAAAAGCCGAGTGTAATCAAATGTAAAGCTAGAACACGTGCTTTTATTGGAAAAGCCCGACAGTCTTTGGGCTTGAGTAAATTCTTTTGAACCCCTTTAGGGAGGTGGTCATAAGGTAAGTCATTAAGGCCATCCGGTGTTTACCGCCCGACTTGGAGGGAACCTAGTGGACGACGCTTCGCAGCGTGCAGCTAACCCAGCGAATCTTTAGTAGAGCCCTGTGATATTTTTCGTTTTGGGTCACGAGGGCTGTTAATTTATCAAAACGAGTGGCGTCCTTAGGCATTTCTTTTGAGCAAAGTATAGGGTAAGTGCTGTCGGTTTTAACTGAGCTTTCGAATCACGCCTTCTCGACTAAGCTAGCCCGTAGGTAACTGGAGCACCGTCACCTGCTCCGACGCACTTAAGATCTGTGTTTTTGGAAAAACCGGCAAACCCTTTACTTTTTCCCCGAGTTTGGACAATAAATACGACCTTTGTCGATCTGATGAATAAATACCGTAACAGAATTTTACAGGATGTTTAATGCCGAGCACTAGGTGGTGCTGTGTATGGAGAATGCAGCAAATCATTTTGAATAGCTGTAGTTGTTTTTGTTACTTGCATTTTTATGTATTCAACAAGAATGTTTGTATTTGTTGAAATGGCAATCCTGACATAACCTTAAACTGACAGATATAAAATTCCAATGTGACTTTTACTACCACGACTAGGTACCAACAATTTTTTTTGACAAAATAATTCCACAGCCCTCTAGACGTTGATAGTTTTGGATCATACTGTAATTTACAATATCTGGATACCTATAAAAGGTTTGGATAATCTTCTACTTTGTCGCTGCATTGATGCAGTTTTATTAAATAAAGATCAATCGCTATGATACTTATTTTATTCAAGTAACGATTGGCATGCTCAATATCCAGTGTCCTAAACTAAAACCTGACTGAAAACCTAACCTGATCACCTCGAATTTGACATAGACGTACAGTGCCGCCAACATACTATTCATAACGAAACTCCGGCGAGTCGCCGGCGATCCGCTGGCGAACGACTATGAATACGGGTGTAAGTGACACTATGTCGGCGCCGTAATGTTTTCGTGCGTTCCGAGGTCCTACTAGCAATCATAACTCTATAATAAAGCAGAACACTTCCCAAGGTCAAACATGCATGCGCGTGGTCTATGTGTAGTTACGATTGTGGGCGTTGTCTTGATATTAGCAGCGTTGCCAGACGTGGTACAATTCTACGAATCTGGTACATTCTGAAACCGTTTCTGCAAAAGTATATTTTTAAAACGCGCATGCATTCAGTCTGGCAACCCTGCATATTCTGACCCGAGTGGTGCCGACCTACCGATGCCAGCGGTGACGTAACCGAAGTGGTGGTTAAAGTTTCGAAATAATGAATTCTAGTAATTGTGGGGTTATATTATCTATGGAGTAATTCTTCTTCAGGTACGTTATTAAAATCATTTGATATAATATCCGCGAAGGGCGCTGATAATAGATGGCGCTACCGAAATCTAACTTGGCTGCTAAGGACGGGGTAAACCGTTGGGATAAACAACGATCGCCAATGTGATAAGCAATTACGTCATTCTCATTCGTCCTATTCGTTTGTGTTGACCTGTTGACTTCCACGTGTTTAGCAGCGGTTAGTTTGTGAGTTTGTGTTAGATTTGAGCACCGATAAAGTAAAAATGCCCCTCGTAACACTGTGTGACATCTTCGAGTATGTGGAAAAAGGTACGAGATGCTTAAAGGAAGGTGAAGCAGTGCTGAATGCAGGACATGTCATTATGTGTGGCCTGAACAATAAAAATAATGACGAAGTTGATGCCCTGTGTTTGCAAACATCAAACCTAAAAGGACCACCACACTCGATTAAACTTATTTTAGAGTTGTGTAAGTTGTTCAGAAACTTGGTTGTTTTTACATAAAATTCTATTAATCACACCTACTTACAGCTACTTCCAAAGAATGGAACTGCAAATTCAGTTGTAAAGCAGGTGCAGGAGGCAAATGCAAACACATAGTTGCTTGTTTATTGTTTATTAACAGGTTAGTCATGCCCTGATGAAAATAATTATTTTTCCCACGCCCACATACGAAAGTGGCAGTTTCCATGTTATCCATATCGTAACGAACGTGTTTGTTATGAAAAAGTGCACAATTCTCAGTTATATAGTGCGCTAAATATGTAATTTTAACCTAAAAACTGCTGACAATACGTCATTTTAACCTAAAAGTTACTGAAAAGGTCACTATAACCCAAAAACTACTGAAATTGTTAGTTGTCACAGTAAAACTGTCATTTGTTAAATTACAAAAATGTGTTTTTGTGGTCATGGGAAAAATAGTGTACATAACTCGCTTGAAAGTGTATTGTATGCCACTTTCGCAGCTTGCTGGTTATGTAATATACTATTAATGTATCAGTATGTTATAATTTTCTAGAAATGAATTGGAACAACTGAGTTGCACGGACGTAGAGCAAGTGTGGGGCCAAAGGAAGCTCACTATAAATTCTGAGCATGCTGATGTAGAAGCAGTATCAGAGTACTGCCACGTGAAATCCACCACAGCTGTAAAAGGCATTCATCACATTACAGAGGAAATGATTAAGGACACGGTACAAAAATTAATAGTTGGTAAGCAAGTTTGAATGATTACATTTGGATTAATTACTAACAAAATATTAACCCTAGGTTGTGCCTTTTCTTGTAATGAGAATAAGATTTAATTCTGCATTTAAGGCACTTACTTTTTTCAATGGGTATTTCAGTACAATCTAAAATTATTCTTCTTGCCTGATATTTTTCAAAGCAGCGCGGCATATTACTTAATATTTCTTCCTTTGGAGGGAACCTTATAATTGGTTTTAAAAATAAACTTAATTTTTTTATTGTTGAACGAAAATAGGTCCGAGCAGCTTTTGTGCTGATTTGAAATAATACAGCTAAACTACTGAAAGTAAGATCTAATTTAATTTTCATTAGCGTCAGAAGAATCTGATTTTGACAGGATAAATTTGTGGTTGCAGATGAAACCTTTGAAATTGCCGTAACTAAAATGTTAAATACAGTTAAATTAACCACCCCTGTTAAAGTTCTGCATTTGTAATCGTTTTCAATTAACCTATCTACATTATACTTGGCAAATTCTTCGAAAGTGTTTACCTGAATAGATTTATCGTCACATATTTTTCTAAACTCCACCGGATTTTCTTTAAAAAAAATTAAATTAGAAATTACTTCCGAGTTGCTACTGCTAGCTTCTGTACTTAATTCTAAATCAGGTTCATCTTCACAAAACTTGGGAATCTGTACCAACTGTTTTCTATCACTACGATTTTTAGCTCGTGCACAACGTTGTTTTATAGAGTTTTTATTAAACACACGATCGTGGAGCCCCACTGGTAAATTCACTGAAGGCACAGCAGTCTTCTTCAGCCTGGGTAATTGATTGACGTGAGCTGCAAAAGATTGTACAAGTAGTTGTAATTCGAAAGAAAATATTTAGAAATGTGTTAGGTACTTGTTAATCTTGAATTTAGAAAAATTATTACGTGAAGAACTTGATCTTGAAAATATATGATCAATTTAATTACCTCTATAGAAGAAATCGTCGTCCTTAAAGTGCAAGCTGCACACTTTCATATGAGGTGAAACCTTTTTCCCCATTTTTAGCAATACTGCCCATTCCTTACGTATTGCTTTATTGGTTCTAGGAAATTTGTGCAAACTAATATCATTCTTGTACGTAGATGAACACTGCGGTACACAACAATTGTTTTTACTTTTAGAAACACGTGAGGTAGTCGCCATCGCATTGCTTTTAACGGATAGCTGATGGCGTAAACAAACTTCTACCCCGTCCCGATTGTTTGCGAGTTTGGCCGCTTGGCGTCGTGTCGATCTGTGCCCTTCGCGGATAGTCATTCATGATACATGCTTTCCAGCATTTCACCAGTGGAATGACCAAATTGAAGGACGCACTTTGTCATCGTATGGACTTCACACTTCATCTAAATTGCTGGCGGATGGCAGTAAGAAACAATATTACAACTGTCATCGCTCTGTAAACTTTTTGTGTGTTCTAGGCAAATTAAAACAAGGTGTAACTTTTGAGCACATATTAAATGATATTCGTGATGCTGGATTGACGAAAGAGGAATCACAACAAATCCTACCTTTATAGAAGAAAGACTTGCACAATATCGCAAGAGATTTTCGTATAGATTATACACTCACCGGCACACTGTTGTATCGACAGCCTTATTTTTGGCCAAAACTGCAAAAATTAAAACGTACAGTAAAAATGTCTAAATAATAATTCTCGATTGCTATAAGATCACTACATTAAATGCTAACTTTAATTTAGTTAAAATCAAGGTAAGCTCAGAGATACCGCTCGGCAAAGTTGGCTTTGCCTGTCAGTTGATCTAATTATTTTTTAATCACACATATTTTTTGTTGTGCTTGCACCTAGATTTCTCTAGAAGAAATAATAAACCCAAACTTTTTTACGATGGACCCCATAACTAAATGTAAGTGGAATATTTTAGATTGGAAAAATTACCTTACAGTTTGTTACTTTATTTTTTACGAAATAAATAATCAAAAATGCAAAAGATATATTAAAAAAAAGTTCTGTTAAACTTTCTATTGGGCTACAAAAAAATGTCAACCCGAGTCATCCGTGGTTTCTGCGTCGCGATTTTTGCTGGAGTCTCTATTTTTGGAAAATCAATTTTTCTTTTGCCTTTAGCTGCCTTTTTGGTATATTTTCGATGTTACAAGCTTTCAAGTATGTGTGTATATCAGTTTGGGACAATTGTTGCAAATTATTTTTGTCTACTTCCACGTCTTTGATTGACTTAAAATTTTGCACAACTATAATTTATGTAATAATAAAATTTGGTGCCATTTTTATAAAGAAACAAAATGGCGGATCCAAGATGGCGGGCAATTTTTGTAATTTACGTTCAATTTGTACTAAAATCTGTGTATAGGGATTTTAGAGGTCGCTGATTAGGAATTTAACGTTGAAAATAGAAACTTTAAAATAATCGATTCAAGATAGCGATTAAATTTTTATTTACGCCACTTCAAACCAAAATCTTTAGGTGAATTGCAACAGTTAATTTTTTGGACTTTTTAACTTTTTACGTAAGTTAGTCTTGGTGAAAAAGCGTAAAAAGGATCAATAGTCTTTTGCATAATAACAATCCATTGTATCCAAGTAACTAAACTTTTTTTATTTTTCGTTTTTAGATGGATACCGCTTTGCAAATATGGAACTTTCTGATATTTGGGTTTCTGAAAAAAAATTCAATATCTAAAGACCACTGCTTTAGTCAATTTTTTTTGAGTCGTAGTAAACCTTACCAAGATATTGAAGAATATTACAAGACTTTTAAACAAAATATTCGCAATGTAAGCATACATACAGGGTGTTTGTAGATCGCTAGACAGCTCATAACTTCATTAATAATAGAGATATAAAAAGTTTGATGTTTACTCTTGTGTTTCAAAAACGGCTCAAACGATTTTTTTGAAACTTTACATTTTTATTAGATTTTTAATGTGGATTGATTGAGATGAGTGATTTTCAAGTTGAATTTTAGAGGTATTCAACTGAAAAATCACTTATCTCACATCAATACACACCGGTTATGCGATTTTCTTCAGAAGCTTGCTGTCGCATTTAGATAGTACAAAAAACTTATATATGAAGTTTCAACGCCATATCTCTTTTCATTTATGAGTTATTCTGTTCACAGACAGATCGACGGACGGACACACAGACCAATGAGCAAAAACATGTTTTTTGGGTTCAGGGGACTCTAAAACGTGAAGATCTGTTGAAAACCCAATTTTCGAATTTTTGGGGTGAATCCAATACTTTCTTTATCGTAAAAAGAAGTAAAACCCGTCTGCAAAACTTAGTAGTGTGTTATTTACTGAACGGTTAGTTGTATGTAAAAAAGCTTTATATTCTTTTTTGTAAAGAATTTCCTAGCCTTCATTTTTTGTAATAACTAAAAAAGTCATACGACCCATAGAAAGCGAGATATTTGCGAAAAACTTATTTCTGTGACATTTGACCTTGAATAACTCAAAATGCAAGCGCGATATTGATGGGGACTTTTGAGACATTATTTGTAATGTCAAAATAAAGGTGTATGCAAAATTTCAGCTCACTTGGATTTTTTCGGCAGATGCTGCGGTTGTCCGTCTAATGTCACTGGACTATCTTGCGATATTGTGCAAGTCAAAGTGTGAAAATTGCTGTTGATTTTGTTAATTCTGTTATTTTGTTATTGCTATTGTCAATATTTTTGTGTGTTAATTCTGTTTTAAAATGCGCCATACCACAATGTTGAGAACGCCTCCGATTTATTGTGTCGTTTAGTTTAAATAAGGTTAACAATTTAATGTCAATATGATAGATGTCAAAAGTGTTACCAATACAAAACTTGGAAATTACTAGATTCTAACATTAGTTCTGCCATCTATGACCACTGGTTTGGATTCAAGTTGTAGTGACATCGCCATGGATATGCCATCTACGAGTGCTGGTCCAAGTTCAGACGACATCCCCATGGACATTCGAGCTATAGGTGTTGGTTCAATTTCCAGTGACATCGTAATAAGCACTGATGATGAAGAGGTTTGTATTTTTGTGAATTATATGTTACAATGTTATGTACCTATTTTAATTATGGATTGCAGCTATGGTGTCACTGTAGGAAACCAGACGACGGCGAACAAATGGTAAAATGTTATGACAGAAAATATAGAATAAAATGGTACCATTCAGCATGCCTACAATTAAAAAAATTCCTAAAGGAAAGTGGTTATGTGAACTCTGTAAATATACTGCTCCACAAATGAACTGGACCATTTGCATATATTGGTGCAATTTTTAAAAATATTTTCCAAAAGGGCAGTCATGAAATTTTTGGTAACCTTTCATGATTGTGTCACTATAAAAAGCATTTCTTTTCATAATTCTGTTTAAAGAAAACTAAGTCCATTAATAAAATATTATCATTTTAAAATTTTGAATTTTGCCCAAATATTGATAGCACATTGCATACAAAGTATGCCGAATTGTTGCCAAAGATTTTTAAACGTTCTGGAGAAACTCAAAGAACTATTAATTAACCTTTTTTTGTGATTCCTCTTATTTTTGTGAAATATAGTTTTTTTATAGTTTCATAATTTTTTAATTTTATTAATATGATTTTGTTAATTCTTCAGTTGATATTTGAGAATAGTGAAATTAAATATGCTTAATATGAGTATACTATAAAACAAAGCTTTTTTATATATATATATATATATATATATATATATATATATATATATTAATATTACGAAGGTTTTCGCGGCTGATATGTATTAAAGGTAAACATTTCAGGGTGTCATACCGCTTAATAAATTTGAAGATTTCTTCAACTGGTTGAAGAACATCTTGAATGGCGTTTGGGGTTGGACGACGTTTCGACGAAATCACATTCGTCATTTTCAAGTCCTTTTAGTCCTGGTTTGGCTTCTAGTTATGCGGCAACACGACGGACTGTCAACTTGATGTACAGCTGACTAGAAGCCAAACCAGGACTAAAAGGACTTGAAAATGACGAATGTGATTTCGTCGAAACGTCGTCCAACCCCAAACGCCATTCAAGATGTTCTTCAACCAGTTGAAGAAATCTTCAAATTTATTAAGCGGTATGACACCCTGAAATGTTTACCTTTAATATATATATATATATATATATTAATATTACGAAGGTTTTCGCGGCTGATATGTATTAAAGGTAAACATTTCAGGGTGTCATACCGCTTAATAAATTTGAAGATTTCTTCAACTGGTTGAAGAACATCTTGAATGGCGTTTATCATGATAAACAACCTATTCAGTCAGCTGTGCATCAAGTTGACAGTCCGTCGTGTTGCCGCATAACTAGAAGCCAAACCCGGACTACAAGGACTTGAAAATGACGAATGTGATTTCGTCGAAACGTCGTCCAACCCCAAACGCCATTCAAGATGTTCTTCAACCAGTTGAAGAAATCTTCAAATTTATTAAGCGGTATGACACCCTGAAATGTTTACCTTTAATATATATATATATATATATATATATATATATATATATATATATATTGTGACGTAATGTAATAAATACATTTTTTATGGGTGGTCCAGTACATTTGTGGAGCAGTATATAAATAGAATTATTTTGTTATTCTGTGTTGATAGAATTTGTATATATGTTGATTGTTTATTTAGCATAAATGGCTTCGAAATATTCTTTATACTTCCATTGCAATTATTTTTCATACTTAATTTAGACATTAGTTATTCTGTTATTTTGTACTGTTATGTAAATATTTTGATTGTTTATGTACCTTAAATTCATTAAAATTTTGTTATAAATTATGGAATAATAAGATTAACGATAGCAAGCTGCTTTCGCTATTAACTTTAGGAGTACCCGCTAGGCCTGTTTGTTTCTCACCGTTATTCTTTGTACCTTCTTTTTATACCAGAATTCCGATTACTGATATATTAAAGCTTGAGAATCAAATTTACATACTGCTCAACATTGATTTGTCAGCTCCATACAGTATGTTTGATTCTGTTGTAAAAAAGTATTATTATAACTAAAATGAAACAAAACGAACTATTGATGTAACAAATTTTTAAGACTTAAATTTACCAATCAATACGGGAAGTCATAGTAGCAAGTTACGGCGTCGATCCATCTCCTGCAACCATGATTAAAGTTTATTTTAGTTAGGATGATTATTTTAATTTTAATTTACATGCTATAACGCTCATACCTGCATATAGCAGAATATATCTACACTGCATCTCTTGTAATAAGGGTAACACCTGTTAGAGATGTCACAATAAATAAATATTAAATAGCTTCAAAATATCCGTTATGCTTTATGCATTAATAGTTATTTAACCAACAAGTGTGTTAATGAAGGCGATTAATAATCGAAACTGTTTAAAGCACGAACAAGCGATAGCGAGTGAGTGCCTTTAATAGTTGAGATTATTAATCGCCCATTAACAAACGAGTTGATTACAAAATTTTTTTGTTAACCGCAAAATCTTTTTTTGTGGTGAAAAATTTGATTAATACAACTAACCTCCATGCAAAATATCAAAACCTCAAAATCACATAAACAGTTAATTAATGAAAAAGAGTGGATTAATCAAAAACAGTGTGTTAATAGATCTATTAATCTATCCTTTTTTTTAAACAGTTAATTAATGAAAAAGAGTGTATTAATCAAAAACAGTGTATTAATGACTTCTATTAATCCATCCTTTTTTAGGAAAAATAATTCATTAATATTGAAATTAAGAAGCGGTCAACGGAAAAATTATTTTTCATACTTAATTTAGACATTAATTATTCTTTTATGTTGTGTAGACAGCATGTGTAATTTTATTGATTGTTAATGTAGCTTACATAGTTTCGAAATATCCTTATGTTTCTTATCATATAGGTACTATTTAATAATTTTTGCTATGTGATATTGTAATTTTGCTTTTTATTAATTGGCCACATGCAGAAAAAGATAATCAAATAATTTTACATTATATAATAAATGGTGGTGGATAGTATTAACGTTAGATCCTTAATTAACTAATTTTAATAATTTTGTAGATATTATTATTAAAGTAAAAATAATTAGATTAACTTTGTTAATACAATTTATTTCATAATTATACAATTATAGGAGGGCATACATTTACGAGTGCACAAGAAACTGTTAATATCTGATCTACCACGGCAACATCGTCAGTTTTCTTTTTCACCAGGAACATAGGCATTGTTTCGTGAAGAACTGTATTTTTTTGACAAAGGACTCCAATAACGCGTTTGACGTGTATTCTGAAAAAAAGATATAATTAAGATAATTATTGTAACAATATACTTGCACTACCTCACACTTGCTATATTCCTGGTTGATTCTATATCCATTGGATCGAGCTGCCGTTACCCTTTTAGAAAAGCAGGCGTAATCACTGTGGCCATATGTAGTCCTACGGAGTCTTTTATTAAAAAGCCAAGATCTGCCAATACAAAATCTTCTGGCAAGAGATTGTTTAAAATCCCACAATCCTCTGTTAGACCTTTATCGCTTATTCTGCCACCATATCCATGTGATACAAATGATATTGATCCAGGAGGAGTGATGCCTATTAGTACCTTTACCGTATTATGTTGTTTGTACGTAGACCATGTAGTACATTGTACTTCAAGGCTACTTGATTTTTCCACTCATCTCAAAACAATCGATAATTACTGAAGTCTTGTTGCCAAATGCTACCTTGAAGCATTCTGGCATTGATTTAATCAGCTGATCTCGTTCAGGCCAAATAAAAAATTTTTTCATCCGATGATACATAATATTCAATGTGGTATAAAATATTCTGGAAATTGTTTGTACGCTGACGTTAAACATATATGCCAATAAACTAAAATCTAAATGTATTCTAAGTTTTATCACCGTTATCAAAAACATGACTCTAAGCATGTTTTACTTACTGAATTAGGAATAAATATATATAATTAAATGTGAACTGTATATATTGTATGTATTTGGTGTAGCATTTGCCATAGTAGGCGTGTGTAAAAGAATTATTTTTTTGTAATGTCACAAACAAAGTATATCTATCTAACGCGCAAAACTTTATATGCGGCATGTGCCGTGGGCTACAACGTCATTCTTCCATGCTCACGTAAAACTTTTACATTCACTGGAAAACTCTCACTTTTCTTAACTTGTAGAACAATTCTTTCCGCATTTTTTTTACTGCGTTCCAACAACGTCGTATTAATTAGGACGCCTTCCAGAGGCGAGCGTTTCCTTTTCAGAGACTTTCCATTTGAAAAAATATTTTTTGGAACTTTTCCTTAGCGTGCTTTTAAAACTTTCTTTAGTGCAACAAAAGTAATAAAATTCGTCGTACATTTTAAATGCGGCATATGCCGCGGGTTTCAGCTAGTATATGTATAATACATATATAACTCCGAAGGAATTTCGTGACGTCACATGTAGATGTCTTAATTACATTGCTGCCCCCAAAAGATATAAATTAAGCACTATTCAAATCAAAACGCCGTTTACGAATGACTAGGTACTATTTATTTTCAAGTAAGTAAACGTTTCAAAACCATTTACACAGATACGTCAGAAAAAAACACAAATCTTAACCTCTAAAATGACCAACAAAAAATGCGTCGTTACACGACCAAGAAATTTGAAGAAGCCTATGGTTTTTCAGCGCTCTACTCTTTGATAGCTGCCGAAGAACAAAAGGTGAATATTTAATTCTAGGCCTTTAATTGGCTGAAATTGACGTCACCTTAAAGACAATTTGGTAATTCTGCTGTTTACGATTCCCATTTTGCACTACCTACCGCTCCTACAGCCAGAGCCAGTAATTTAGGAGCAGGGATGCTGCAACGCTATGTGCCGATAAAGAAATTGGGAAAGCTACAAGAATGTAATTAACAAGACAATTACATTTTAATTTACTTACATCACATTACGAGTAAATTATTGGCAATAAAACAGTTTTCATTACAATTGAAATTCCACTATTTTTGTAATTCTGAGCAACTTCTATAACAAACTTTTTCAATAAAACTAAGCCTACTACAATTTTTTTATGGCAGTAGCTACACTACTGGTTTCCAGTAAAATTATTTAAATTTGCAATAATAAGCCCTAGTATAATTGAAATAAAATTAAATTTGTCAGAAAAGGGATAACGAAAACACATAGGTGTGTAGGGGAAAAATGAAATATAGTACTGTATTTGTAAATAAAACTCCAAACACTGTTATGTTTATTGAATATAAAAACTGATGCGCATGTACAAACGGGTATTTACAACGCGATATAGGTTATGTACCTGTTGTGTTTGTACTCCAAGCGCATTTCGTGAGGTCACATGAAGATTCAACCACTAGCAGAGCTGTGAAGCTGCGCGGCATCTTTTGAGATTGCAAGATGCAAATATCGCGTTAACCAATATTGGCAAATCTTTGTTAATTTTATTTCTTCCCTGTAGATAACGTTCAAACAAGTGCAGCAGGGCTGTGGATTCACCTTTCAGGCATCACATCTGGGTGGTGTGGGGGCGAAGCCTGACACATGCTAGTATCCTGTTTTTGTCTTTGCTAGTATCTTTCCATCACGGTACCGGCATGGATCTGCGTGAGATTTGAGACACTTGTGCACTGAAATACGTTAAAGACGATAATATTATTAATTTTGCATTAAGATATAAGGCTTTTGTAAAAATAATATTTTGGTAATTAGTGATTAGCATTTGTTTAAAATTTGATTTGAAATTGTTTTTAAGGTGACGCCACTTTCAGCCAATTAAAGGCCTAGAATTAAGTATTCACCTTTTGTTCTTCGGCAGCTATAAAAGAGTTGAGCGCCGAAGAAGCAAAGCTTTTTCCAATTTCTTGGTCGTGTAACGACGCACTTTTTGTTGGTCATTTTAGAGGTTAAGATTTCTGTTTTTATCTGACGTATGTGTGTAAATGGTTTTGAAACGTTTACTTACTTGAAAATAAATAGCAGTCATTCATAAAAGGCGTTTTGATTTAAATAGTGCTTGATGGATTTATTTTGGGTGCTACAATATAAATACTTCGAAAGAATTGAATAAGGCATCAGCATCAGTGATGGGCGCCATCGAATGAAAACTAGTGAACAATTCGATAGTAGTGATTCATTCGAATAGTTCGATAGTACTGAAACTATATTGCTCCACAAATGAACTGGACCATTTGCATATATTGTGATGGTCTTAGGCCCACGACCCGATTCTGCTTGCAGTACAACTTAAGAAACAAGTAAATAAGCACAGAGTTGTGGTGTTTTATGTAACTGCATTACTAAGCTTAGATTTCAATCAGTAAATGCATTGGAAAAGAGATGCCAGTATTAATAATTGAATTGAGTAAAGAAAGCAAAGGGCAAAGCTTGTTTTTTACAACTTTGAAGTTGACGTTCAAATTACTTAAATATTAGGTTTGTGAAGAATGAATGGCCGAGCCGAAAGAAATGAATAGTCAAAAAAAGGTTTGCGCAGTGCATGTCAATGAAGCGTAGATTTCAATATAGCTAAGCAAGGAAATTGTGAGCAATCTAAAAAATGTATAGGAAGCCAGAAGAAAATAATAATACGTTGCAAAGAGCAAATAAGAAGTCAGGCAGCAAGACATAAAAAAGCAAGTAAAAAGCAGACAGAATGAGATGGAAAAGCAATTATTAAGAAGTGAACTCCATACAATAATCAGTGCAATTAACGCGAGTGGAATAGAGCAGAGTGAATAATATTACGTGTTAGTGGCGCAAAGAGACCTTTTAAAATTAAGAAATGGACAATATTTTAGTTATAAGAAATTTGTAAATATAATTTCTAATCAAATTCATTTCCAACATGTATTTAATTTGATCAAAACCAATTTCCGGTGCCTTGGTAACCATAGTAATAAATTAGATTTTGTTGTTAATAACGTAAATAGAGGAGAATAAATGAATAATTAAATTAAGCTTGACATGTAGTTTTGTGCTCCACTTCAACTAAAGTTTTTATATAATAAATTAAAATATTTCGAGCTAAAAAGTGTATCATTGTGTTGACCAAGTGTTAAAGTTTATGTGGAAACGTTTGTGGAATTTTCCGCAACATAAAAGTAAAGTTTCACCGAGAGCACCTCCGACGATCATTGCCAGCCGATCACTTCAGGATTCCGATATTGAATTCCGGCCAGAAATAGAGTCCAAAGCCAGGGATTTCTACTGCGACGCATCAGGCAGGAGTGCAGAAGACCGACCAACAGCAAAAACAGAAAACCGTTCCAGAGGAAGATACCAGCTGAGGCCCCTTTCTTAACATTGCGAAGAACACACCAAATTTTAAGGTACTGTTTTAACCTAAAAGTATCGGTGTTAGGATCGAGAAATTTGTGTGCATACAATACCAGACCTTGCTGATCAAGATTCAAGCATATCCTAGCATCCAGCAAAGGCTCAACTCAAATTATAAGATTTTACCCAAATTTGAGGTTAGGCAAAGGTAAAATAATTGCGAGATTTTGTCGGCGTCCCATCTGACGTCATGTAACAAATTAATGCCTGAAACAAATGATAATAATAACCGCCAAAGCGCTACGATTTGAATAAATACCTCTGCGAATGTTCACAATTTTGATTATTTTAAAGTCAACAACGCTGACTGCACGATACGAACCATTTTGTAGATTTTGACATATTGCATACAATAACTACTGTGTATTGGAACTAATTCAGGTGTACAGTGGCGCACCAGATCAAGTAAAAATTACAATCTATTAGGAATTCACCCCTGGGAATAGAGTTAATTGTTCTACTGAGCTGGCCTTTTGATAATAAATTGCAGATAAGTAAAATACTTAAAGGGCATACTACCATTTATTTTGGATCAAGTAAATAAAAATACAAGACAGCATATTTTAATCAGTCTAAATTAATTTTATAAACAACCCCAAAAGCAAATTAATAATTATTAAAGCATATCCATAGCAATATTGGTGCAATTTTTAAAAATATTTGCCAAAAGGGTAGTCATGGCATTTTTCGTAATCTTTCATGATTGTGTCACTATAAAAAGCATTTCTTTTCATAATCTGGTTTAAAGAAAACTAAGTCCATTAATATAATATTATCATTTCAAAAATTTTGAATTTTGCCCAAATGTTAATAGCACATTGCAAACAAAGTATGCCAAACATTTTTAAACGTTCCTAAGAGACTCAAAAAACTAATAATTAAGTTTTTGTGTGATTCCTCTTTTTTGTGAAATATAGTTTTTTTTAATTTTATTATTTTTGTATGTTATGAATTTTATTTTGTTAATTCTTCAGTTGATATTTGAGGATAGTGCAATTAAATATGCTTAATATGAGTATACTATAAAACGAAAGCTTTTATATATATTTCTTATAACGTAATGTAATAAATGCCATTTTTATGGGTGGTCCAGTTCATTTGTGGAGCAGTATATTTATTCATTACAAAATCATTCACTATAGTTATCGAATGAAATGAAACAATTCACACTATCAAACACTAACAAAATGTTCGAAGACAAATTAAAATAAACAGTTTCACGCCACTGTCAGCACTGAATCAACACTTATCGCCGCGCCGCGGAACTTCAATGTAATTGATTTGAATGCTTGATGAATATTGTCGTGACAGTGCGATTTGTAACACGGAAAAGGTTTATGATTGCAGGAAATGGTATCACTCCTACACAATCTAAGTATATGTAATCGAAATTTCGCATACACATAGATACACATGTAGGTAGATAATCAAAATAAATGACAGATTTTTACGCCCTTGCAACGCCGCGGGCCACATAATATTGCATTTTTCAAGCATAAACATGAGTAGAGCCTCAGACAGACGGTTGGTGAACTAATAACTAATGAATGATTTTTAATGATTTATTCATTTGATAGTTGATACTATTCAATAACTAATCTTTCGATGGTACAATTCATTCGATAGTGCCCAGTATTGATGTTGGATAGGTGAGTTTCCAGTTGAATAATTCTAAAATGGGTTTCTTTTGTTTTTTTTCTTTTTACGTCCCTCGTCTGAAAGACGAAGGAAGTATTGTAATCATGAAAAAACCACCTTACGAGATTTCTTCAAATCTTCACGTTTCAGAGTCCCTAGATGACGAAAAACAGGTTTTCTCAATTCCGTCTGTCTGCCTGTCTGTCTGTCTGTTGGCGGTATCTCCAAAAATATTTGTCGGAGAAAGACGATATTTTGCATACACATTATATATAAATGTCAGGCAAATATATAAAAAAATAAAATTTTTGTTAATTTTTGCTTGAACTCAGAAATACATAAAAGTAATAATTTGTACATAGCGTAGGCTTTATCCTTGACAAAAATTGGACCTAACAGATACAGAATAGAACACAAGTCAAAAATATGCAAAGAATAAGTGCGTTATGTTGACCTGTTTAGGCCACGAGCCGCATAAATGCGCAAACTCCAAACCTTCAAATAGACGAGAAACGCATATTTGGGCGAAGCATCGAAGTATATCGTACAAACTATTGTACATAACTATATACATTCTGCGTATGATATGTTTAAAAATGAATAAAGAATTTTTTAGTGAAAGAATTATCTGCATTGGTTTATTAATGTAAAAATTTTTTTTTTCTTAAGACATGCACGGCATGAAAGTTAAGCCAGCTGAAACTCAACGATGCGAACAGGACTCCGTAGAGTAGCAAGAAATTGGTCGGTGGATTTGTTCGCAGTCACAAGCGCCGCGGTTCAAATTCCTCCAGTAATGGATTTTGCTTATTTGAAAATTTATTTAATTTATTAGAAACGTGAAGATAGTTTTACTCCTAACTTAATTTCATTTTTAAAATTATTTAATGTCACAATGTCGACGAGGAAAGTTCTGGGTAAAGCCTTTTACAGACTTTTTTTAAATTAACTTCTATTTTAAATAGAACGCCCGGTATATTATGACATATTTGAATTCGGCTTACAATTTTTGAGAAAATGCGCTTTGCAACTAACTCTCTATTGTGTAGGGTTTCTATAGAATTTGTAATTTTTGAAAATTTTTGACAAATGCTTAAAATTTAAAAATCAAATTTTTGGCTACTTATATAAGATCACTGTTAGAGCAAATTGTGTGGGTGTATCACACCAGATTTTTACTTCATTTTACGATAAAGGAAGTATTGGATTCATCCCAAAATTTCAAAATTGAGTTTTCGACAGATCTTCACGTTTAAGAGCCCCTGAACCCAAAAAACATGTTTTTGTTCATTGGTCTGTGTGTGTGTGTGTGTGTGTGTGTGTGTGTGTGTGTGTGTGTGTGTGTGTGTGTGTGTGTGTGTGTGTGTGTGTGTGTTTGTGTGTGTGTGTGTGTGTGTGTGTGTGTGTGTGTGTGTGTGTGTGTGTGTGTGTGTGTGTGTGTGTGTGTGTGTGGGTGTGTGTGTGTGTGTGTATATTATTACATTTTTGAACTCAACTTAAAATTTTAGAGAAAAATTGTCTCTTCAACTAACGTTCTATTTTGCACGGTTTTTGTAGAATTTGTATTTTTTTGAACATTTTTTACAAATTCTTAAGAATTAAAAATCGAATATTTGGCTAATTATAAGATCACTGTAAAAGAAAGTTGTGTGTGTGTCCCACCAGATTTTTTATTAAACGTACATATAAATATTCTAAGAATGCCTATTGTAATTAATCATGAAATCTATAGACTAATATTAGATTTATATTTGTTATCGGTGCCAAATACATCTTGTTAGGGTTATCTACAGTTAAAGCAACTGTATCCACATAGATCGTATTTATAATCCGTTCACGACCTTTTTGGGACATAGTTGGCTATGATTTTTTCTTTTCATGTTGGACTAACTGATTCGGTGATGTAGAGGATGCAACTTTTTTTTCTGCCAGTGACAGTTCGACATTTTCTTGCCACCACATTGCCAGATTTATTATTTTATTGTTCATTGAAATGTTAAACAGTGTTTAACATGATCGCGTCCTCGAACGTTAAGATACATTTAACATGCATCCACTCATTTAACATGCATGCACTATAGCAACATCACACATATTCATGGTAGTCCGATTTTGATCTAGCAGTTTTTAGTACCTAATTATGATTGATTCAAAATTATTGCCTCAATGAACAATAAGCTAATGAACGCATTTCGAGGGGAACCGTTTAACATTTCTCACATAAATCTGCTCGAATGTTAAGACTGGGTTACCCCTCTTAATACGTTAATTACTATTAATATTCGTAAGAAAATAAATGATTTATCAAGCGTGTAAAGGGAAAGGGAAAGTCAAAATGCCCAATATAATTTTGTTACAACAAAAAATTTCCATTAAACGATGCTACTTCCAATTTAAAAAGAACTGACCAGATTTAAAAGAACACGAGTTGATATGGAGACTAGAGAATATATTTGCTGTACGTTAAAAAATGAAATTTTTGAAAGGAAAAACAATTCAGCGTAATGTATAATAATTTACTACCTACCTACTTGTTACTATTTTAGTGTTGAAGTGTTATGTGGCAGATGTGAAAATCAACATGAAATAAAATCAGCAAGCCATCCATTTGACAAGATATTTACATTTTTCACATGTTAATTTCTATAAGACCAATATTGCTCAATTGCTCTACTAAATTTATTTGGCATCAGTTTGTGACGTCCATCCACACCAGCAAGCGAGCAAGCATGCAGTAAGCATGTAAAAAGTGGCATATTCATAACATGTACACAATTCTTATCCAAATTGCAATAAACATTAATATTGAATGCTTTTCGTATGCATTAGTTCAAGCTATTTTTACAGCCTTACTAGAGATATAAATTGTTAAAACATAGTAAATAGTTATTTAAATTTATTCAAAACAGTTTTGAGAACAGAACAGAAAATCCATACATATCAAATAGTGTTAATAGGTTAGATATTCTGGTAGATATTTTTCTGGTAATTTTTTATTAATCTCCTCAAGCAAGCTGGGTTCTATCTTGTTTCCTTCAAGAAGGACTTCCTGAGTCCCGAGTGATATTAATTCGTCGAAGGTTGTTGGATCTATGTCCCTGATGCTGTTGTTCTGCAGGTTAAGAAGAAAGAGGTCATTAAGTCCTGTAAAGGTGCCAGCATCAACATACGACAGTTTGTTATTGGCCAGGTCCAGCTCCAATAGAGATTTAAATTTTCCTAATGCCCCGGGTTCCACAGCTTCGATCTTACTATTTGCCAAATCCAAATATAGCAGATTCGGTGCGTTCTGAATGGTATCTTTATTAAATACCTTAAAATTATTTCCATCGAGATGCAACGATTCAAAAGATTCCAGTGGTTTAAAAATATTAGAAGGCAGCACTTCGATGTTGTTCCACGACAAATTCACTTGAACCAATTTTGTTGTGCTTGCAAAGGTATCGACTTCTAAATTCTTTATTTGGTTTTCCTCTAGACCAAGGGAAAGAAGTGCAGGCACAGGTTTGAATGCTTCAGGAGATATAAATTTGATTTTGTTTTTTCCTAGGTATAAGTCGTAGAGGTCACGTAATCCAGCAAACGTGTCTTTATTCAGCTCGTGGATGTTGTTGTCATATAGTGAAAGCGAGTCCAACTTATCCAGTCCACGAAAAGCTCCTGCCTCGATCTGATTAATTTTATTGTGGGCCAGTTCCAGCTTAGATACATATTCCATTGGGTTGTTTTTTAAAGTCAAAAAGGTTAAACCATCGAAACACCCCGCTTTAATAGTTTTCAAGTTGTTGTTACTAAGATCTAACAACTTAAACGACCCTAACGTTTTGAAGACTCCAGGACTTATGCTTTCAATTTGATTGTGATCCAGTGAAAGTTCTTGCAAATTTACAAGGTGACTAAAAATTCCATCTTGCAAATTGGTTAAGTTATTGTACCTCAACTCGAGTTTGTTGAGACTTGCAAGAGTGTCAAAAATACCTTTGGGTAGGTTAGCAATATTGTTTTCCGAAAGCAGCAGGTCTTTCAAGGAGAACAGTCCTATAAAAACTCCTTCGTTCAACAAAGTTAACCGATTGTGAGCCAGATTTAAACTTCTCAACTTCTAGTTGCGTTAGCCCTTTGAAGCTGACATCGTCCACAGACTCAATTTTATTGTGACTGAGTTCTAGTATATATAATGCCTTGTTATTAACTAATAGGCCATTTGGAAGGTTTTTAATTCGATTTTTGTTTAAATTTAATGTGGCCAGCTTTGGCAATCCCGAGAAAATTTCTGGGTGTAAGCTGGAGATAAAGTTGTCCTCGAAATTTATTGAGTCTACATTTGGGGTACTTTGAAACAATTCTTTCGGTATTTGTGAAATTTTATTACCGTCTACATTGAATCGTTGTAAATTAGTTAAGGTAGCCAAAATATGACCTTCTACGTTTTCTATGTTATTATTTCCCAGGTCAATAGATGACAGTGCCGTGGTGTCTTTAAATATTTCAATGGGAAGTGATGAGAGGTTATTTGAATTCAATATAAGCGTTTCCAAATTCGACAGTCCTTTAAATGTGTTCTTGGTTAAACTCACAATTTTATTGTTGTTCAGATCTAATGTTTTCAACGAGGAAAAAGCAGCAAACGTTTCCGGTGAGATTTTTTGGAGGTTGTTGTCGGATAAATCTAAATCAGTAACTTTAGCTAGGTCTTTAAAAGAATTTTCACTTAGTTTCTCCAAGTTATTATTTTGTATACATAAATTAGTAAGTGACGCCAATGCATGAAACAAACCATCAGGTAAAGTACCGAATGTATTGCCAACTAGAATAATGTGGTATAATACATCGAGACCTGAAAAGGCTTCACTATCAATATTTTTTATAATACTGAATTCCAGTAGCACTTCCTTCAGCTGCTTTAATTTTTCAAATGGCCAACTTGATATGTGCATAATATTACTAGAAATTATTTGAACCTTAATTAAATGCTGCATTCCATTAAATAAACTTTGGTGCAGATCTTCTAAATTGCTGCTTGATATTTCTAGGCCTTGGATGTCTTCCAGCTGAACCTTGTCTGCCTCTATACATTGTGCAACGGATTCTTGCAGCTCGGCTTCCGAGTTGATGTTTTCGCAAACGATAGCTTTCGAAAATGTGAGATGGCAGCGTTGCTCTTGTTCTTGTAAGCTTGGTGCAAGTTGTACGAGAAGCAGGAGTGTTAGAAGAAGGTAGAAGCTGCAGTACATGATGATCTGAAAGAGAAATTTTTGTTATGTATTTTTAACGTTTTCTTCAAGCATTCAATTTTAATTTTTTACATTTCTAAGTATATCTCTTTGTTATTAGCATACTAGTATATTATAAGCCTGCCTCAGCCAGGCGCACCTACTGTATGTCTGTTTTTCTGTTTACCATGATTTTTCTTATGAAAAGCCTACTTGATCCATTATTATTACATTTCCCTGTGGATAGGGCGATGATAAATCCAGCTTAAGTAATAGGTGTATAATGAATCCATGCTCAGATAAATTAATACCAAACGAGTGTAAACAGTAAACTTTAATGTATTTTTTTTGCAATCGTGCTGAAAATTTCATCTTTATAGACGTAATGAAGGCTTTAAAATTCGTTTTCGCGGCCGTGACTAATAACAATAAACTTTTCTGGAACGCTGCTCAAAAAATTTATGTTTTTGATTATAATATGCATTGCAGTTGCACAAAAGATGTTGTGTATACACGTTTTTACTGCAGCTGCCGCTGGCGCAAATAGTAAATATTGTTTTTGTGCACCGTCTTTAAAGTCATTACTTTCAATGCCAAAATCTGTCGTTACTGATATATTCCATTCACTCCTTTTTTGCATGAAAGGTGGTTTTGGATTTTTGTTGTTAAGTTGCACATAAACAGAACTGTAATTTTTATTTTGTTGTATAACCTGCATAATCTCCAAGATATTTACTGTCATTTGACAGAACAGAATATTGTTGCCAGATGGACTTCTTACTTTGATAGTACCTACATGTGGAGAAATATTTAAAATCTCAAGTATTGTGCTTAATTAAAAATGTTGCTAATTACACAATTACTGAAACTGAATACATACATAATAATTACTAAGTTCCATTTTCTATTCTGCTTAAATATGGCAACTTTGCATTTGAACGTGTTTTGTCATATTTTTTAACCTATAAATATTTGGTAACCATAACCTCAAATGTAAACCTTGTTTAAACACAAAAAAGTAATTTTACACAGCTAAATTGGGGAAACTGCCAACCTTCATGCCAAAAAGATGTGAACAAAGTATACAAAAAGTATATCCTGCTAGGCAACACTTTTAGCCATACTTATATGGCATAAATAATTTCGTATGCCGCGGATTGAATGAAAATTATGACTCGATATATCTACACTTTGATATCTTTCTTTGTCCAGTTTGTATGTGGCGGTGTAATATCGGCTTTGTTTTACCGTTAATTGTAAAGAGTGATCAAATAAATTTATAATTAGAGTGGCCTGTGATTCGTGTTATACATTTGGTAGTACTGAAGTGTATTGTCAGTCTATGTCAAAGTCGAGATTTTCAGGTTAAGTTTTGTGTCAAATAACAAACAAAACTTAACCTACTAACCTCGAATTTGACATCGACTGACAATACACTTCAGTACTGCCAAACGTATAACACGAATCACAGGCGACTCTAATTATAAATTTAAATGATCTCACGTTATTACTGTCAACGTATACAGATTGGTAGCGGCTTGTGCGAACATAAGGACATAGTAAAATCGAGTTTTCCTGAAATCGTCAAGAAAGCGGGCCATGTCAAGACTCAGTTTGATCTTGAAAGTGTCACTTTGCAAAACTAGTCACTTTGCAAAACTAGTCACTTTTGAGAGTTTTGCAAAACTAGTAATTTTTACTGTGCATTATCTGGTGACCGGTCACCTTCACCGTGCGCCTTGATGCAATAGGATTCTATTTTTAAAGATGTCAGAGAAAAAATAATATCCTCCAGGCTTCCTTCAAGATTCTTTATTTGCATAAGGTTCAGTAAAGCCTAGTAGACACTAGTATATTGTGCCACAAGGGTAGAAAACGAGCATTAGCAGCCCGCGGATATTAGCTGCAAGAGCGAGCGAAGCCAAGCGAGGGCAGCTGAAAGCTAAGGGCTGCTAATGCATTTTCTGCATGTGTGACACACAACTGTTTTTCGCCTAGCATTAAAAAAAATAGAGAAAAATTTAAACAAAAAGTTTTGATTTTATAAATACAAACAGAATTTAATAAGAAACTTAAGTACTAACAATTTACGAATTTATTTATTATAATAATTAATGTTAATTATCCCTTGAGCACAATTATGTATAGTAATACCAGAATTTGTAGGCATTTACTAAGTGTTCGAAGTGCTAGTAGCGTGGTGACTTATAGATGAAGTGGGTTCATTGGCATTATCTAGATTAACTGGTATTTCATTTATTTGGTTAGAAATATTTAACACTTCAATTCTGTTATTTTTGCTAGTACTAGGCTGCTTGGTTTGTCAAGATTTTTTGAGGAATGTTAATCTTATTCGATAAGCAGTCATCGATATATCTTTCTGCAACTGCAGAAGAACGCCAACCTCCATGTTTTTTAAGTGTAAGCAAATCACTCCCAGAGTTAGCTAGTAGGGTTGCAGAACTACGGCGGAAGCAATGTCCTGTGTATGTACTAGGTTTAGACAGTTTCAAAAAAGTTGCTATTTTGCTTAGAATTTTGCTAAATACATTTTTTCCGATCGGTTGTACTGTACATTTATTGTTCTTGTAATAAATGAATAACTGTTTTGTTTGTGACTGTAAACGTTCTTGTAATATTATTTTTTGTTTCTGGAACTGTAACAATCAATACGTCTCCTCTATTATCTATGTGGTCAAGTTTCATATTCAACAACTCATTTCGACGACAAGCTCCGTATAGTCCCATAATAAGAGAAACCTACAATGCCATGTTAATAAAAAATAAAATTAATTTATCTTAATTTATTTCTTTACCTTTATCATAAGATATTCTGAATCATCTGCTTGCTTAAAAAATTGAATGCATTGTTCTTGAGTCAAAGTTTTAGACTTTTTGGGCAGGTAATTTACAGAATTTTGTTTCAAAAATGCTCGAACTTTATAGAAATTATCAAAATTTATATTTTCCTTCACTTTAAAAGTGCTTTTCAACATTGAAAATTCAGACCATAGTGTACCTGAATTTACAATCTTTGATCTTTCCAATAGATAAGCAAGTAATACATTTTCTGTTAATAAGTATTTTGCTTTTATATTCGTTTTCCAGTTATTGAATAATTCATAGTACAATCGTGTGCAAATAAATCTGGGACAATGTTTTTTCATATGTATGTTGAATTAAGAATTACAGAATACCTCCATGGATTTCCTGCTATCAGAAATAGTTAATATTTCACTTACCTGTCAAAGTTTAATGTAACACTTTCTGATAGCAGAAAATCCATGAAGATATTCTTCAATTCTTAACTCAACTTACATATGAAAAAACATTGTCCCAGATTTATTTGAACACGACTGTACTTTTCGTACCGTTCTCTTGACTTTGTAGGTAACAAATTCAGAGAAATGTTGCTAGCTTCCTCTTGCAAGTCCGGTGGAGTATTCTTAAATTCTATGTCATTGTCTGAATTACCATTCATTTTCGCTTATTCCCTGAATTATTCAGAACTTATTGTTATTTTACACTTTCATTGTCTGTTTTGATTCCTTAACTTTGATTTAAACTGACATTTAATGAAAAATTATGTGAAACGTCAAAGCACGCAAAGGTCAGTCAAAGGTGTCTAGATTGTGAAAAACTACAAAATCGTGTTGTTATGAGTTTAGCGGCCCAAGGGACGATAAACTTTACTTCCGGTCACATTTTTAGGGTCAATATGATTCATTTTCGCATATGGTAGGCGAAAAAATATTAAATAGCTTTGGCGGTGTTGTTCTTTGTCAAGACGCTGTCACTGTCAAAAGTTGGTTGGTTTGCTGACGCGAGATTTTAAGCGAGCGCCGTTGAAACATGACTAGCGAGCGTTGTGATAAATATGACAATTATTATGCGAAATTAATAGAGGTGATAAATGAAATGATGCCCATAACACAAATAGTTGTTAAAGGAAAATCTAATCCATGGATTGGTCAAGATATACTAACTCTAATCAAATTAAGAGACACGAAGTTCAAAAAATTTTCTATTACAAAAAATCAGGTGGATTGGGTGGAGTATAAACAAAGTAGGAATGAAGTTGTTAAACAAATTAGAAGGGCAAAATTAATATATTATGAAGAAAATATTGATGCCAACAGAGGTGAACCAAAATTAATGTGGAGAACCTTGAAAAATATTGTAGGTAACAGAACAAACGAAGTTTTTAGAGAAATTAAATATAATAACATAGTAAGTAATGACTTACAGAGTATATCTAATAATTTTAATAAATATTTCATTGATAGTATACAAGAAATCGTGGAATCAATTCCGCAAGCAGATTTTATATATAATATGAACAAATTACATTGCAAAATGGACTCATTTACATTGACTGACGAGGAAGCACTGACAAAGATAATTTTACAGTTGCTCAATAAAAGTAGTCCAGATGATGTCTCAATTAGCATCATTAAAGTAGCGCTAAGTGAATTTATCTTACCATTGCTCCATGTCATTAATACCTCCTTAGAAACGGGTGTCATTCCTGATAAGTTAAAAATTGCCACTATTGTGCCCATTAGGAAAGTTCCAAACACTACTAATATTCAAGAATTCAGGCCAGTGAACATGCTTCCTGCCATTGCTAAAATAATAGAGAGGGTAGTTTATAATCAATTACTTGATTACATAACCGAAAATGAAATATTAACAGTTTATCAGTCAGGATTTAGAAGGGGACACAATTGTGAGTCGGCTCTTCAATACTTAGTCAATGAATGGGCAGAAAATATAGATAAGGGGCTAGTTACAGTGATAGTTGTTCTAGACTTAAAACGAGCGTTTGAAACAGTGGACAGGGAAAAACTTATAGACACACTTGGAAATTATGGAGTAGGTGGTACTGTGCTCGAATGGCTTCAGAATTACTTAACGAACAGGAAACAAAATGTAAAATGTGGTAATTGTATTTCAAATACTGAAGCTATTAATCACGGTGTTTCTCAAGGTCCCTTACTTTTCGTTTTATATATAAATGACTTGGAATATGTACTAAAACACTGTAAGTTCCATCTATTTACAGATGATACTGTGTTATATTTATCAGGATATAATCTGAGTAGTGTGAAACAAAAATTAGACGAAGCCCTACGTAGCATAAATAACTGGATCAAAATTAAAAAGCTAAAACTGAATGTAAGTAAAACCAAAGCCATAATTTTCAAAAGACAAAATTCTATTAATTTAATAAACTTCGAATTATTTATTGAGAATGATAGAATTGAATTAGTACAGACGATCAAGTATTTAGGAGTGGTTTTGGATAATAGGCTAAAATTCAATGAACACATAGACTATATTTATAAAAAGATTTCGAAAAAGATTGGTTGTACCTGGCAAATAGTGGAGATATGGATAGGCCTCAACTGATTCAGAACAGGGCCATGCGAATTATCCTGAGATGTGACAGGTACACTCGTATTGAATTGATGCTTCAGAGGTTGAATTGGATTAATGTCAGAAGTATGCTGGAAATGAATGCCTTGACCTTCATACATAAATGTAGGGCCAAAATACTTTGATAATATATTAAACCATGGTAACAATGTACATAATCACAACACCAGGAACAATAATATTGTATTACAATTTAAAAATACTAAAGCTGGTCAAAACACTATGTTTTATAAAGCAGCAATGAAATATAACCAGCTGCCCAATGATTTTAAAAGGATTAATAATGTGAAAAAATTTGTAACTGAGTTAAAATCCTATTATAGGAGAGAGATAAGAGATACATAGATAATGAACACTTGTGTTTTGTTGTTTAATACTAGTTGGGTAATATGAATTATATATGTATGTATATTTTAGTATGGTGGCGTAGTGTGTAAAAGAATGGTTACTAAATATCTAATAAATTAGAACTAAAAGATATGCAGGTAATGAAGATATTGTTATATATTTTGTTAAATGTGTTACTGTATAGCAAAATGATGCTAAATAAAGTTATTATTATTATTATTATTAATTTTTTACTCTAAGGGAGTTTCATACGGTACCGACTAACTCCTATAAAAATTTGAAGTTCCTACGTCCTTTGGAAGGGGTCGAAACGTGAAAAGCTGACTTTTTTTAAAGCCGCCATTTATGGAATACGGCTATTTGGAAATTTAGCTAAGAATAAGCACCCACAATATGCCTTAAACTTACCAGCTATAAAACTTTTTTGATATAAACACAATTTTTTCGACAACCGTCAGAAAATGGGACATTCGCCCATCGCTATCAATGCGCGAAGTTTGCTATTTTTTGTTCGTTTGTTTGTTAATGGACAAGGTCTAGGCATGCAGAATACCAGGTACCTTAGACACCGACTGCTTTGGTCATATGGTCAAAGTCCTACTTAGAATGTTGCCGAGACTAAGCAGTTCCAACCCTAGCAAGGGATCTTTTACATGCTACACATCGTAGTAACATGTGACCCACGGCTTTATATCACTTCCGAATGATGGAATTCTGTAGAGGCTTTCATCTGCATTTTTTTATTTTTTAAAACCTCACCGGGACCGGGGAAAAAATTTAATCAAAAAATGTTTACCATTGACATTTCAGTATTTATTTTTTGTGACTAAGAGATGAGGGAGGTTTTTTATACTGAAGGGCTTAAAACAATAAACTGTTTTCAAACACGGGTAGAATGAAGAAAACGAAGCAACTCGCCGCACGCACTGTACCGCGAATTGCTAGCAACCGTAAGATCGCTCAAATTCTGAAGAAATATGAAATGCGTTTTAGAAAGCGAATGAAAGATGGTAAAGGCAAAAATAGACGATGAATTGGACGCCCACGATTAATATCCCTGAATAAATGGTTTAAGATTTATGGTGTCCCTAAAGAACCCAAGGAAGATACTGGCCATGCTCCGCACCGCATTTCTGCAAAGAAAAACTGAATATTAATCTTTTACAGAAAATGACATTGACGTTTGCTATCGATTATAGTACGTGGGTGGGCTGATATAGAGTGTAGAAATGTTTTACGCACCATGGGGATTTCAATGGTAATTGTTTCATATGAAAATATTTGCTTCCCTAATTATTTTAGAGCAAACTTGTATGGAAGTTTTTTGTAGAGAAAAAAAATCTGTTATCCATTTATGCCAGCATTTGTCATTTTACATTTCGGAAAACCGACAATTTAAAGCAATAAAATTACCATTTTTAGACAAATCAGTGGTGCCTTGAAATTATTGAAGCATCTCAAAGCATCAACAAATTAGTTTGTTGCTTATTTGTTTGCATCTGTCAAATGTAGCGGCAGCCATGGCACTTATTGCACCTGATCTGCCTCCAGCATACCACCACTTCACATTTTGCACTGATTTTTGAAAAAATTATAATTCTAGTTTCTTTCATTATTAGGTTTTCTTGCGTAAAATAACAAAAATCATGGAATAAATGGATGCAGAATCGATTGCTCTACAAAAAACCTATTTACAAGTTTGCTCTACAATAATTAGGGAAGCAAATATTGTCATATGAAAAAATTACCATTGAAAACTCTATGGTGCGTAAAGCATTTCTACACCTTGTATAATGCACACATGCTTGTAGAACGCGAACGAAAAGAAATAGCGAGATGGGGCAAAAAATAAATAAAAGTACACTTCTTTAGCTTCAAAATCATATAATTATTTTTCAGCATAGTCACCGTTAAGACTAACACATTTCTCCCAACGCGTAACCAGTTTCTTTATCCCGTCACTGAAAAATTCTTCCGACTTTTCTCGAATCCAGGACGCCACAGCTGCCTTCACCTCATCGTTTGAGATGTAATTATTACCCTTGAGGTCTCTCTTGAGTAGAGGGAAAAAATAGAAATCGCAAGGCGCGAGATCGGCGGAGTAGGGAGGGTGTGGAAAATGTTCCAACTTCAGCTTCCGCAGAGCCTCTTCGGTTGTCCGTGAGGTGTGGAGATGAGCGTTGTCATGTTGCAAGATTATTAGCGACAGGCTGCCTCTAACGCGACAAATGTGACGTCGAAGCTGTTTTAGAGTCTCTATGTATTTAGAAGAATTTACAGTTGCCCCTCGTTCCAGATAACTGGCCACATAAACTCCTTTGGCATCCCAAAACACAGTCAAAAGAAGTTTTTTTGCGGATGGTTGCGTTTTTCGTCATTAATTGCGGCTTTTCAGGTTGGCAACCACGAAATTTTAATACACACCGATTAACAGTAGTCCTGTCAACAGTATCATCGGCATAAACGGCCTTTAAACGGCGTATAATTTCCGTAGGAACCACGTTCTCAGCAGTTAAAAATTCGATAACCGCGCGCTGTTTAATTTCGCGTTGGCATGGCACGAGAACACGTCTCCATACTTCCGCTACTAAAAAACGAAATGATCCACGACATTCTTTCAAACTGCGTATGCGCATAGAGGAGATATGTAGCTTCCGAATGTAGCCGTGCGCGTCTCTGTCGGTCATTTTGTTAGCGTTCTACAATCATGTGTGCATTATATTTCAGCCCATCCTCGTATTTAACATTACTAGCTTGGTAAGAGGGTTTTTACTGGCGAATAGAAGAATATGACTAACGAGCCAACACCTTCTTGAGCCAGTAAAACCTGTTACCTTGCGTGTATTGTTGAATATTTTTATTTGTTCCTCACTTGTAAATAACTAGAAATTTACCAGTTATTCAAAATGTCAAACTCACAAGCAACTAAATTCATCCATATGACACATACTAAGGAAGGCAATTCTGGCTTTGCACGCTATCATTTATCTATGAGCACTCTTGTAAAATTTTACTGGCTAGCCAGTAAAAAATTTACTGGCTAGCCAGTTAAGAAACATTTTCAAGGTGAATACAGTGACTTGATAAATTGATGTTTACAAGTGAGGAATAAATAAAATGGTTAACAGAAATTCCATCCACCAATTATTGTAAAGTTTGTGCGTCACGATATGAAAAGATGTGTGCACAACAGTAAAAAATCTGTAAAGGACTTTACTCATACCTTCCCTCATAAGTGGACGTTGTGACACAAAATAATTTTAAAAATAAAATTAAACTAGGGATACAAATATCTTCAAGTTTCTAACAAATTACAAAAATGTTCAAAGAAAGAAAACATTACCGGTGGTCGATTTCGAAAGGCACGCGGCTGCGAATGCGATTCAAACGTCTAGCGAGATATTGCAAAAGAATGATCTATCCCTACATGCGCTACGGAGCACTCCTTGAGTCTGTGCAGACTTGTTTTTCGTCATCTAGGGGCCCTGCAAAGTGAATATCTGAAGAAAGCTCGGAAGGTAATTTCTTTGCCATTACAATACTTCCTCGTCTTTTAGTAAAAAAAGCTAAAACATACTCCCACCGTCACCCGCGAACATCTTACAAAACGTCGAATGCTATTACTAAAAAATATTATAGATAAGTTGGGAAGGCACAAAATTTGGACCTACGAAGGAAACATTTTCAAAAACAGACACTGGCACAAAAAACAATTTTCAAAAGTTTTCAAATAAGCGATTTTTGCTATCTGTATTATGAGTGCAGCGAATATGCTTTCGCCCAGCGCTACAAATGATCAAGTGCTAAAAGTTGATGTTTATGCACGAGACATGAAACTGTCGAGTGCATAACACTTTTAGCACGAGTTTGAATACAATATTTTTTCTACGACCTTAAATTTTCTGTTATTAATCCATAAATGTCCAAAGGTTTCCATTTATGACAGTTATAAGTTATGTCATAATAAAGAGATGGCCTTGACGGGCAGGGGAATGTTTGTGGAGCCAGTACTGTCAAAGTCAGTTATCAAAGGTAATTATAACAGTACACATCTGACTTTATTCATTACATAACGTTTTAATTATTTAAAAAACACTATACCTCTAACGCAAGGGGTAACTAGAATAACTTTACAACCTCACTTCCAGTTCGAAATTGTAGTTTTATAACCTCACTCTACTTTATAACACATGTGCTAAGAGTAAACAGCTGATTTCATTTTAAACACGTTAAATTATAAAACTTCACTTTTAGTGAAAAACGCTAGCGCTAAAAGGCCTACTTTTAGTGGTGGTCGTAGAAAAATATATTTTATTTTATACTGATGTCAAAAATGAAATTTTTCGGATTATTTAGGGTACAAAAAATGAAACATTAAAGTCTTAGTAGGTACGTTAAAGTAAAATATTAAAGTTCAAGTAAATTACACGTCAGTTGCTGACATAAAATTTGAAATGATTTAAAATTCATTAAACTTGCAGTACGAAATAAACCATTGTATTCACCATGAACGAAAAGTGTTTTTAAAGGTCCTCGCAAGTAATTCCGTCCTCAGCCGTAAACAACTTTCTCGTCCTTTAAAATGTCACCTTTCGTTCTAGATAAATAAACTACTATTTTTGAAATCGGCAGTGAAGTACCATCGGCTGCATGGAAAACTGGTACAGCTAGTTTTATGATGGTTATACAACGTATGAATAATATGTTGGTAGCACTGTAAGTCTATGTCAAATTCGAGGTTAACAGGTTAGGTTTTGCGTCAGTTTTGACACAGACTGACGGAGAACCTAACCTGTAAATCCCGAATTTGACATAATTGTTGTGTCAGTCGTAATGAAAGCTGCCTAGGCCCTCTCCTCTAGGAAATATTTCATTATTTCTGTCACGATTTTGATATCGCAGAAACCGTGTTTTTTCCCAGGCGTGAAAAAAAATAGTATATGCAATTCGGAGAGACTGCTAAATTGCTTCAGTGCAATTTGTGACTCTCGGACTTCGCCCTCGCACTTCAGCAAAATAACGCATTTTTCTCCCTCATTACATAATCTACTATATTGTTTTACGAGTTTTTGTAGGAGGCTGGGCGATAAGTAAACGTCAACCGACGTTAACATAACCTACAAAATTTAGTTAAAATGTTATAATTTCACGATTTCTCGATTTTAAACAAAAAATATAATGTACCCCTCGGCACTAAAGTTGCTTTTTATCCCTCATGTGGTTTATTTGCATTGGTCCTACGGGCCTCGGCAACTAAATCGACATTTGTGATAAAAAGCTAAACTTCAGTGAATTGGTATACAAACTGCTATTCTTTTTATAAATCGACTGTGAAGAACGTCGAAAGACTCATATTGCGATGGTATTAAGCCCTACAAACTCAACTCTGATAGCATTGCCAAATTAATTGACATTTCATTAAAGCTCAGGGTGAGGTATTTTATATAACTGCAAGGTTAAACTTTGAATTTAATAGATTGAATGCATTGGTAAATAAATGCAAATTAATAGCAGTATAATTAATTAAAGAACAGTTTAAGCAAGAATCTAAATTGAATGTAAAATAAAACTTAAAAGAAGAGGTTTGTGCAAAGTAACGGCCGAACTATTAATTACAAAAATGGTTTGCAAAGGCAATAAATTGAAGCGAAAAATTCAAGGAAAATTAAACAGTGAAGTATTTGTCAGGGTTTTAAAAGAAAGGTAGGAAAAGCTAGATAAGCTAATAAACGTTGCAACGAGCAGCTAAGTAGGCTGAAAATAAGGCATTTGATGGAAAATTTTAAGAATCAACAAGCCAGGGTTATAAAAAAGTGAAGAAAAGAACACAGCAGATGAACTAAAATTGTGTGAAAAAAAATGTACTTACTCCTGAATAAAACTAATTTTCATATACCAAACAAATTATTTTAACAATAAAAATTATACCACTCAATTCAGTGCAATTTCGTGGTCGTGTGGTGTTATTTGCATCGAAATCCAACACCTAAAGTTGTAAAGTTTTCCGAGCCCGAGTGACCATAACCTAACATCGGAAGCAGCCTATTTTGATATCTGCGTGGAGGCCTACAAGTTGAGACAGCCCAAAGGGGAAGACTCCAGAGCAGCGTGCAGCTACGTGAACACGTGTTCCGGGGATTCCAGCAGGATCCAGCCCATAGCAGTCCGACAACGAGACCAGCATCGCCGTTAAGCCCCGATATAAGATCGGCAACCACAGGTACTGTTTAAACCTAAAATTAGCTAAGTGAGCACCGGGAAGTTTATGCAAGTGTAGCAAGAGTCATACCCAAGGCAATACAAGCCATATTCATTGTTGTAAAATAAATCCAGCCCGGAAAATAGCCAACTCCATAATTTGGGGTTATGTGACAGTTAGATCAGTAAACGACGCGAACTAAAACAATTGGTGCGTAAATGTAGGCCCCCTTTAACAAATGCTAGAAAAACAAATGATGTTAATGCAGCGAAACAGCTTAATTCAAATATTTACCGGTGGAACTGTGATAAATTTTCTCTTTGTTTTTAAATTCACTACCGCACATTGCCAGCGTAAACCATTTTAATTTAACGTATGAACTACTTTCGAGTATTTGCTTGTGCGTAGTAGTACGAAGACGAAGTACAGAACCGTATTGAGTTAAATTAAGAATTATGAATTCAGCCCAATTGAACCTAACCGAGAGAAAGAGTAAATGCTTTACCGAAATTTGAGCTAGCCATAATAATTATTAATACTTGCAGATAAATAAAATATTAACAGGGCATATAACCATTTATTTCAACGAGTTAGTAAATTACAACTCCTTTTAATCGACTTTGAATTTTATAGGGCAAATAAAATATTTGCGAGTTGGTTCTTAATCGTTTATTTAATTATTAAATTAAAAGAACATAACCTTCTCAATATGTACCTAATGCTAAAAGTACTCAAAGTCATGTCGATTATTTTTGGGGTAGTAGGTATTACGAAGGTCCATTGCGTGTGGGTACATTGCAGACGCAATGGACATGAGTGATATCACCCCAAAAATAGTTTACCTAACTTTGGCTACGAATAGTATTTGGAGGACCATTCAGTGAACAAAACCCAGTTTTCAAATTAAAAAGACTCAACACTTAGTTATACATGTTAAAAAACAATTTGTGTAAACATCTTCAATAAATATTTTAATTTGTTCAAAATAGTCACTTGAGTACTAGTACAATATTCGTTGCAATTTGGTACTAGTAGAAAATGCTTGAACTTGAGGTGATACGAAAATCTTCTTCACCGTGAAACTTTCCTATCGTGATGGTTAAAAAAAAGATAGTATCCTAAGATTTTGTTTCGATGGTCAACAGTTAAACGCAATTAACAAGCGCGACGCATATACACTACCCTACGCAAATGGCATTCTTGACCGTCTTAGAAATTCGCTATATTTGATTCAATAGATGTGAAAAAACTTTTTGGCAAGTTCCTCTTTCGAACAGCAGTTGTGAGAAGAGAGTCTTTACTGTTTCTGGACGAAGCTTATTCGAATTCACAGTTTTACCATTTGGCCTTAGTAATAGTCCCCAAGCTCATCAAAGATTAATGAATAATCTCCTAGGTCCCCAGTCTCCTATTCCTATTCGTATATTTGGATGATATAATAATAGCACTTTTTCCGAAAATATTTTAACCTTAATCAGAGTTTATAAAAGATTGCGAGACGCGGGTTTGATAGTAAATATAGATAAATGCGAGGATGAATTACGCACGAATCCTTCTAAGGTAGAAGCAATTGTGACATTCCCTACTCCAAAAACGGTCACCGAAATTAAACGTTTCCTTGGCATGGCTAGTTGGTATCGTAGGTTTATTACAAATTGCTCAAGAGTTGTTTCACCTATATTAAGTCTCATAAAAGGAAAAATTAAAAGCAAAATCATTAAGTAGAACAATGACGCCGAGCGATCCTTCCAAGAACTTAAAAGGCTATTAGTCACCGCACCCATATTGCCAAGTCCCTATTTCACGCGACCTTTCATTATACAATGTAATGCAAGCGAAGTAGGTTTAGACGAAGATAAACGTCTTATCGCTCATGCAAGTCGCTCTTTGATTAACACGGAAAAAATTATTCTACTACCGAAAAAGAGTGTTTAGCCTGTCTTTTTGCCATAGAAAAGTATCGACCTTAGGTAGAGCTTACGCGATTTAAAGTAATCACTGATCATAGTGCACTCCTTTGGTTACATAAACTGCAATCTCCCAGTAGTAGCTTAGCTAGATGGACAGCCCGAATGGCACAGTATAGTTTTGATATAGAACACTGCAAGAGAAAATTTAACGTAACCCCGATGCCCCGTCGCTTGCCCCGACTTCGGTAGCACTAGTCAGTTCCTTGTCCTTCACAGCTCTTGACCATTGCCTCTGGTATAGGCCTATGATTCAACGCGTGCACTCTTTTCCTGAGCAGTATCCTTCCTGGAGAGTTGAGCATAGAGTTCTCCATAAATTCGTTCCAAATAAGCACATCATTTCAAAATTGATTGAATGGAAAATAGTCGTACCGAAGTCCAAGCCGAAAGTTATTTCAGAAGTTTCATGACGAAGTAGCCTCAGGTCATTTAGAGTCGTTTAAAACTTATCAGAAATGGGCCGAAGTTTATTATTGGCGACAGATGAAATCAGACGTAGCTAATTATGTGCGCACTTGTAGTATTTGTCAAGCTAGTAAGGCTTCCTCATAACTTCGTCCTGGTTTCATGAGTCGCCAAAAAAACAGGTGAAATATCTCTTCCAACTCATTTCAATTGATCTTGTGAGACCTTTTCCTCGGTCTACTCTCGTAGTAACTGATTGGTTTACCAAATTTGAACAAATGCATTCCTTAAGAAACAACAGCTACTGCGATTGTCAAATTTATAGAAAACGATCGGAGTACCACAAATCATCATGTGTGACAATGGTCCTCAGTTCATTGGCGGTCTTTTTCAAAAACTCATTGATCGTTATCACGTTCAGAAGGTATAGTATAACGCTCTTTATCATCCTCAAGTGAATCCTGTTTTGTGTACTAATAGGGTTATTACTACCGCGATATGTTGTTATATAAAAGAAAATCATAGACATTGGCACGCTGAGATTTATAAGATAGCGCGCACGATTCGCAACGCAGTACACGAGGTTACGGGTTATACACAATCATTTTTGAATTTTGGTCGTACAATTCCGGTTCAAGGCGATTATTAATGGTAAATTACAAGAGTTAGGAGTAGATGAGATATCGTTGGATGCTCGCGAACAGCTCGCGAATGACGTCAATCAGCTCTCACCTCTTTACAAGGACGTAGTTTTTCGTCTCGATCAGGCTTATAAGCGAAATAAACGCTACTATAATTTATGAAAATGGTCTCTACGCTTTAAGAATGGCGATATCGTTTGGAAACGCAATCCAGTAATTTCCGACGCGGTCAAGGGTTTTGCAAAAAAGTTAACCCTGAAATACATTCAAGCAAAAGTAGCTGAAGTACCAGGTTCGGTCACTTATAGATTGGTAGATAATTCATGTGTTACTGCGATTATTGGGTTTGATTAAATTCCCCTATTTCTGTAAATGTTTTGTATTCTTTCCGCAACCCCTTCACCTGTACAATTTATATAGGTATACAGCGAATCACTAAATGTAGGCGGCGTATTATTAAGTAGCTGGTTTTGCCTTTTATGTTGTGAGTAACGACAAGGCGCCCAAATTTTCATAATCCTACTGTTCAATTTTAAAGCCCGAAGCATTTTGTTGCCGAGTGCTTACAGTACGCCATTTTCTGCCGAGAGTTAAAAGAGCTAGCCCGGGCCGTGTCTACCCCTCGTTTAAGGGTGGTACATTGTATATATTTGTATATTTTTGAAAAACTCTTTCAATGAGCTTTTCCTTGATATCTTACTTCAATCCCTAAATCAACTGTTTTGCAGATATGTGAGTAAAAAACAATTGAAACGGTTTCATATCACCGGATAACAAACAAACGCTGGTAAAGTAATAATTTAAACACTCTCTAAATAAAACGTAATATCACGCGTAAGAAATAAAACTACAGTCATTGTTGATACAAGAAATAATAAACACGAAAAACAGGAAATGAAAGAGAAATTAAGTCCGCAATTTGGTTCGTAGCTATGTCCAGCGATCGGGAGAGGAAATTTTGGTATGTTGCATCTTGTGCAAAGAAAACTTCTAAGCCGGACTTGGCTGCATAGTTTGTTCTTAGAATCCAAGGACGCCACTATTAGAAAGAGCAGTTACCTGCGGCAAAAAGGGCGGCCTAGGTACTCTGGAATTGCTGGCTATCTTGCACGTAGAAGCCTTGGTATTCTTTAGCAACTGTAGAATAACTTTGAGAAAACCGCATGGGGTCCGGCCAAAGCTGTTTACAGCCGTCTGTGCAGAAAACAACGCCGTGGGCGGTTTTCGTTTATGGAAGCCGCATGGAAACCGGCCAAGCTGTTTGCGGCCGTTCGCGAGGAAACAACGAGCTGGCGGTTTTTCGTTTGTTTAAAACAAGAACGGTGTCAGCCTACTCAAAGAATTTTGGATTCGCAAAGCACGCTTTGTGAAAAATCAATAATCGAGCGATTCGACTGTTTTCAAGCGGGCCTATTTAGGAAATACAATTACAGCAAGGGTGCCAGTTATATATATAGAAACTGCTTAGTTATAAGAGATATGATTTACCTGCTTCTTGTTGATTAGCGCTATCAATGCTTAGATGCAACTTTGTTAGTCTGCATTCTCACCTTTTAATGATATCTTATTTAGTCTTAAGCCGAATGTACTAGTTGGTAGATCGTTCTGTTTAAGCTCCGCTTTTATGTGTATGAAAAAACAATAAAGTTTTTTTTCAATTTGGGCGTTACCAAACATATCACTGGCGCAGTCGTTCGTATATATAGAAAGGCACTAAACAAATGTTCGACCATTAAAATTTGTAGTGCACTTCAAACTTTCTGTATAGTCAAGCTACCGAAACCAACAATCCTGAGAGATCCTGAACCCTTGGTAGAAGACAAACATCGCTGAAGCCAAACGAAAGGAGAACCCGCCTGGAAGCAGTCGATTCCCTCATCGCGGACAAAAATCGCCAACGGTGAGCATCGCTGGTTCCGGTTGAACGTCTATCGCAGATACCTGGCTATCGGAGCCCCCTGACTATCGGAGTCGCTAGCAGATGCAGTTCTTCGCATCGTAAGTAAAATTTTAATTTGCAAGTGAAAGTGGAACGAGTCGCTTTTTATATTAAATAATTTAAACCTTACTAATATTATTAGCTTTAAGCGCAATTAGTTCTAAGATCAGGTAGGTGCAAAGAGACGAGGACTCGGCGCATACACTAGGTGTGCTTAATTCTGCCAGCCGACTTTGTACCTATGCGTAGGAACCCTGAATTAGGTTAATTTTGAGGCCCTACTAACATAATAAATTATTCCTTTTAAAACAAAGTGCAACGCTCTATGAGTAGTTCAGATTCTAATTCTCCAAAATCTGAAAACGAACAAATAGAACAAATAAATCGTACTAGGCGTATTGAAATTAATTTGCGCCCATCCATTTTAAACATGTCTTTAGAAAATCAAAGTGGCGTACAACATCACCCACAACAACCAATTTTGGTAAATTATCCTGCAGGATTTCATATGTCAATATTAAATGAAATCCCACG
Source organism: Agriotes lineatus (assembly GCA_940337035.1). NCBI lineage: Eukaryota > Metazoa > Arthropoda > Insecta > Coleoptera > Elateridae > Agriotes > Agriotes lineatus. The sequence goes on along the minus strand of CALNHX010000987.1, from coordinate 168,794 downwards.
ATATAACGGCAATCCTATTGAGCTCAGTGAGTACATCCGAGTCGTAGAGGACATTTTTGGCCAATTTTTTCAGACAAACGACGCTAACGCGTATATCAATAAACTTCTTTTATCTGCCGCCCGAAACAGATTAAAGGGATCAGCTTTAGAAGTAGTCGCCGGACAGACAATTCTATCATGGATCGACCTAAAAACCATTCTAATCGAAAATTTCGGAGATCAACGTTCAGAATTAAATTTAGTTATCGATATGACAAGACTTCGGCAAAATTTTAAGGAACACCCCGTTGATTTCTACAACAGATGTCGCTCTTTATTAGCAATTCTACAGTGGCTATATAAGGACAGTGTGGTCAATTTTGATCCTGTTTCTGATTGGTTGTTATAAAATCCGCCATTAAGAGTCGTTTTACGAAATCACACATAGTCACACAAAATTGCTTCTAAGTCCTTTATTATTGAAAGTAGCCCCAATATGAAGTGGAATGAAATAATCCTCATAAAATTCCACAGTGTTCTGTGTAAGCGAATGCCAAATTTTTGTTTGCATAAGTAAATAATAATAATAATAATAATCATAATAGTTTATTGCCATTAGGTACCAAGTACATCAGCAGCATCAGAATTAAAAAAATAGAAAGTAATTAAAAGGAAAATGTCAACTGGTCAAGATACACACAAATCAAATAAATCAAATAAATAACAAATATAAACGACAGTGCTGTAATAACAGTGATCATTTATGAAAACTCATGCTGGAGAAATTCCCAATGGAGTAAAAAGTTTTGCTTAACAATAAACTTTTTACTCGTTTTTTAAAAAGTTTTAGAGACTCAATAAGTTTAACTTTCTCAGGTAGACGGTTAAATAGCTTAATAAGCAGTATGTAAGAGCTATTCGCACTGAGTGCAAGAGTATGTTTCGGCAAAATTAGTGTATTTCCGTGGCGCAGTGAATAGTTACCATTGTCACTGACTTTCTTTAGTTTTGAAAATTTTTTTTTAATATACACAACAGATTGAATTATGTAAACAGAAATAACCGTTAGTATTCCCAAATTACTAAATGCCAATCGGCAAGACTCTCGCTAATTTAAAAACAAAATAATCCTTACTATTCTTTTTTGAATTATTAGCACATCTTTTATATTTTTGGAATTTCCCCAGCAAACAATACCATACGTAAGGATACTGTTAACAAACGCATTATAATAAGATAGCAGTACCGACCTACAGAACTCCGAATTCTCCAAAATACAAAACACTGAGTCACAACGCCTTTAAAACTTTATTAACATGACTATTCCAAGTCATGTTGGAATCTAATTGTAATCCCAAAAAACGAATGGTTTGGATAATTTTTACACTTTTGTCATTTAATTTTACTAAAAGACTATGAGGTAGTTCACTGGCCGAAAACGATATAACTTCGGTTTTATCAGTGTTTAACATTAGACCATTCGAGGCGCAGTAGTTTTGCATTCTGGTCACACAATTGGTAGCGATGGAACTGAAATCTGCTATACTAGCTGCCGGCAAAATTACTGAAGTATCGTCAGCAAACAGAGTAACTAAACCAGTATCCAAATGCTTGACGATGTCGTTTAGGAAAATAATAAAAAGTAGAGGCCCCAAAATACTGCCTTGGGGTACCCCTGTTTTAACTTCCAAGCAATCGGAATAATATTCTTCATTTTTACCGTTTTTTAATACAACCCTCTGAGTACGTTGTAACAAATATGAAGTTAACCATCTAAGTGCTACGCCAGTGATACCATATGCACTCAATTTTTCTAGTAGAATGTTATGTAATATGGAATCAAATGCTCGCATGAGATCGAAATAAATACCTACAATTTTGTTCCCCTCTTCCAAATTTTTGATTACAAAGTTATTCGTTGAAATCAGTGCAAGCTGAGTTGAAAATTGAGGCCGGAAACCGTACTGGCTATCCGTCAGTATTTTATTAACGCTAACGTGTTTATGGAGCCTTTTAGCAAAAGCTTTCTCGTATATTTGAGAAAAAACGGATAGGAGAGAGATTCCTCTATAATTTTCAATACACCTATTAACATTTTTCTTAAATATAGGTTATACAACCGCCCTTTTTAGGCAAGAAGAAAAAACGCCTTCATTAAAAGAATCATTAATAAGCTCCGTAAGCACGTGAGCGACAAAATCCACTGCGATGGCAAGGAGAGAGCAGGGAATGCCATCATCACCCGCTGATGCTTTATTACTAACACTTTTAATAATTTCATATACTTCGGGAATCGATACATGTTCCAGATTTAATGTGGGATAAGTTTGCGTTATATTATGATTAGCCAATGGAGGCGATGTTGCACCAGAACAAGAGCTAACAAAAAAATTATTAAAAGCATTAGCTGCTTCGTTTAAGTTGGACAGAGGTGCTCCAGATTTTTCATAAAAGTTAGTAGGGTAGCAATGTTGCTTGTGTAGTACAACCTCATTTTTAATAATGCTCCAGATAGCCTTGGATTTATTATCAGTATGAGTATAATTCTCATTATTATAAGCTTTATTAGCCTGATCAATTGATCGTTTATGTTTTCTTAACATCGTTAATCGTTAATGCCTGAGGATTATTACTGTATTTGCATTGTTTGTAATGCCGTAAAAATTCACCTTCTTTTATAATTTCAGATGTAATCCAAGACTTTCTGGGTTTAAATTTAGGTTTTTTCACTCGTTTGAGTGGAAACGCCTTGTCCATCAATTCTTTAAATTTTTCAATAAATAGTGTAAATTTATTATCAGCATTTCTGGCATTATACTTCTCAATCCACTGTTCGTTAGCTAAGAGATTTTTAAATGTTGCAATATTAATTTCATTCTTAAAATCCCTTTTGTGGTAAAAAAGATACATATTGCTATCAATGCAATGCAAATAGAAAGATACACACTGCGAAAAGTGGTTTGAGAAGCTACAAGGGGTTACAATTTTCTGGATAATAGTATTTACATTAGTAAAGATGTTATCGATAATGCTGTTACAAGTACCTTGCACATAGGTGCACTCATGAATGCATTGCTTGAAACCGTAAGAATTAAATATACTTAAGACATCAACAACCTCCTTACTTTTGTTGCTATGCTCAAAATTTATGTTAAAATCTCCACATATAAACATAAAGTCATTTCGAAAATTAACAGTTTTAATAAGTAGCTCCAAGTTATCTTTGAAATTATGATCTACAGTTCCAGGAGGTCTGTAGACACAGACAATTTTTATACGAGTGTCGTCAATAATGATATCCGTATAAGCATATTCAAAATATAATTCTACAGAGGGTACATTTATTACTTTACTATTAGAAATGATATCATCTCGTATAAAAATTGCAACACCACCACATTTACTATTCGTGCGGCAATAACTAGCAGCCAAATGATAGGAATTTAATTTTATAAGCTCAATTTCCTTCTCCTTACAGTGAGTTTCACTTAGGCATACTATTTCCGGAAACTTAAGCGAATGTAATAAAATGTACAATATTGTGAAATTTTGTAACGCAAACTGTTTATGTTTACATGAAAGATGTTTACTTCGTTTCTCGTAAAATTTATAGAACTGGGATTATTCACTAAGTTACCTTCATCGTTTATTTTCTCAACACTGAAAAACGTTGCACGCAAGCTCCAAACGGCCACATCTCCGGATTTAATGCCTTCTCTAGGTGATGATCATAAAGAGTTACTTTAAATGAAGAATATAGTTTAGGATACTTCGATTTCAAAACCTCACAAGTTGCTTCTGAAAATTGACCCTGAATCATCTTGGTAAGTTGGTCACCTGTAGTTTCAGGGTCTAGTCTGTAGACGTGTAGGTCGATAGTTTTCGGAACACCTTTAATATTCGTTTGTTTATTGGTACTGTTTCCGGTGATTATGTTTCGCTTACGTGGTCTTTTAACTACTTCGCTCCACTGTCCACTTGAATCTTGATTTAAAAAGGATGCACATTTGGAAGGTGAATTAATCTGCATGTACAATAACTCAATTTTGTCCCGTAATTCTTGTATTAACAGGTCTTTCTGTTTTAAGACGTATGTGAATATACGTAAGTCCACTTTTTGATTTGAATCGGCTAAATCTTCAATTGCGTCAAGAAAAGCTAGCTCACTACTTCCATTATCACTAATTATTTGACACTGAATTACGCTATCATCCTTGTCACTGATAAATTTAACATTCTTACATAGTTTGGCACAACTGGTATTATAAGTATTACTGCAGTTTTCGCATTTCAGACCATTTACAACAACCTTTTTACATTTCTTACAAGCAGAGCCAACAGAACCGTGTCCGTCGCCTGCCATGGTCACTACCTACATAAAATGTCATCGAGTTAAAGTTAACACGCCTCGGTTTATAGCTCAGCGGTAGGGTTACTTCAATGGCGTCGGTTTCGGAAGAGGAGGGTGGGCGTTACCCTCAGCTAGACACTGGATTTGATTGGAACAAAGTTTATTATATTTACACTACTAACTAACATACAGATAAGCTTATAACTAGGTAACATATATGTACAGAAAAAGAAAATGGCGGATTGGCATCCGCAGTTGGAAGCTGGTGTGGTCCTTCGAAGGCGGTGCAGGCGGCTAAAGTGGCTCCGTGTCCAAATCCCACGAAGACGGCAGGCTCTCTGTCCAGCGAAGGCGATTGGCTCTAAGTCCAACGAAGGCGGTTGGCTCTAAGTCCAGCAGAGGCGATTGGCTCTAAGTCCAACGAAGGCGGTTGGCTCTAAGTCCAACGAATGCGGTTGGCTCTGAGTCCAGTAGATGCGGCAGACAGCTAAGTCCAGTGGATGCGGCAGGCAGCTAAGTCCAGAGGATGCGGCAGGCTCTATGTCCAGTAGATGCGGTAGACAGCTAAGTCCAGTGGATGCGGCAGGCTCTATGTCCAGTAGATGCGGTAGACAGCTAAGTCCAGTGGATGCGGCAGGCTCTATGTCCAGTAGATGCGGTAGACAGCTAAGTCCAGTGGATGCGGCAGGCTCTATGTCCAGTGGATGCGGCAGGCTCTATGTCCAGTAGATGCGGTAGACAGCTAAGTCCAGTGGATGCGGCAGGCTCTATGTCCAGTAGATGCGGTAGACAGCTAAGTCCAGTGGATGCGACAGGCTCTATGTCCAGTAGATGCGGTAGACAGCTAAGTCCAGTGGATGCGGCAGGCTCTATGTCCAGTGGATGCGGCAGGCTCTATGTCCAGTAGATGCGGTAGACAGCTAAGTCCAGTAGATGCGGCAACCAGCTATGTCCAACGAAGGTGATAGGCTCTGGAGAGGGCTGGGGCTGGTAGATCCTTGGAAGGCTGGAGCTGCTAGCTGGTCCTGGAAGGCTGGATGCTGTTGGCTGACTCTCCTGGGTTGAGTGAGTTCCTACTGCCAGCGTCCGACTATTTAAAGGGGCCAGTCCTTTGTCAGACGCGATCTCGCAGCCCATTGGTCGAGGTAGAAGGGATGTTTTGGCCCGTTTTTGATGCATTTCGAATTATCGCGTTTAATTGCGCGGCGCGATCAATTATCGACCTGATTTGTGTCGCATGGCATAGCTCGCGAAACGGCGGTCCTTTTGATACCTGATATGAGGGTGTTTGTCGCTAAACTCGCCGAATGAATTAATTTTCCCAATGCCCTTGCATATATCGCGCACGTTATTTTTGCGTGCGCGCTCGTTGACCGTTTGAGGCTCAAATTTCATACTTGCTTCAAAAAAATTCGTCTAATTTTTCCCCGTATTTTGATACTAGACAACCCTGTCTTAGTTTATTGCTTTTGTGAAAATTTCTTAATTTAAGTAAATTCAATCTGCAATGCTGATACATTCGTTGGTATTAATTTCCCTTGCCGGACGGTTCCAATAAAGTTTATGAACGCCACTTTGCTGCACTTTAAAATTTCGCTGGGGTTGCCATTAGTTTTATTGTTTTATGTTTCTACGAGGGTTTTTGAAAATAGATATATTTTCTCTTTGTTTGTGCAAGATCGCGACGGCTTGGTAAACAGATGTTTTTAGGGCCCTTTGTACGGTCGCCGCTTTATGTGGCGACGTACATTTTCTTTGTTGATCTGATCTGTTTATCGATTCGTATCAAAGTAAAATGCTTTTTGCAAAAATTGCGCATTAATCCAAATCAAAAGCTATAATAAACTTTATAAATGTCTTAATGCCAAAGATTATTGCATCAAATTAAAAAGAATTTATGGGCTACATAACAGTGAATATTCTATTTCTTTAAATTAACTGGTGGAATAAATACAACGGTTTGATTATAAATATAAAAAACATTGTTGAGGCTTTGTACGTAATCTCTGTGTCGATCAAGGCAAAATGTTGTAAATTTTTGTTTTCTATGTACAGAAACACAATAAATAAGATAAAAAAGGATGCCTTGACTTATATTCCAATATTAGGTTGTTCGTTAACGAGAATTTTTAATCGTTGGCAGCAATTCCTTACGTTTCACATCGTCTCTTGCCGTTTAATTCTGTTTAAGTAATATTATTGACATTGTTGTAAAATTAATGTTACACTGCACATTTGACCACCTAACATTGTACAAATTTTTGCGATCGTGGGTATACAGCGCTCTGCTAAACATCTCCGAATTTCACATATGTGTTGTTGTAGAGACGACCCTTAATAGCTGCCTTTTTTAAAATTGACCATACTGTCCTTATATAGCCACTGTAGCAATTCTAAATTCAAACATATCCCTTTCAAATGATGCACAGACTATTAAAGATTATCGCATATCCAACGCAAAAGCTTTAGCATTAAAATCATTTACTGGTGGACTCATGGATCCACTTGGACCTTTTATAAGATCACGAGCCCCCCGTACACTAGAAAATGCATTAACTATTGTTAAAGCAGAATTGGATGTTAGATATTTCCAAAATTCACAAAATAAACCCCAAATTTTATTACAACAACCAACAAAAACCATTCAGAAACCTCACTTTTCGACTAAGAACTTCCAACCATCGCACTCACGTGCTCAACAAAATTATTTTCCAAAATTTCAACCTAATGTTACACCCGTAACGCAATTAAACCCTAATCAACCTCCAACTCAATCTTTTGGCTACCAAAGACCAACTTCATCTAATTGTAACGTATTCGCAAAAAAGAAAATTTTTCAACCCACACATAAACCTAAACCTATGGAAGTCTCAACAATCCAGAAGCGCCCAGCTTTACAACAAATAGGAAACTTTAAACGCCAAAGACCATTTAACCAATTTCCCCCTTTTAATCGAACTTTTAAAAACCAAAAGAATTTCCAATAGAGAAATAATTCCCATTTCAGCAATTGCACAACATGAATGCTGAATTCCAACAAGACCCTCACGAAGTACTTAGACACCCAGACGAATTTGAAAATTCTCAAATACAAAATGACAATAATTTTGAATCATATTACGCAGCGTTAGACGCAACTACGGATTTTTTTCAGTCTGCCCGACGCGGTCTCTGATAATGAGGACCCTGATGAACCTGTAAATTTTCATTAATGGCCTCGGTAGAACACTTCTCTATAAACCCTAAATCAAACTTACCATTTATAATAATTCCACAAACCAACGAAAAACCCTTAATTGACACTGGATCATCAAAAACAATAATATCCCCGAATTTGTTTTTAAAAATTACCCAGATTCTGTTTATCAACACAACTTTGAAATTAAAACCTCTCATGGCACCTCTAAACATAATATAGTCGCCGACATTCCTTTACCTACACTTTTTCAAAAACCTGGTAACCATCAAGTTTACTTTTATAACTTCCACGACGAATATGTAGGCCTCATAGGATCAGACCTATTGGCCAACCTTCCAGCTAACATTGATTGCAAATGGATGCATATACAAACCGAAAATGCTACCGTACCATTCTTTTATAATCAATCCATAACAAAACAACAACGACAAAAACGAAATGAATGTAACTTCTTAAAATTTAAAAATCCTGAAAATTTGCTGTACCAAAAAACAATTTTACTCCGTACCGAAACGACTATTAGATTACCAGCCATTGGACAAAACGGAAATCAATTATGTCCAAAAATAAAAATTCTGACACTTTAACCATACCCCCCCTATAGTACATCTGTACAACAATTGGTTCACAACAACTATATTCAATGTGTCCGAAAAAGAACGATCAATATACATAGACACTACTTTATATTTAGAAGAATTTCAAATTCAAGACACTGCAACAATATCAATTAATAACCACAATTTTTCCTTTAGTAACAAAAATATCTCGATCTCAAAAAAACAAATCATTTAAACGAAGAAGAACAAACACTCCTGAAAAACCTTTGTTTCGAATACAAAGACATTTTCTATACTCCAGAATTACCTTTGACTTGTACTAATTTGACTCAACATCACATTCGAACGAAAACTAACAACCCCATTTTCACTACAGCTTATAGATACCCACATTGTTATAGAGCCCAAGTTAAAACTCAGATAAACAAAATGTTAAAAGAAGATATCATAGAACCGTCAGAATCACCTTACAATTTCCCCATTTGGGTGGTACCCAAGAAAAAGGATGCCTCCGGCAAACAAAAATTTCGTACAGTAACTGAGTATAGGAAATTAAATGCTGAAACCATCGAAGATAAACACCCTCTCCCAAATATAGAAACTGTACTCGATACTTTGGGACCAGCACAATATTTCTCGATCCTAGACCTCGCAAACGGTTTTCACCAAATTAAAATCAAACCAGAAAGCCATTACCAATTCAAAAGAATGCCTTTTGGCCTAAAAAATGCAGCAGCGGCCTTCCGAAGAAGCATTAATGCTGCCCTACTAGGTCTAACACCCCAACAATGTCTTGTATACCTAGATGATGTTATAATATCTTCGACTTCCCTACAAATCTAAAAATTCAATTTGAGAAATCAGAATGTTTGCATAAATCAATAAATTACTTAGGTCATGTTATAACCCCCGACGGAATTGAACCAAATCCCGACAAAATTCATGCTATCACAAAATTTCCTTTCCCCAAAACTCGTACAGAGATTAAATCATTTCTTGGACTTTTCGGTTACTATAGAAAATTTGTAAAAGATTTTGCTAAATTAACGAAATTTTTAACAATCTGCTTGAAGAAAGATCACAAAATTGTTCATTCACAAGACTTCATTGATTCCTTCAACCACTTAAAAACGTTATTAATCAACGAACCAGTTCTAGCCTACCCAGATTTCGAAAAACCTTTCGAATTAACAAGGGACGCCTCTAAAGTTGCCCTTGGAGCCGTTCTTTCCCAAAATTCTAAACCGATACGTTTCGCTTCGAGAACATTGAACGAGACAGAACAAAAATACAGCACGATTGAGCGTGAATTACTAGCTATTGTTTGGGCTACCAAAAAGTTTCGACCTTATTTATTTGGCACAAAATTTGTACTATACACCGACCACAGACCTCTCATATGGCTCAAGAACCTAAAGAAACCCAACTCCAAATTAACTAGGTTGTCACTTAAATTAGAAGAATTTAATTTCCATATTCAATACCTACCAGGTAAATCTAACAAAGTCGCAGACGCCCTTTCCAGAATTCAAATATGTCCAATGTCCTTGACCGACTCAAATAATGAACCAAGACTTGACACCCCTGAACCAACATACGATAACATAAGTATTTTACCCGAACGAGCAGATTCCCCTAACCTAGAAGATTGTATGACAGTCCCAACGTTCACATTGCCCCCCGACATTTCTCAACCCTCAAAAACACCTGAACAAAATATTGACAATAATTCTCTACCAGACACAGTACACACACAAGCTAGCTCTTCACCTGTCATAGATATTTCCGAAAAACCACTTCAACACTTTAAAAACCAGATTGAATTCATCTCAGCCAACATGCCCAGAGAAATCAAAATCACAACTTTTGACAATAACAAACATATTCCAGTATTTATTAATGAATCAAACATAAGAGATAAATTTAAACAGCTATTGATTGAACATTAAAGAGACACTCGACCATCTACAAAGGAAATATTATTGGTCATCCATACAAAAAGATATTAAAAACTACATAGACAATTGTGTTACCTGTAAAATCGAAAAATATAACCGACATCCCATTGATCAACCCCTAAATTTGACCCCCACAAACAATCGTCCTTTTTATTCCATACATATGGACATCTTTCAAATTAACAATAAGAAATTTCTTACTCTCATAGATCCATTTTCAAAATTTGCACAAGCTTACCACCTTCAATCTAGTAACCTTGTAGATATTGTGGACCGACTATTTAATTTTATTACGACCTATCCTATGCCTCAATTAATCATATGCTCTATTCCCTATAGTCCCGGATTGTTAATGTCAAAATCCAATTAAAAACAATCCTTCATATCATGGTTAATATTTTTAAGTCAAGCTATGGGTAACTAGAAACAATTAATAAAGCTACTAATGTCAAAACTATAAATTATAGGTTATATTTGGAACTGACTTAAGCAAAAATAAATAAAAGTTGTCAGGTAACAAAAACCCAAATTTCCAAAATTACGCCTTTGCGTTGTCCAATCTAGTAGTAACAAAAAAACAATAGAAATTTAACGGTGCTACCATAAAACGTCATTTTTTATAATCCGGGACCATAGTGAGCAGAGAATAGCCGACAATGAATTTAATAAACAACCTCTGAGAGATTTCTTAAATTTTCACAAAATCCAATTTCAGGCTACTACCCCACGTCACCACAACTCAAACTCATCCTTCGAAAGACTCCACTCTAATTGAACAATATCGATTATTTGAAGATAAAGTTCCTAAACATCAAACAAAACAGTACAATTCACTCTAACCTAAGAATGACCCCTAATAAAATAGTTTTTGGACACACAGAAAACCGAAACCCATTTGACTTGGAATTTGCCCGAACCTTTCTAACCGACTATGTCAATGACTATAAAAATAAGATGAAAAAGATATACCAAAATCTAGCAGGTATCCAACTACAGTCAAAATCTAATCAAAATTCCAGGATCAATGTCAAAAAGAAAGACCGAAAGTTTGCAATAGGAGACCTAGCCTACGTAAAAGCAAATAACAGAAGCTAAAACAAACCCCGTTTTATTGGCCCTTACAAAATCCAACAATTTTTAGACCACGACACATATATTTTAATTTATGAGAAAAATCAATCCACTTTAAAAAGACACGCTAACGAGTTACAACCTTTCACAGGACAATCTACGCCCTTATCGCATTCACCTGGTCCGTCAAATCCGACGTAACCATCGAAACCCTGACAGACAATTCAGTCCTCTATCCCTTGGTGAAAGGCACAGCAATCTTAAAGGACAGTGAGTAGACAGTAGTGAAAACTCTTGACTATTTCCCTCTTTTACAAAATTATATCCATCTAAAATCCAACATAGAAGAGACTATTACGACCCTTCAAGGACGTAATTATCGCATATATTATCCAGCAGAAAATTATATAACCCCTGACAATCAATTATTAATCCTCAATCAGTACCTGAAGAAATCCGATTTATTGATCAGACAACTCTTTCCCGAAATACAAATCACCTGCTCCAAACGCGAACTCCTAGACGGTATCGGAACAGTGATTAAATTCTTCACGGGAAACCTCGAAGCAAAAGACGGAAGAAGAAATGACGAGGCTATGGAAAAATTAACCAAGACCACAGATTTACAGAAAACCATCCTAGAGGAACAGACAGAAATTCTCAATAATTCTATCACTACATTTAATGATAATATTCAAAAATTATCCGAAAACCAGAAAACAATCACACAAAACTTACAAAGCTTTATTTTGGAAATCCAAACTAAAAACGGCAAAATTCTAAATACTTTGTCAACTTTTACTACCCTCGTTGAAACTATTGAAGCCCTCCAACTTTTTATGAATATTTTTATGGAACTTGAGACATCATTAACATTCGCACAAAATCAACAAATCCATCTCTCTTTAATGGATGACAACAATCTTCTTACTTCGTTACTTGAAATCTCAAAGTATCTTAATAAAATTCAAAGCAAAACCTTGCAATTACCTTACCCTGTTGAACCGTTAACCCTACACTTGTATGAGAGCTTAATCAAAATCAAAGCATATCAGACTAAAAGCAGTTTCACATTTATCTATGAGATACCACTCGTACAAAAATCGATAAGTTACCAATTTATTAATTTGATACCTATTCCTGCTTATTACAGAGATCAACTCTTTCACATGACATTACCCACTTTTAACTCGATACTGTTTTCAAAAGAATATAGCATCCCTATAGAACCTCAATATTGTTCAATAATATCTAACAACCAATATTTCTGTCAAAAGGAAAACCATTTTTTTATACCCAACAGTAAATTGTGTGAAACGCAACTTCTTAGCTTTAATTCAAATCAAACTTGTAAACCATTCACGTTTCCCTTATCTCACTCTAAATTGATTAAACTTACAAAAAATACTTGGATCTTTAGTTCACCTAGCGAAGTTATTTGTGAAATTCAATGCGATAATGTTCGATATCATAAAACTCTCGTTAACACCCAGTTAATTCAAATAACACCGGTTTCTTCGGCAATTATAAATTACAACGATGTTTTATTCACTTTCGAATCATCCTCAAAAACTTCAGTAAATCTATTAACAACAACCATCGGTAGACTAAAACCCAATACAATCAATAACAGCATAAAAATAAACAGTTCATTAGACTTATCCTATGTGGATGTACACTCATTAAAAGATTTATTGTTCATCTTTTAATGAGTGTACATCCACATAGGATAAGTCTAATGAACTGTTTATTTTTATGCTGTTATTGATTGTATTGGGTTTTAGTCTACCGATGGTTGATGAGTTATCACAAGGAAAGACTACAACAAAGTGATTCTTCACCTATATATAATTATTATAGCATAAGCTCAATTATTATTATAATCCTATTTGTATTAATCATTATTTGTCTTTTTATATACTCCTATTTTAAACGCTATATCTTAATCAATAAAATAATCGCAAATTTACAAAATATAAATACTCCAACCCCGACTGTAGAACAACCATTAAAGTTATTACAAGATAAAGTATCAACAGCATATAATTAATCATTGAAAATCAATTTTCCAAATATGCTTTTCAAACTGGTAAAGGAGGAGTTACATATATAGAAACTGCTTAGTTATAAGAGATATGATTTATCTGCTTCCTGTTGATTAGCGCTATCAATGCTTAGATGCAACTTTGTTAGTCTGCATTCACACCTTTTAATGATATCTTATTTAGTCTTAAGCCGAATGTACTAGTTGGTAGATCGTTCTGTTTAAGCTCCGCCTTTATGTGTATGAAAAAAACAATAAAGTTTTTTTTCAATTTGGGCGTTACCAAACATATCACTTGCCTCGACAGGAAAAGCTTGCAGGTGTCTTATCTCTAATGTCAGGCGTTTTATGTGTGATAAACTTGAGTTCCTTTGCTACATTATTTAGATGTAAGGTGGCCCGAAAGAAGATGTTAATTGCTATAACGCCTTATTGACACGAAATTGAAACGAGGCGTTACCACAATGTTCCGTTAAAAAATCGAAAATATTAAATTACCAAATGCTGAGCACCCTGAATAGCATTAATGCGGAGAGCAATCACTTTACACTTAATAAGTATTTCACAAAAACATATCTTTTGTGTTACATTGTAGCCGCTTGAAATTCTGCTTTTTTCATAAAATAGTTAATATATCCAAAACAGTTGACGATAACCACATACAAATTTATATCAGGATAACTAATATTAGAATATAAAACTTTTAAACTGCGCAAACATGGGGCATTCTGTAAAAAAGATAAGTTTGTATAATCAACAGCGTTTTAGTTAAGTGCACCACCTTCGTCTCTACAACTTTTATACAGCAATTTTTATGTAAGTCCAATAGTTTTAGAAATATCTTCCACCTCCTTTCGCTGACGGACCCAGTATATGTGCACTTTGAATGTAGATGCCATTAACTAAACCTCGTTTGCCCAACTTTTAATTGCTACTAGATTTGCATTTACACAAAAAATTATCGCCTTCCGTTATGGTTATGATGCAATGATGAATTATATTGCTTGTAAGCCAAGGCTAGAGCTGCTTATCAAAAGCAGAGCAGCATCAACTGATTTGTGCTATACAGCATGAACACAAATTATAAGAAAAATACGGATAGTTATATAATTAAAACTCATCAAACAGTAAACAATCTCAAAATCAACCTTGAATTTAAATGTTGTTTTCTGTCAGTTCTATTGCTTTGCATTGACAGCTTGATAATAAATTGAGCTGACTCAAAACATTTAAACCGGCTGGTTGGTCATACCTCTGAACATAGGCAATTTACATGGCTTATCACGGTTATGCATATTCCTACTCACCATTTTTATGGAAATAAATGGTAATGGTACTAAATTAGAGAGAATAATTTTCCGCGTCGTTTAGTATTAAAAACTTATTGGATAATGTTAATTGTGCATAATAGTATATTAAAGTATGAGTGGATAACAAGGTCTTTAAAACACGCGCGAGTTTTCGAGCGCGACGGCGTAGCCGGAGTGCTCGAAATAGAGCAAGTGTTTTAAAGACCAGTTATCCACGAATACTTTACGCTATTTTTTATTATACCTACAATACTGGAAATAAATTAAGCACTAAAAACTTAGAAATAATTTTTGTCGTGATAAATCGAAAGGGCATAATAATATTGCTACTATAGTTACGAGAATTGTTTACGTTTTTGTCGCGTCTACGTCCGTTGTTGCATTCAATCGTTTCCTTGACAACCTTTAAAGCTCGGCGGGTTTTAATCGCCTGTATTCGCACGCTCAGGCGTGCTTTAAACGGCGATTCTGATGCAGGTATAATAAAAAAATATTAATTTTAAAATTTAGATATTCCCCACACTTATATAAGCCGTTCACGATCTTTTTGGGTCAGGTGAGGCTATGACCATCTAGTAATTTTGTTGGCAGTACCTCTGTGGCAACTAAACTCTCTAATGGAGATTGACACTTTTTGTGTTAGGATAGGTTGTTTTCAGTTTAAGGCTATATTTTCTGAATAGGTACATTGTTGCCGGATATTCTGTAGTCTCCACATCGACTCGAGTTCTTTTAAATTTGGTCTGTCCTTTTTAAATTAAAAGTAGCATCGTTTAATGTAAATTTTTTGTTGTGACAAAATTATTTTGGGCATTTTTACTTTTCCTTTGACGGAAATTAAAATTATTTTTACACATTTGATAAATCATTTATTTTTTATTATACCTGCATCAGAATCGCCGTTTAAAGCACGCCTGAGCTTTAAAGGTTGTCAAGGAAACGACTGAATGCAACAACGGACATGGACACGACAAAAACCTAAATAATTCTCGTAACTATAGTAGCAATATTATTATGCCCTCTCGATTTATCACGACAAAAATTATTTAGTTTTTAGTGCGTAATTTATTTCCAGTATTGGAGGTATACTAAAAAATAGCGTAAAGTATTCGTGGATAACTGGTCTTTAAAACACTTGCTCTATTTCGAGCACTCCGGCTACGCCGTCGTGCTCAAAAACTCGTGCGTGTTTTAAAGACCTTGTTCACCACTCATACTTTAATATACTATTCTTACAAATATTAAAATAATAAATCTGGCAATGTGGTGGGAAAATGTCGAACAGACACTGACAGAAAAAAAGTTGCTTCCGCTACATCATCGAATCAGTTAGTCCAACATGAAAAGAAAAAAACATAGCCAACTCTGTCCCAAAAAGGTCATGAACGGCTTATACCTGGTGTCTTAAAATGAATTGCATCTAGTATGCTTTGAATTTCCCACAATGCAATCTAAAATTTTACTTGAAATTGGTAAGACTGTAAGTCTATGTCAAATTCGAGGTGAGTAGGTTAGGTTTTGGGCCAGTCTGTGTCAAAAGTGACGCAAAACCTAACCTACTAACTCTCAATTTGACATAGACTTACAGTTTTGCCAATTTCAAGTAAAATTTTAGATTGCATTATGGGAAATTCAAAGCATACTAGATGTAATTCATTTTAAGACACCCGGTATTTTCTTTACGAATGCAATGAGAATTATCGTTATTGTGCTGAAGCGATCTCTTACAGCATTCCCCAAATGGAACATCGGCCAAATTAAGGTCATATTTTTATATATTTCATATGCTGTTTATGGAAAAGAACAAAGCAATCTACTAATAGTACGGTTGATAGAAGAAACAAAGCAAACGCAACTAGCTACTTACTTAAACAGCTCGCTGTTAACCAAAACTTATCAAACTAGCCACTCTCGAGGACTTTATATAAGTATGTGATATTAGTGATGAAATTACGTCATCGTGGGGCAGTACTAAATCAAAACATCTTCTAGCGATAACCTTGTGTAGTTGCAGATATCGTGTTGTGTTGATTTCTGCTTGGTGCGATCAAAGTACTGTATGTAGTTTTATTATTAGTTAAAGGAAGCCGCCTCCGGCAAATTCCTCGAAATCAATTGCTCGAAAATCAAATTGCTCGAATGTAACTGTTCTTGAAATACAAGTTCCTCGAACCGCAATTTCTCGAAAATGTTTTGCTCGAATTTATGTGGTCTTAAATAATGCGTCAATACTAAAATTTCGCCGTCGCCATTTCGCCGTCGCCGTTTCGCCGTCGCCGTTTCGCCGTCGCCATTTCGCCGTCTGCCATTTCGCCGTCGCCACTTCGCCGCCGACCACTTCGCCGTCGCCGTTTCGCCGTCGACCATTTCGCCGTCAACTTGAAAGCGGAACAAAGACCGTGCTGCCAAATAATTATACTTTAATTTATTTTTATACTTTAATGTAATGCAACCTTCACTTTATTTATTTGGACATTAATTTGTTTTGCTTATAAACTATCATCTTTGTTAATTTAATAATATAACTTAATAATATACTAATTGTACTCCGTTGCCGGAAGAAAATGCATAATAAGTTTAATAATTTCTATTGTACTTAAACAGCAAGTATACAGTAATATTTAAATTGTAAAGTCACATATATACAGGGAGGTTCAAATTTATTTCGGGAAACTTTAGGAATACACAGAACACTTCAAAATAAAGCGGAAAACGTTAATCAACTTATATCGAAAACGTATAATAAGCGAGATGTAAGACGTTGAAGTTGAGTTAAAAAATCTGGTGTGATACACTCACACAACTTTCTTTTACAGTGATCTTATAATTAGCAAAAAATTTGATTTTTAATTTTTAAGCATTTGTCAAAAATTTTCAAAAATCACAAATACTACAAAAACTGTACAAAATAGAGCGTTAGTTGAAGAGATAAATTTTCTCTAAAAGTTTCAGCTGAATTCAAAAATGTAATAATATACCGGATGTGGGTGTTCGATTTCAAAGAGGAGTTAATAAAAAAAATAAAAAAAAATAAAAGAAACCCATTTCAGAAGTATTCAACTGGAAAATCACCTACCTCACATCAATACACAATAAAACTGTAAAGTTTGAAAAAAGAGCAGATCACTAAAATCATCATAACGGCTATACTACCATAATAGTTATTAAGGTACCAAGGGCATTATGAGTAAAATAAGAGCCCAAGATTGTTGGTGTACTAACCGAGGGCATTTGGCCCGAGGTGTGTACAACAATCGCGGGCTCTTAGCTCATAACGCCCGCGTGGTGCCTTCAAGGTTTTATGTCCTACCAATTTTCTTACCTTATTCATATTCAATTCATATAATTACTATGATATAGTATTTAAGATTGATCTAGTTAGCTGATCTAAGTTAGATTTGTGACATTAGCTGAGCTGTCATTAATTTTCATTGTGACAGTGGTGCATAATAAAGTTGTATCCATGGAAACAAATACTGTTAATTTTTCATAATAACCCTAGTTTTCTTATGAAGAAAATAATTGCCCTGGAGCGTTATTTTGTATCTAAGATACCTTAAAATAGTGTCATTAATTTCAATTAATGTACTGGTAGGACATAAAAGAAATTTTCTAATCCAAATCATTATAATGACCACCAGGTGCATGATAAAAGGATTAGAAAAAAGTAACAAGTATGCTCATTACCATCAACAACTAATCAGACGGTTTAATGCATATAAGAAGTGTAACTTTAATAACCTTTAACGTCTTCCTAATGGGAAATAAATGTGAATAATATTTTAAAGCTATTAAAGATTTCCAACATGTATAATTTAAAACATGTAAAACTTTGATTCCATGTTTTGCTTAGATATAGATAAGTGAAAAAGTGTTTTATCCGCTAACGTCACAAAAGTGACAACTTATTTGTCTTTATTGACAAAGGTAAAAGTGTCACTTTATCTGCCTAAGCAGACAAAATAGCGACTTTTGCGTACTTTATCTGCCTAAGCACACAAAATGATTGCTCTCTTTCTTTCTTTCTATGTTTGTTCGCCACCTCCTCCGAAGATACTGGACCGATTAAAATTGTATGATGGCTTAAAATTTTGCTAATTTTTAGAATTAGTTCGTAGGCCGGTTTTTATTTTCAAAAAAGTACGAAAAAGTTTTAATTTAAATAAACCTTTAAGCAGCGGATCGGAGCATCTGTCGCCGTGGGTTATGGTGTGACAGCTGCTGTGGCCGTGTGCTATTAGCACGGGTGATTCAGTATGTTCATATATCATTACAGTTGCGCGTTATCTGAACAACAGAGGTTGGCGCAGGGGTACAGTGCTAGCCTGAAATTTACCTGAATACGTTTGCGGATAAAATAGTATATGTTATTCGGAGTAAAAGTGACTTTATGTGGCTTAGCTGAATTATTTGCCTCACTAACGTTCGGCTAAATAAACTTCAGCTTCGCCACATAAAGTATCACTTTTACTCCTAATAACATAATCTACTATTTTTAAGTCGGAAATGTAAAATAATCTACGGCGAAATGGCGACGGCGAAATGGCGACGGCGAAACGGCGACGGCGAAACGGCGACGGCGAAATGGCGACGGCGAAACGGCGACGGCGAAACGGCGACGGCGAAACGGCGACGGCGAAAAGGCGACGGCGAAACGTCCCATTCCGAAGGAAGCGACCCTTTTCTGGTATTTTTGTACGATCAATTACACTAGACAACAAATTTCCAATTTTTTTATTTACCTATTGTGAATTGAGTATATGCAATTTTATTTTGATTTTAACTCTAGCAAAATCGCTCTTAATATGTCAGGTTTAAGGCAAAATAGATGGACCTAAAAACTTTAAACGAATTAGAAGTAATACTAGGGGAAGGTGGTATATACTGGGACGTTTTTTTCTTTTTCAATTTAAAATTATATTTTCTAACAATAAGTTTTGATTTTTTTACAAGGTTTATATTCATATTACCTTTTAATTTTCTAGCTCACTAACTGTAAAAAAAACTATATCAAAAAATGTGTCCCTGTATATACCACTTGTCCGGAAATGAACCACCCCATGGTACATAAAGGGACATTCGAAAAATCATAAAACCTTTTATTGTTTAATTGAAAAATATTTCTTAAAAACTAATAACAAGATATTTTGCAACGTAACAGATCATTGCACATTATAATATGTGAAGTCAAATTCAAATTTAAGTTGTTTCACTGCTCTTTCTGTTCCTCCAACTATCGTAGGCTCTGGAAATTTACAAATAATGTCAGTCTCATTAATAACGTCTACATCTTTAGCTTCCGGAAAAATAAATTTCAAATCTACGTCTTCCTCAAAAAGTTTATCGAGTATTCGTCGAATTCTATGCTGTCAATTTGGCCTACATAATGCCGGATACTCTTTTTAAGTTGATATTGAACTAATATAAAGTCGTAGAATTGGTTTCTTCTCCTTCAGAATCCATAAGATCATCGAGTGAATCATCATCGACCGTTGCTTCCTGCACATCACTTTCGCTGGATGATTCCGCTGGAACTCTTTTCTTTGCAATACGTGCCTTTTGCATTGTCTGTCGCTTCGCCTTAACGGATTCTACCGTTTCTTCCTCTTTTTTAGTCTGTCTTCCATATTTGGTGTCTCAGTCAATACAGCAGATTGCTTCTTTGCTCTAATCTTTTGTGATCTTACCCTGTTTTGAGCTTTTACGTGTGGTCGTACTTCTTCTGGAGAAAACAATAGTTTTTTTTGGCTCTTCGGGCTTAGTTGATGTACTAGCTTGATTTGTTGGTTGAATGTGGGGGGGGAGGGGGGGTTTTCTCGATCTTTACTTTGCACAAGTGCTGTTGTTCATTCTTGTCGCTGGATTTAGAAGAACATGCTTGTTCTTCATGATTCTTTGCATTTGGCCTGTCGGTCACGTATGAGCTCAGGAATTCATCTTCAGAGAAAACATTAGGGTTGTAAGGTGACATCCCTGTTCGCCGGAAACCTTTTATTATGTTCGCAGGCACCAAAGCTTGAGGGAAAGCTTCCCCGGTCAACTCGGCAATGTTGTATATCGTAAGGGGTGTTCCTGGGTGATTCAGTAGCCAGTCACTCATTGCTCTGTTGTAGTGTGCTTTAAAAGGTCCAAAACAAGAGACACCTAAATGCTGCAGCTTATGGCTGCAGTGCGGAGGCAGAGTAAGAAGAACAACTCCATTACATTTACAAAAATGCAAAATCTTTATATCGCAATGGCTTTCGTGATTGTCCAAAATTAATAGAATTTTATTGTCCACACTCCACCTGGTAACACTCACTAAATGTTTTCTGCAGTCATCCAGCCGCTTGGATGAGCAGTGCCTTTTCAGCCTGGCGGTGCACCGTTGTTCATGTGAGATCTAAAGTTTTTTCGTGGAAAAACAAAAAATGGTGGAATGTATTGTCCGTTTGCACAAATAGCCATACACATAGTGATTAGGACACCCCTTTCAGAGCTAGTTACTTTTCCCACTTGTTTTTGTCCCACAGAAGCAATGATTTTTAGAAGCTTGTGCACTGTGGCGGCAGCAGTTTCGTCGCAATTGTAGATTTGATTCACATTGAATTCGTGTTTGGACAGAACTTATTGCAGGTTATCAAAAAATACTTTAACGTTATGTTTATTAAAACTAGTGGCACGGCTTAGGTGTGCGAAGAGTTAGTTGAGATTGCCTTTTACGAAATAGTCTAATCCACTCAATTACTTCTTTTATTAGTATGCCAACTCTGAGGCACAACTTTTTCATTAGCTGCTGCAAATTTATAAACAAATTTGCATGCGCCTTTTACTGTTAAGCCATAGCACATGTTACATGCTTTTACAAGATATTCGGCTAGCATTTTCTCTTCGGCATCGTCAAATATTTGTCGAAAACCATGTTTCCGATCAAAATAAAAGTGCTGAAGATCTACTTCATTATCATACCTATATAATAATCCAGAACCCTACAGGCCGTGTTTAACGCGCAAAAGTACCGTGTTGCATTCGTACGTTTCTATTTTCGGGTTTTTGTAAACAAACTTTCCATTACCTTTAATAGCGATATTATCACAGAAAACAATTACTTATTATGCGTATTACTTGTGTTTTTTAAAACTATTGACAGAGCTTCAGAGGCAAGTCCATTTTGTTTAATAATAAAGCGCGTTAATTTCTCGGCTATTGAACGCTCCCAAGCGGCGAAGCAAAGATATCCAAGCCGTACGTTTAACATAACTTAAGAAGGCGTGCCTGCAGTTTACGTAACATAACCTATAAATTATTTCGACTACGATTTCTTCGAAAATTGTTCATTGCTTTGAAAACAAGCGCTATATTTGTAAAAGCAAGCCTACAGGTAGACCTACTTGATTTAAACCCTTTATAGCCTTTTATGAGGAAGCTCTTGGAATCCTAAAGAAACAGTGTGGTAAAGGAATTGCGAAATTAGTGCAGGTGAAGTGACGTAATAATGTTACAACACTAAGGAAAAATTATTTTCTTGTGACATCGTCAATGCAAGCAATAAAGCTGTTAAACGTTTCATCGCCACATTATAATGTCAGGCGGTCAAAGCGAGTAGGCGTATTTGCAAGCTCGGAGTGCAGTGTAGTACAGTGTACTTATTATCTCTCATTATTAAAGAGGCAGTTAAAGATTTACTTATCATTTTATAATGCCGTTCACCAAAAGCTAAATAGATGATATCCATGGTATCTTAACCAGCAAGGTCAAGGAGCTGTTTAAGAGTGAAGAATTTCTGGAAGAAATTGCGAAGAATGTCAGTGACGTACTACTGAAGTGCACTAAGAACAAAGTTGAGCAACTTAAAAATAAAATAAGGAAAATCGAAGATTACAGTACCTTAAAAGAAGAAAACTTAGCTCTCGAGAAGGAAGTAGCAACATTACATAATAATGCAGTACATCAATAGCAGTACAGTCGAAGAAACTGCCTCCGAATCTTCGGAATTCCTGAAAAAGCGAAAGAAAACACCGACAAGATAATATTGGAGTAATTTCACGGTAAATATATATACGAAGACGATATTGAGAGGTCACATCGGGTGGGTGCGGTTTGAGATAAAGCAGATGGCAAAACGAGATCCATTATCGTTAAGTGCTGCAGCTATAGGAAACGCAATCTGGTATTTATCTCCAAAAAATTGTTAAAATCTTCAGGTATCACCATAAGAGCAGATCTAGTGCAATCCCGAAGTTCGATGCCAAAAATGTGCGGACTAGGGATGGCAAGATTATGATAAAACGGACAAACAAGATTATTTCTGTTTCATCCCAAGAAGAGTTGTTTTTGCCTTGCTTATTTTTATAGTAGTATAACACAGCATCGTATTTTCTATATTTTTGTTTTGCAAGCGCGTGCTTGAATGAAATTTAGTGTGGCTTAGCTGACACATACAGATTAACATTTGGAGGAGGTATTGCTTTATATATAAAAAATTCATTGAATTTCAGAAACATACAGATTCAGACGTATGATTTATTCGAACAACTTTGGATTGGTGTAAATCTAGAAAAGACTAGGCTTGCAGTAGGTGTCGTATATCTACCTCACAGGAACAGATAACGTGCTTTTATTGAAGGATTTAAGCAAACCGTAAGTAACTTAATAGCTAGTCATGATGATATAATTTGTGTTGGAGATTTTAATATTGATCTCATGCAGCCTAATTCAACTGCGTCCTCTCAATATTTATCTATGCTTGAGTCATTTGGTATTAAGCAATTAATTTGTAATCCCACCAGAACTACACTCTCTACTGCACCCTTACTTGATCACATACTCACCACTAATACCGACATAGTTAGTTCTTCTGGTACAAAAATTTATATCCGTATTTGGATCATGAACTCGTCTTCTGCTGCTTACAAATTGAGATGATTAATAATTTACCATTAATTCATACTTTTAGCAATTTTAATAGCTTTAACCACACACTTTTTCAGCAATGATAAACAGGGAGGTGATCCATCATAGTGGAGGTGTCTTGATAGGAATTAAAATGGCCTTTTTAATAAATATACGCGGAGAAGACTACTGTGTTTTATTACTTCGTAGCAATGATAAAGTACACTTTTTAAATAATAGTATCCTTTCAATTTTTAATATCGTAGCTCCTTTAAAGACTTCAATCTTTCGGAAACCTAAAGCACCCTGGTTAACGGATAATATTAAGTTCTTGATGACTATAAGAGATAAAGCTTTAAAACGCTTTAAGAAAACAAAAAACCCTGTTCATTGGGAACACTACAAATCTTTGCGTAACTTAATGACATTATCTATCAAGAATTAAAAGAAAGCTTATCTTAACCATACATTTGCCGAACGTAGTGTTAAAGATTTCTGGAAGGATTTGAAGCAACGTACGGATCTTGATAACAAAAAGTCAAACAAAATTCCACTACACCTTAAAGCTAGGATTACCAAACATAAAAGCGATTCCGGTATAAAACCTAAGGCTTGCGCTTTAGCTAGTCATGTCAACAATACAGGTCATGAGATGGATTTTGATAATACCAAAATCATTACAACTGAATCTAATAGCAACCATCGTTTGTTCATTGAAATGTGCCACATTTTTGGTAGTAACAACACCCTTAACTCAAAAACAGACATCGATAACCTTAGCGTTTCATATCACCTTCTGTTAGCCATGTCCAATAACAAATTTTCTTTAGAATTCTCTCAACCTGGTTAGATTTGTTGGTTAATAACTTCAACCTACCCTCTTTCAATCTCTTTATAATAAATCTTTAACTCTTTAAATTTTCCCTTTTAGGATGATCTGATTACTATCACAATTTTCTTTCGGGAATAAAACCCCATTTTACCACATATTATTAATAAAATTCTTCAACACAATATTACCTCTTTATGATGATCTGATTATTATCACATCTTTCAAATTTGAATCTTAAATTAATAATTCACACTTGTCCTATTAAGTGACCCCACGTTTTCGCTAAGTCGTATTAGCCCTATATTTTCCTTTCCTATAGTTAACCCCTTCATGGGTTCCCTTATAATCACCCTTTAATTAATTTTTGGATTTTTCATAAATCTTCCCTGCGTTGCCAGCGAACAATGCCTTTCCATTTTGAACGTCCCTGGTATGATACTGACGCCGATCGTAAGACGCATGCGCGGCCAACAATTGACACATGCAAAGTTTATAACTTTCTCACATTCCTTGTCGGATTTAAACAATTTTATCAATTGACGGCCATTATGGCCAAAAACCAATAAATTGTAGTAATTAATTAATTTTAAATTTATTTGTGAATTTTAATATGTAACCTGGTGACAGGAAATCCAGCTTTACGTTAGTGCGTAATGTGCTAGCTTCGTTCAATTGCTGCTTTTGTAAATTTAAAATCTTGTCACGTTTTGTGATTTACATGTGCCTTTTTGATTCTTTACCACAAGTTGTTAGGTACGATATTAATTACATTGTACAAACATCGTTTCTAATCTGTAAATTCCTCCTTAGGTCCTGAGAATGGTTAAATAAAAACCGAATGGCCTTAGCATCAAGTGGATACCGGGTGGTTGGTCATACCTCTGAACATAGGCAATTTACATGGATTATCACGGTTATGCATATTCCTGCTCACCATTTTTATGGAAAAATATGGTAGTGGTACTAAATTAAAGAGAATACTTTTCCGCATCACTTAGTATTAAAAACTTATTGAATAATGTTAATTGTGCATAAAAATATTAATTTTAAAATTTAGGTATTCGCAAATATGGGCGGCCGCGCTTGTTAAAAAAACAAAAGATGTCTGTTAACAACTCAGATAATTGTGTCGCTTAAAATAGATGCAATTTACTGTAACGAGGAAAGGGTGTTCATTATTAAAACTTTTTATGCTTCTTAAGTATTTTTAATACCGATGCATGATTAACATTGCACTCACGAGCTACTGATCTTGCACTTAGGTTTTGATTTAGTTGTATTAATGCCAGAACCCTTTTCTCTAAATCGTCATTTCGACTTACCTACAATATTATGCGTTTAAATAGTATCAATGAACATACACTGTATGAACTTAATTATTTACCTTTGCTTTCTTTAGCTGCTACACTTCCCGTCATTTCGAATTTCTGCACATACGTTTGTATTGTGGCTATCTTGAAATTGTATCGAGAATAAGTCCCTAACTCTGCGTAAACTATTGCTAGCATAAAAAGTTTTAATAATGAACACCCTTTTCTCGTTAGAGTAAATTGCATCGATTTTAAGCAACACAATTATCTGAGTTGTCAACAGACAGCTTTTGTTTTTTAACAAGCGTGGCCACTCATATTTGGGAAGCGCGGCCGCCCATATCTAAATTTTAAAATTAATATTTTTATGCACAATTAGCATTATCCAATACATTTTTAATACTAAACGACGCGAAAAATTATTTCCTTTAATTTAGTACCACTACCATTTTTTTCCATAAAAATGGTGAGCAGGAAAGCCATGTAAATTGCCTATGTTCAGAGGTATGACCAACCACCCGGTATATATTACATAAATCTCGCTATCTTTTCGTAGCACAGAAATTTGGGGTCCACCAAAAGCCTTTATATGTAATGTTGTAAATAAATATTACTTATTTCTGCTTGTTTCACAATACCTGACGTTGAAAACTAAGAAAAATACTTATACAAAAATGATTATATACATGGCAGTATGAACTCCTTTCTTATTTATAGGAATTTGACTTCCTATATTTATGAATAATTTCTATCAATTCGACAACCACGGTATAAACATAGTTTTAGAATACCATGCAGATGCACCAAGGGTGAGTCCACTTTTCCGGTAGTACATCTCAGTTTTAACGTGGGGCCAAGTCCTGGTTGTGCTAAAAACGATGTGATTTTTGGCACGTGTGTGCTTCGAAATTCGCTGAAACAGTGGTGCAATTAGTTTTACGATTAAATCTAAGGATTTTATGTAATTAATTGATGCATCTTTTCCAAATTGCAAAAGTGTTCTGTTTATTAATATTTACGTATTGGTGAACAATTGTTAAAATACGTAAATTTAAACGAATCCCTGCTTGTAGTTTCCTTTTGTTTTCCGATGGTATAAATAGAACCCACACGGAATTTTGAAGGGACTTTTGCTAACATTTCAATGTGAAACCTTTGTCCGTGGCGAATCCAAATTTTAGGTTAACTTGTTTTGTTTTGTGACGTATTTGCCATTTTGTTCATCAATTTATCACTTACGTAAAAAGAAACAGTTGTTAATTGTTTGTGGTGTTTTTTATCCACGTTTAATGGGCGGTGTGTTCTGTTTTGAAACAATTTAACCAGTTTTTCACAAGGGTTTGGTCCCGAGACGAGTTTCAACGGCGAACATTTTTCAGCGAATACATCAAAACCAGCGGCGCAAGAAGAGCAAGAAATCACAAGGTACAAGATCTGAACTGTATAGTGGACGCTCCAGTAATTCCACTCTTACCACCTTTAAATTGCCCTGTGTTTACTTCGAGTCCGATATTCCTGCACCTTTTAAACTGCTTTTGCATTATTATTGTGTACCAATTAACACTTACTGTTTTTCTATCTTCTAATGCAACATTGGCAACAAGGCCGGATTTTGAGGAGGCATTTATTTTTTTTTGCCGACACTTCAAACCCCAATTACTTTGACAAGATTGGGGTCTGTTGGAGAGACCCATTGAGCTAATTGTCGTTTCGTTACAGGTTCAAATGTGTAAATACTCATCATGTGTCACAATATTGTACACTGCTTTAAATTAGCCGTCATTGTACTTTTTTACTGTTTTCTAGTACCATTCCACATGAAGTTGCTTTTGAGCAATGGTAAAATTATGGGGTATGCAACAACAGCAAACTTTCCTGATTTTAAGCGACCATGTGAAATTTTAATTATAGGCGTCATTCTACTCCGCAAAGTATAATTGCACTTCTTCTTCTTCTTCCTAGCTTCTCAAGGTCCACTGCTGGACATAAGCCTCCTCCATTTTCTTCCATATGTCTCTGTTTTGGGCCTTCAGCATCCAATTTCGCCCCGCTATTTCTTTTAGGTCATCTCGCCATCTTGTGTGAGGTCGTCCAACACTTCTTCTGTTTTCTCGAGGTCGCCACTGTAGTATTGCCTTCGTCCATTTATTATTATCTCGGGCAATATGACCGGCCCAGCGCCATTTTAGTTTTGCAATTTTTTCGATAACATCTTCGACCCTCGTCCTGGCTCTTATATCTTCATTCCGAATCCTATCTCTGAGGCTAATTCCGAGCATGGCTCTCTCCATTGCTCGTTGACAAATTCTCAACCTGTTTGCACTGTGTTTTGTTAGCGTTGCTGTTTCCATTCCGTATGTAGCCACGGGAAGGATGCATGTGTTGTATACCTTTCGTTTGAGATTGTTTGGTATTTCAGAGTTTCTGAAAATATAACTGAGTTTTGCGAAAGCTGCCCATGTGAGACTGATTCTTCTATTGAGCTCAGCGGTTTGGTTATTTTGACCCCTTTTGATATTATGTCCTAGGTAATTGTACTCTTGGACATTTTCGAGGGTCTGGTTTCTCAGAGTGACATTTATATATTCAGAACTCATAATTTTTGTCTTTTCTACATTCATTGTCAAGCCTATAGTTTGAGAGGCTTCGTCTAATTGTTGTATCATGTCTCTTAGTTCTTGTGCGCTGTTACTGATCAAAACTATATCGTCCGCGAATCGCAGATTATTTAGTCTTGTCCCGTCGATATTGATACCTTTATCCTGCCAGGGTAGCGTCTTGAATACGTCCTCGAGGGCGAGGGTAAACAATTTGGGGGAGATCGTATCCCCTTGTCTCACTCCTCTCTCTACTGGGATTTCATGGGTCTCAAGATCTTCATTTACTTTAAGCGAGGCGTTTTCATAGATGTGCTTGATAAGTGTGATATATCTTGAGTCAATCCGCGCCCTTGCCATTCCTTCTAGTACTGCCCATCTTTCCACAGAGTCGAACGCCTTATGATAATCGACAAAAGCGATGTGGAGTGGGATGTTGTATTCCGCACATTTTTCGATTAGTGTTTTAACTACCTGAATGTGGTCAGTTGTACTAAAACCTCTCCTGAAACCTGCTTGCTCGATTGGTTGATAGAAGTCGAACTTAGTGGTGAGTCGGTTGGTCAGTATCTTTGTAAGTAGTTTATAGCAGATCGATAATAAGCTGATAGGCCGGTAGTTTTCCAGATTTGTGCTGTCACCTTTCTTATATATCAAGATTACTTCCGCATTTTGCCATGATTTGGGTATGTGTCCGTCGACAACACACCTATTCATCAGCTTAAGCATTGCCTTTTCAAGGGTTCTTCCTCCCACTTTGAGCATTTCGCTAGTAATACGATCTTCTCCTGGAGCTTTACACGTCTTCATTTGTTTTATCGCTGTTCTTAACTCTGCTGTGTCTATCTCTGGTAGATCTTCAGATCCAATGTTCGTAATTGTACCCCTAGCATGCTGGGTCTCTCGTAACTCATCCGTCATTTGTGTCTGTTGGTTATATAATTTACGGTAGAAACTTTGAACGGTATTTACAATTTCTTTTCTGTCTGTTACAATTACTCCTTCGTCATTTTTTAATTTCTTGATCATCAGCTTCCCTCTACTTCTTTTGGATCTTAATACTTTCATATTCGTGTTCCTTTCTATTAATTCTTCAATCATACGAGTATTATATCTTCTCAAGTCTTTTCGGATTTCTTTTTTCACTTTCTTGTTTAGCTGCTCATAATCGGGCGAATCTCTATCCGTCTCCCTTCGTTCTGTTATAAGGCGATATGTTGCAGCGCTAAACTTCTGATCTTTCTTGGGCATCTGAAAGCAGACTTGTTTCACGGCAGTATTGATGCTATTTGCTATTTTGTTCGATAACTCGTTTAGTTCTAATTCGTCTAGCTTTCTATGGGCTCTAGTTTGCGTTCGATTATCCTGTTGTACTCTTGTTCTTTCTTTTTCAGGTCTAATATTGATGGTGTAACTTCTTTTCGATTTGTTTTTTCCTTTCTAGGTAAGTGTTTATGCTTATTCTTGCTCTAACAAGTCTATGGTCACTGCCCGTACTGAAACGGTTTACAACTGTGACATCTTCGCACATACTCCTTACGGAAGTAGAGATATAGTCAATCTCGTTTTTCACTTTACCATCGGGGCTTTTCCAGGTCCACTTCCTTTGTGGCGGTTTTTTAAAAAGGTGTTCATGCAGTAAAGGTTCTCCCTACATAAAAACTCAAGCATTAACTGTCCCCTTGGATTTCGGCTTCCCAGTCCGAATGTACCGATGTTCACTGGGTCTGATATCGCTCTAGGTCCAATTTTAGCGTTAAAGTCGCCCATTACGACTTTAAACTTGGTCTTTTCTGAATTTAGAGCCATTGAGAGGTCTTCATAGAATTGTTGAACATCTTCATCTGTTGATTGGCCTGTTGGAGCATACCCTTGAACTACTTGTATGCTCAGTTTTTTGTTAAGTTTCAGCATAATGTACATTACTCGGTCCGAAACGGCTGTTACTTTACTCACGAGGTGCTTTATCTTATTGTGAATCATGATGGCTATTCCCCCAAGTGAGAGTTATCATCTTTATTTCGTTGGCATAACAAGTGTCCAGATTTTAGAACTGTGGTAGATTCTCCTCTTAGCCTTGTCTCACATAGTCCGATTATGTGCCATTTTAGGTTTGGAGCTCATTTTCTAGACTTACTAGGTGTTCTTCTAGTCTCATTGTGCGGATATTGTATGTCGCGATCAGGATGGTCTTTTTGTGTTTTCTGTTTGTGTCTAGTTTGGGTTTGATTTTGTTCGAATTTTTGCCCCCCCCAGAGTCCGTGGGGCAGACTGGTATACCAGTGCGAGATTGTGAGTTTTTTGCTCTACTCGCCTGGGGTCTCTTTTTCAAATTCGACATTATTCATGGAGGGATGTTGGCATTACAAGGCCGCGCTTGCCACTGCGTGTTGGCCAGGGGAGGATGTATGTAGGATTTAAATATGGAGTATCTAGGATCCATGGAGCTGGGACATGAATCCTCTCAAAGTTAATTAATAATTGCACAGGTGACTCCATTGTCTTCTTTAATCATATTACAAACAGCAGCTATGTGTTTATCCATAAATGCAGAAATTGGTAGTTTATCTGAGGGAAACCCGTTCAAACTTGATACATTATACCAACTGTAAACTCGCCAAACACTAGGTGCTTCATTACCCAAAGGGGTTTTAAAGCCTTTCAACGCAGTTTTGGTGAGCAAACTCTGAAATTTTCTCTTTTTAAATGAATTTTCTTACCAAGCATAAACTTTAGTACTAGGAAAAGTATTACTGACAACAGATAATAAAATATACAACTGTCAAAGTACATAGGTATCGATGCATTTTTGTTTAGTGATGAGTTTATTATCATAGCTATTTTGAATATGTTCATTATCGTTCATTCGTTATCAGCATTGTTGACAACATTTCCACTGCAAGGGCATTGGCCTCTCCTCTTTGAGGATGTTTTGAGGCATTAAGATGCCACAGTTGATTGGAGAATCACAGTGAAGGCCATTGGAGTTTGAACTCAGGTTTGCTGGCCCAGAACCAGAGGCTCATATCTCTGAGCCACCGCCACTGCTTATTCTAGTTTGCAGCATTGGCAGTGCTGCCTTTGTATGTGTAGATAAATTACTTTTCTACATTAATTTGTATCCACAAATGCAATGACTATAGGGTTTTCTCATATACAGTGACACGGCATTTTAAGTTTATGAAATCAAGCAAAATAAATTGATATTGATTTTTTAAATAATTACTTACTTATACCATGCGTTTAAAAGTATACATAGGGGATACTCGTATGTATACTAAAAAGAAAAATTCCCTTACTTTTGCCACAGCATGCTATTTGTCTTAAATTAAAACTCTTAAAATTGAAGTTTTCTGTATAATTGGTTGCCTACATATAGGGTAAAACAATTAAAAATAAGGGAATTTTTGTTTTTAGTATACATACGAGTATCGCCTATGTATACTTTTAAAAAGAAAGCATGGTATACTTAACCAACGTTTCAACCCTTTGTGGGTTTTAGCTTCGCAGCTCTCTTCAGTTCTATATTTTTAGTACCTTCAAGCAGAGCTCTGCGGTACTCGAGTACAAGTACTCAGTCACTGTACTCTGAGTATTTTATCATTATACGAACTTCTGAGTCATATTCTAATCACCTCAGCTGCTTCGCATTTGCATTTATAAAAAGTATAGCATAGTATGTTCTGCATAGTTATAAACACATTGAAGTACTTTGTTTTTTATTTTACGTTTTCTACCGTACACAATTTTCAATATGCAGGGTGAAAATGTGTTTTTTGATACAATATAGAAAAGTTCCTTAATTTTAATTATCTCAAAGAACCATTTGATATACTTTCATATATTGAACAAAGATATTTACAGGATAGACAATACATATTGATATACTTCACCTGGCCTAAAAAATACCTATACATTAAATACAGTATGATCAAAAACTTTTAACCTGTAGAAGGCTGTGGAATTACTTTGTCAAAAAATTTTGTTGGCAGTCGGGTAGTGAAAGTCACATTGGCATTTTATATCTGTCAGTTTAAGGTTATGTCAGGATTATCATTTGAACAATTATAAACATTCTTGTTTAATACATAAAAATGTTAGTAACAAAAACAACTACAGCTATTCAAAATGATTTGTTGCATTTTCCATACACAGCACCACCTAATGCTCGGCGTTAAATATCTTAGAAGAGTTAAGTTTTATCTGTCAAAATTGTGTAGATTATATTATTAAGTAGCTTTACTCATCACTGCCACCATAAATTCAATTTTAAAAAATCCACAGCCCTCTCGAGGTTAAAAGTTTTCGATCATACGGTATAGGATCAGACAACAGTGTTTTATGGTTCTTTTATTATCACTAGCTATTGCATTCTTCTGTACTCGGTACTCTGAACTTGAATAGGTATTCAAGTACTTATCGTTGTTTACTTGTAATTAGTACTTGGAACAGCTCTGCCCTCTACGTAGACTTCTTCAAAACATCTTGATCTTGGTTGGTCCCTTCGTCTACCATAGTTTAGTTTCCAATACAGTATTGCTTGCGGGGTCCTACTTCTCTCCGTCCTTGGGACATGACCTGCCCACCGCAGGCATTTTGCGCTTTGATAAAGTGCACTATAACCTCGCCTTGCACTATTTTGTTTAATTCTGCCGGCCCGCATATTTTTCTTTCAGCGCATCTCAGCTTTCATTGTTCATGTTCCATCAGAGACCACATTTTGCAACCGTAGGATATTATTGGTCTTATCATAGTTCAGTATATTTTGATTTTTGAGGACCTATTTATAGCT
This sequence comes from Agriotes lineatus, assembly GCA_940337035.1. NCBI lineage: Eukaryota > Metazoa > Arthropoda > Insecta > Coleoptera > Elateridae > Agriotes > Agriotes lineatus. Next base: position 135,920 of record CALNHX010000987.1, on the reverse strand, counting down.
TTGTTTGTTAATGTTTTCGTAACTCCTGTTACCAGACTGGATTCTTTTAGGAATTTCCTCACTGTATGGGATCTCATATGTAAAACATAGGTAATGATATCTTGGTGTTGCTTTATACTCAAATGAGGCAATTATAAGGCTTCTCTCCTGCATGTGTCCTCATATGTGACACTAGGTGACTTTTCTGTGTTCCCTTGAAATCACAAACCGAGCAAATATATGGTTCTCTCCTGTATGAATTCTCATATGTACAACTAAATGACTTTTCTTTGCTGTTCTGTATTCACAAATAGAGCATGTAAAAGGTTTCTCTCCTGTATGAGTCCTCATATGTAAAACTAAACTACTTTCCACAGTTGCTTTGTATCCACAAACCGAGCAAATATAAGGCTTCTCTCCTGTATGAGTCCTCATATGTAAAACTAAACTACTTTTCACTGCTGTTTTGTATCCACAAACGGAGCAAATATAAGGCTTCTCTCTGTATGAGTTCTCATATGTAGAACTAAATGACTTTTCTTTGCTGTTCTGTGTTCACAAATAGAGCATATAAAAGGCTTCTCTCCAGTATGAGTTGTCATATGTAAAACTAAACTACTTTTCACTGCTGTTTTGTATCCACATACCGAGCAAATATAAGGCTTCTCTCCTGTATGAGTCCTCATATGTGTAACTAAATTAGATTTCTGTGTTACTTTGAATCCACAAACTGAACAAGTATAAGGGTGCTGTCCTGTATGAGTCCTCATATGTGAAACTAACTGAGGTTTGTGGGTTACTTTGAACCCACAAACAGAACACGTATAAGGCTTCTCTCCTGTATGAGTCCTCATATGTGAAACTAAATGACTTTTCACAGTTGCTTTGTATCCACAAACCGAGCAACTATAAGGCTTCTCTCCTGTATGAGTCCTCATATGCAAAACTAAACTACTTTTAACTGCCATTTTGTATCCACAAACCGAGCAATATAAGGCTTCTCTCCTGTATGAGTTCGCATATGTAAAACTAAACTACTTTTATCTGCTGTTTTGTAATCACAAACCGAACAAAAATAAGGCTTCTCTCCTGTATGAGTCCTCATATGTCTAACTAAATTTCTTTTATTTGCTGTACTGAGTTCACAAATAGAGCAGATAAAAGGCTTCTCTCCTATATGACCTCTCATATGTTTAACTAAATTAATATTTTCAATGTTTTCTTGTTTGATGTATAGCTTCTTATCAAAATTTTCACTATTATCCATGTTCTGCGATAAGCAAGATGCAGTTCCTGCAGAACTACTGGATTTATCATCCACAGTTTCTTGTTTAATGTTCATTATGTTTGTTTAAATGTCAGAGCACCTTTCAATGATACTCTATCAATGAAATGAAAATATCTTCATACCTGCAACAAAAAAGAGATGTTATTAGTTACAATGAACGTACCAATATAGAGGCGTTGCACATATTTTTTAAATTTTTATTGTACATTTTAACACCTTTATTTTTTTATATGGAGTTGAGTTTTGCAAAGCAAAGTGAACAGACGCGAACGTGCGAGCGGCGATAAATAACTTCGTAACTCGAGTAAAATCACGCAAAATATATTACTTTTAAACAAATTAAATAAAATTTTAGTGATCAAAGGGTGACTAATTGCAAGTATTCTAAAATATAAACGATAAACAGATGCGAGATAACTTGTGATATCTAAAGAATATACAAATAAACAGCAAACTGGATAGTGTTATTAAAGAAAGAAGCAAATGTACAAGAATATGGAATTACTACCGAATATTCAAAACAAACTTGAAAAATGGACACGCGTAATGAACGCATCGAAAAAAAGATTGATTCATTATACGACGAAATCCAGAAAATAAGGTCAGAAAATGCTAACCTAAAAAAAATAAAACTTTGAAAAATCAAAACACAACTTGAGAAACGAATGAAGATAATGGAAAAAGTACGTTCATTTTACGAGGAATTAAAGAAATGGAAACCAAATCACAAGTACAAGAACAAAGCAAAGAACTGACTCCATACATGAAAGAAGCTAGATCAAAAGGATATAAAACAATTCTTTTGTCTATTTCTCCTTCCTTTATTCTTTTCAGTTTCATTATCACTAGGTAGTGATCACTTCCTATCTCACTTGTTTTTTCTTTTCTTTTCTATGTTTCTGCGTATAATCTTACGGATTAATAAATCCCTTCAAATAGACTAAATGACATGATACAAAAAGAGTATGTAAACGATAGACTAAAAGGATAAATTCTTCGGCAAGTTACAAAAGCAAACAGATAGTGGGGAGAAAAATCTAATAATAATGGGAGATCTAAACGTCCGAGTTGGAAATAAGAATAGAGGAAAAGAAGAATATGGGGAAAAAGGGAGAAGAGACATTAAATAATAACGGCGAATGAATAATTGAAGTATGCACTGAAAATAATTTAATCATAACAAACACAAAATTCAAACATATAAACATACATAAATACACAAGAGTATCTGAGAGCAGGAATGAGAAATCAGTCATCAACTACTGTCTGGTGAGCAAAAACAAATGGCAAAGAGTACATGGTTTAAAAGTCAAACGAGAAGCAGAGATAGGAAGTGATCACTACCTAGTGATAATGAAACTGAAAAGAATAAAGGAAGGAGAAATAGACAAAAGAAGGGAAAAGTAAATGTAAAAATAAAATACTTTAAACTAAGAGAGGAAAAGTACTAAAAGCTACTAGATGAAAAACTAAACAGTAAAGGAAAAAACACAAACATAGAAGAAAACTTGGAACACGTCAAGAGCAGCATATTGACAGCAAAGAAGAGAGCTGTGGCAAAACGAAAATAACAAACAGTCCAACATGAGAAAAACTGAATGGTGGACAGAAGAAATACGGAAAACGTAAAGAACAAAAAAGAGATGTGGAAAAAATATTTAATCTCAAAAAGAGCGAAGATTACGAGATATACAAAGAAAAAAGAAAAGTTAAAATAACAATCCAAGAGGCTAAAAAAAGAAATCATGAGAGAAATTTGGACATAAAATGACAGAAAACTATAGATAGAATCAAAAACTATTTTATGGTACATTAAAACAACTCGGGGAAAAAAAAGAATATAATATGCTAAATATAAAAGATAAGGTTGGAAATATAATAACTAAAGAAGTTGAATAATGGATGGATGGAGAGAATATTTTGTAGAGCTTACGTGGATGTTTAAAATCAAGAGGAAGAAAACCAAAATGAAGAACAATAAAGAAATTATACGAGAAGAAGAAATAGAAGATGCAATAAGAATGACAAAACTAGACAAAGCACCTAGTAAAGAAAAAATCACCCCGGAAATGATAAAATACATGGGAAGAGAAGGAATAAATAAACTAATGAAAATAATGAATGATGCATTAAAGAACGCAAAAATACCGAAGGATTGGAAAACAGACATTATCTGACCTATATATAAAAAAGGAGACAAAAAACTGTAACAACTACTGAGGAATAGAACTCTCCAGTATTCCAAAGAAAATATTTGGAAGAATAATAGAAAAAATAGTAAGAAACAAAGTCGAGACAACGCTGGAAGATACGCAATGTGGCTTCAGAAAAAACAGAAGTACATAAGATCCCATTTTCATAATTAGACAAGCAAGTGAAAAATTAATAAATAAGAATAGAGAAATACACATATGCTGTATCGATATGGAAAAAGCGTTCGATAGAATACAAAGGGAAGACATATGGGAAGTGCTACAGATAAGGGGAGTGAATAAAAATATCACAGAAATTATAAGACATGTACAAAGGAATGACAAACGTAGTAAGAACAAATAACCTAGAATCCAAAGGCAAGCGAAAAAGATTAATATAGATCAGGACGATACGACGACAACGGCAGGGAAACGGACTACGACTGCAGGGATAAAAGAAGAAAAATTCGCAACAAAAAAGAAACAAAGAAGAAAGAAAAAGAACATAATAAAACTAGGGACATGGAATGTAAGAACACTTCTAACACAAGGAAAAATGAGAAAAGTAGCAACAGAATTGATAAACTATAAAGTGAATATAACAGCATTACAAGGGATCAGATAGAAAGGTCAAGGAGAGATTGAGAAAGAAAGCTTTGTGCTATTATACTCGGGGAAACCAAGCAAGGAAGAAATGGCACTGGATTCATAGTGACTAAGAGGCAAGCTAAAGATATAATACAATTTAAACCAATAAATGGCAGGATCTCATACATAAGAATTAGGACGAAGCCGGTAAACCTGTCACTTATAAATGCTTACGCACCGACTGAAGATAGTAGCAAATTTGAGAAAGAAAACTTCTATGATAAACTAGAACAAGTATGTAAGACGATGCCGAGGTATGATACTTGGAGACTTTAATGCCCAGATTGGTAAAGAGGAATATGTAAGTAAAGTGGCAGGGAAACAAACAATACACGACAACACTAATGATAACAGAAATAGGTTAAATGCAATCTCGCAGCAACGTTGGATTTAGTAATTAGTAGCACAAGGTTTAAACACAAAAAGCTGCACAAAATCACATGGAAATGGCCTGGGGCAGACCCAGATGAAGGCAACCAAATTGACCATGTACTAGTAAAAAAAAAAAGAAAGAGCAGGTGATAAGAGATGTTAAGGACGTATAGAGAGGCAAACGCAGACTCAGACCACTACCTGGTAGCCACATGCCTAAAACAAAAGTGCCCACGATAAGACGTAACAGAGAAGACAAACAGAAACTGGCAATTGAAAAGCTGACCAAGGAAATTATAAGAGAAAACTATGCAAACAAAGTAGGTCAAGTAATAGAAAAAATACAAGAGGGGGAAAGATATTAACCAAGACTGGTGCAACATAAGCCAAGCCATATGAGCCATTGCAGAGCGAATACTTAGATATAAAGAGAAGAAAAGATGGAAGGAATGGTTTGACAATGAGTGTGAGGAAATATGCGAGCAAAAAAGAGAAACAAGACTAAAGTGACTAAGAACATGGAAGCAGGAAGACTTAGAAGACTACAAAGAGCACAAAAAGAAGAAAGAAAGGCATATACACAAAAGAACAATAAAACAACTAACTATTAACAAACATGATACAACATAATGCAATATCATGTATTATATGTGGATATATCAGCTTAAAGCTGCCTTTCTACCTCCAATAATAATAATAATAATAATAAAAGAACTACTTCCAAAACCTAATAAATGTACAACTAGAAACTGAAGAAGGCCAATGAGATGAAAATAAAACTAAGAATGATAAAATTGAAACAGCACCAACATATGCAGAAATTAAAAATGTCATAAACAATATAAGAAATGGAAAATCACCAGGCAAAGATGAAATGAATGAAGAACACAGAAGAACAACTACTGGAGAGAATTTATGAAATAGTGAAACAGATATGGGCACAAGAAAAGATACCTTAACACAGCATACAAAATCCTATCAACGCTAATAAACAGGCGATTAATAAATTACACGAATAATATAATTGGTGACTATCAGTATGGATTCACAGCGAGCAGATCAACAACAGATGCACTCCACATAATAAAACAAATAATGGAGAAGGGACATGAATACAACATAGACTTACACCTATTATTTATTTACTTCCAACAGGCCTTCGACAAAATGAACAGAAAGCAGATGGCAAAGGCAATGCGTGAAATGAACATATCAACAAAGATAGTACGTCTGGTAGAAATGACGATGGAAGAAACAATGGTATCTATTAGAACCGCAGCAGGGAAAACAAATAACTTTAGAGTAAATTCTGAGATGAGACAAGGAGATGCGTTATTCACCACACTGTTCAATATTGTACTGGAAAAAATAGGTAATAAGAAAGACAGATCATCATGGAACAATAGTAAGCAGAGAAGGGCAGCTGCTCACATACGCATGCATTCTGATGACATTGTTATTATTGCAAGGTCAAAAAGGAAGATAATCGAAATGTTCACAAGCTAAGAAAGGGGAATTGGTACAATGGGGCTAAAAATAAATGAGAACAAATCTAAATACCTGAAATGTCAAAGGAACGTAAAAATGGACAGAGGTAACATACAAGTAGGCAATTACACATTTGAAGAAGTCGACAACTTTAACTATCTAGAAGTCCCAATCAACAATAATAACAAGCAAAAATGCAAGGTAAAATGAAAGATACAAGCAGGACACAGAGCATATTACGTAAATAACAAAATGTTAAAGGATAAACAAATCACAGTTGCAACAAAGCACAAAATATATAAAACTCTAATCAGATCTGTCCTTACCTATGCAGCAGAGCTGCTGTGCATCACAGCAAGAGAAGAACTGAGAATTTTTGAGCGTAAAGTACTGAAACGGTACTGGGCCCAGAAAAGGATAATGAGGGAGAACCTTAGAGAAGGATGAACCACAAGATAATGAGGGTAATTGGAGGAGGTGACACCGTGTGATTTATAAAAGCGCAAAGAATCAGGTGGCTAAGTCATGTAATGAGAAAGGAAGGTAGCACCATCAAACTAATTACACGATGGAAGCCGAGCGAAGATAGACCCAGAGGGAGGCCGAGAATAAGATGGTATGGAGGTGACAAAAGATCTAATGAAAATGGGGGTGACAGACTGGGCTGAGAAAATAAAACACAAGAAGACCTGAAGGAAGATAGTAAATAAGGCAAAGACACACAGAAATTTGTGAACAAGAAAGTGCATAGTGAAGTGAATATGTGTAAAAACAAAGAAACGATGATAACAAAATCGGAATGCATGGAAACTGATCCACCCCAATAAAAAGATCTTAAAAGTTCCAAAATGAACAGCTTAAACTCCAATGGAGTGAAATTCTATTATTATTATAAATATTCACTTTTATTCAAAACTAGATCCTCCAATTAGTGAGGGAAAAATATTTTCAAAAGATTAATGTATGCATAAATATGTGCATCAACTCAATAACTGATATTATTAGTTCATGTGTATTAAAATGCCTGAAGCTACTCAAAACGCTTTAGTTATTAAATAGACTCCAAATTATTGTCAAAACAACCAAAACGCAAAAGATCATTAAAAATTAAAATATCAAACAGCAACAAAATAAAAGAACAAGAACACTAACAAAATTAAACTTTTTAAAAAAGCGAGTGCGCCAATTTATGATCCAGATTTTCTGAACAGATTTGAGTTCTTCGTTGGACAGTTCTATAAATGTTTCTACAAATTTCAGGAGCTGCTTCAATGAAGACCTTCAAGGTCTCAATATCTTCCTTAACGCTGTCGGCATAGACCAAATCTCGAACAATTTCCCATCTTCCAATAAATTTCGAAAACTCTTCGCAAAACTGCAATCTATGATCTGGGTCATCTTCATATACATTGAAGAATTGGTTGTCTGTCTCACTTCCTTCGTGACCCCCCAACTCATAGCCGCTAGCAATATAGTTCTTTAAATATATGGGTACAACCATATATACAGGGTGTTTCAAAACAAATGCGAAAAACTTAAGGGGCTGATTCCTTGTTCAAAATAAAGGATAGTTTATTATATAAACATTGGGTCAAAAGTCAACCATTAGGGAGATACCACACTGCACTCTTATTACTGAATAATTAAATGATCAGATAATAAATTTTTTATTAAATTAGTCGTATTTTGTATTCAAACTAAGTGAGCAATGTCAAATAAAACAACAATAAGAAACGTCTTAAAAAGTGATAACAGCCAACTAGATTATTTTTCTAAAATAAATTTCTTTTTCTCGACATGCAATGCTTTACGTTTTATTTTTTTATTTGAAAACGGTAAGTTTTATGAAAAAATTGCAAGAGACAACAAAGTTTCTAAATAAACCAGGCTATCAGTTAATATTTTTCCATGTCATTGCGTAAGTTTTTCTTACATTTAGTTAAGAAGAATGATAGCGGTAGTCTAATTCAATCCCCTCTACTCTTTTTAAAAAGTTGAGAAATATGGAAAAAGTGTGTTTTTATAATAGTAATAATTCCATAAAATTTTATTGTTCTACCTCTTTTCGTTTTTAAGATAACAAATAAAAACATTATTTTTCCGCCATATTTGCAGTGCGATATCTTCCTAATGGTTGACTTTTGACCCAATGTTTATATAATAAACTATCCTTTATTTTGAACAAGGAATCAGCCCCGTAAGTTTTTCGCATTTGTTTTGAAACACCCTGTATAATACACATATATTGCTAGTAGGGTCTCGGAACGCCCGAAAACATTACGGCGCCGACATAGTTTCACTTAGAGTATAACGCGTCTCGTGCGCATGCGTGAGAATTCGAACTCCGCCTTTAGAAGCGAATTTTAAACTTGACCACTTCCCCATTGGGCGGACGACGCCGCCGCGCTTGCGCACAGCTCACCATTATACATTGAAGAGTTGGTTGTCTGTCTCACTTCCTTTGTGAGTTTCCCACTCATAGCCGCTAGCAATATAGTAAGTATTAGATATATGGGTACAACTTAACTTGCTTTTGTTTCATCTATCAAATAAAATAATTCTGAAATGCAAGTGCCCTTTTAGGTTATATTGTGCGTTTTAAGCATAAAAAGCAACAAAACTAGCATTAGTACAGAAGTAATAAAATAGCATTAAGCTGGTATATATTATAAATCATTATATTTTCTTCCTAAATATAATTCACAGTACGCCTAATAATATATAATTTTTTAATGAATATAGATCATTTCATTACAATCCCAATGCAAGAAAATAGAATTCCTTCTACAGACTAGTTTTGTTTTTCTTTATATTAATAATCAAGTCAATACTCTTTCCAGACAATGTAGAATTGTGTAATACCTCAATGTAAAAAATAAACGACACGTTATGGGCTGGACACACAGATTCCCAGATTCCATGCGCAACCCAAAAAATAATAAGTAGAGTAGCATAACATTTAGTATAGCTTATTTTGATCATCTTGTAGTATACGTCGGCCACTTTGAACTACCGTTCCTAGACTCAGTAATGTAAGTGTGATTGAAATTTGACAATATTTTTTGTACAAAGGTACAAATTTAGATTAGCTGCAGTTTTAAGATTTGTGTGTACTTAGTACAAACATTCCTATGTAATGTAAAAGATGTGTAGACCGTAATAAGAGGGTTGATTTATCTCTCCTTCCAATATTACTGGCTCTAGGAACGCTAGTTCAAAGTGAGCGACGTACACTACAATATTACCCTTATTTCTTTCCTATTGTACACAGTTGTTAATTTGTAATATAAATAAATAAATAACTCATAAGTAACATTCATTAAAAAAATCAGCGTAATGAAAGTACTACTTGTTATATTCCTCAACAATAAATTATTTATAAGCTTACCTGCAGCCTGTGAAGTAAATCTGCAGAATTAGACTAAACACGTTGCTATTGTGTCAGATGCCAGTTTTTTAAAGTGTTGTCTGCGAACTGAAAAGGCAGAATGTTCATATTACAAATTAATGCTTTTTAGTCAGTTGCTTAATGAAGTACAGAAGAATTTGCGTAATAAGAAAAATCGAACATGGTTATTGCTCATTTTGGGAAATTGGCTATATTAGTGTTTAGTTGTTATTATTTATTAATATTATCTTTGATCCTTCTTACTTTTGTAACTTGATCTGTTGCTTATTTCACGTACTAAGCGAAAACTGCTGATACTAAATTCATGAATTAAATTTCTGCCCAGTACGACATGAATTGTTCGATGCAGTGCTGATTTCATGCAATAAGCAAAATTTTGTCCATTTCAGTTTCGGTGTAACATACATATTAGACATACCAAACAAGTACAAAAATGCAAACAGTTAGTATTTAAAGCTAGAGGATTTGAGAATTGTACTGAGTCGACCATAATACCATATGTATGTGTATGCGATACAAGAAATCTGAGGATAACCGCCCAGTTTAGTACATGTCAAGATTATATTAGAGATATACAAGTACCTACATTCTGAAATTATTTACTCAATCAGACACCCAGACATCATCTGACTACCGATTGTTAAATGGTACATATCTCACGATGTAATTTTCGTCAATGCCTAACATTGATAGCTAACTGTATTAAAACACCGAACCACACATGCCCACAACGTCGCCATATTAAATCAGTCGTTGCCTTTTGCTCTACCAAGGTACAAAGTACCTACTCTATAAAAGTACAGTAGAACCATTCAAGCTTTGCAGTCGAAGTAAGCCATGAATGGAGCTAGAGTGCTTTATTAATTATTAACCACAAAACAATACCTAATAGAAGCGAATCCCCCATGCTAAACGTTGGCAACACGCCACCATTTTTTCACAAAGCTGCACCCTGGTATCCAAGTGGCAAATTAACACAATGAGCGGTAGATTTAAACGGCACGAGCGGGAAATTTAAACGGCGCGAGCGGGAAATTTAAATGGCGCGTATAGGCAACCCTCGCATCACACTAATTTTAAAGAATATTTTGTGAATAAAATTTGATTTAAAAAGTAATTCGAAAGTTTTAATTGATAATGCTAAATTAGACATTAGCAATTAAAATTTAAGAATTATTTCTTAAACACAAATTACAACAGAACAACTTCTAATGTAAATAAAACACTTATATAAGGAAAACAGTGGTAAAAAACCCTTTATTAATGTATTAAATACAGCTGAAACAATATACAATAATAAACACCTAGTTAAATAGTAGCAATATATATATATTAAATTAAAATTAAAATTCGTAATAATCAAACAATAAATAATAATGGGGAGGCACTAACAACCCATGAAGGAGGTTGGCCTGCAATCAAACAATAACTACATAAAAATGAACAAATATTAAATTCTAGAACAAAAAATAAATGCTTATAAAACTACATCTAAATAAATAACATATATATTTACAAACATAATAAATAAATAAATAGCAACCTACTTCGCAGCCAACTTCTTCATTTTCTTCCGATGTCCTTGGGTAATGGCGGTGTTCGGCTTATTCTTATCCTTGACGTATTTGAATATTAAGAAAGTGGTGCACTTACTTAATATCAAATCGTCGCAGATGTGGTCATCGTTAGGGCAGTACCTTTCTCCAAACCCTATCGCAGATTTGTAGAACTGCTTGAAGTTGCTCTCCAAAGTAGGTTGAAACGCGTTAACATAAAGAAATGCATATAAATTATCATGGATACTTTTGATGAATGACATAACATACTCAGTGGCATAGCATAACCTTTGATCTTCATCAAATTCTTTAAAGGTTGTTAAAATATGGTGACTGGTAATTTCGGTAGAAAATAATTTTGATCGGCAAGCATCGCAATCAGGTACACAAATATTTTTTAAAATATATCCCGCAACATATCCCAAACCCTGACTATCCTCACAGTTCATTTCAGTAGAATTAATAATTTCAAAATTATTTATGTCTGATTGCGATACTTGTTCTTCTTCGCCAGATGAATATTTTAGTAAATTTCCTAAATCAGCTAAAGGGGTACAGAGGTCATCTTCACAGTTGCCTGTGTCAACAGGTGAAACCATCTTGTTAATAACAACAGTTTTTAAGGCTGCTGTGAATTGATGACATGTAGGATTATCGTTTGCTATGCCATGCTGACGAATGGTACAAAATAGATTTTCGACTGGATCTTGGTTAAATGCCCGTAAATTTAGAAAATCAAATCCTTCCACATTTTGAAGGTTTTTCCAGAGAAAAATAATGGACCTGATTGTTGTCTGCCAACCTCGAACAAACGAATACTGGTTGGTGACATTCACTCCGGTCTTCAGGTCGATTAATTTCCACTGATCCAGTTCTGTCAGTAATTTCGACCAAAATTCCAAATGAACAGAATTTTGCTTCAATGCACATTTATAGATTTTGCCATCTGAGGATTTAACTTGACAACTGTTTAAAGAATCAAATAAGTTATCAATTTTTTTTACAAATTCTGCCGTGTAAATGGATTCTGAAGGTAGCATGTTGGCAAACGTAGTAAACGTTTCTATGGCGGCAGCCACAGAACTGCTAAGTTGAGCAGCAGCAACCTTCACCTTCATTTTCACATAGGAATCTTTGAAGTTAAAATGTTGTTGTTTTAATTTTGGTAAAGATTTAAAAGTTTTTTGCTGATCGATATCAAAAACAGACTGGATGTATTCAAATTTCGCATATTTGTGAGGTTCAAATTGAATTTTGCATCTCAATAATGCATTACGCGTATTTTTTAAAAGGTGTGGTACATCAAAAATTGTAACAATCGGTTGATCGTTAACAAAGAAATAATATGGGCTTTGTCTAGGATTTTTTTCTGAACATAATTTTGACAACGCTGATTGATTAACTGAACTTTGATCACAAACGGTAGCTATTAAATGTAAACCAATCTCTTGAAGCTGACATATTATTTCTTTGATAAGTTGCATCAGATTGTTTGTTCCTATAGTATTTGCTGTGAAATAATAAGCAATTACTTGTTTCCACTGCTTTCTTATACCTCGAACCATAAAGACAAGGGCATGATTAGCTGATTTATTTGACCTGCCCAATGAACCTAAATCTTCAAAACCACTGATTATCTGCTTGTGTTGTTCATAGTGAAATCCTGCACTTAAAGACACTTCATCAAAAATTAAAGTGCAATAGCGATTTGCATCAACCATTTTTTCAACCTGAGTTTTTAAGTAATCTAATAGACTTCTGTTTAGTCCAGTTTCAAATGGAATTTTAGACAACAAGCATTTCAAAGTTCTAGTAGAGGGTAAATGGAAATACTTTTGTAAATATTTATACAAGCGCGGACTTCTTTTATATAATGACAACCCGAATACTTTATCTTGCTCGGTCCATCTACGAGCACTAGGCTTGCTATTAACGTTTCGTAACTGAGAATTAATAAATTCTTTGATTACGAAATTCAAATTCTCTTCAATAAATTGAAATTTACCAACCTTGTATAAATTTTCAAGTGTTTTTACATTATCCCTTTCAGTTCTCAATACATTTTGCAATTTTGAAAGTTTTGAACAAATATTTCTATGTAATTTGTACATCAAAGATTTTTTTGGGGTTAAACTTTTCTTTGAAAGGCCAATTTTGTGTAAAATTCCTTCTTCTAAAAATGAAAAACTTTTTTGTTTGCCTTTAACGATTTCATTACCAGCATGGTTGCAATAATTGTGATCTTGAAGACGATTATCAGACATGCAATAAGCGTGTTCTTGCAAATTTTGAAAATCATTAGCATTGCTTTTTATTTCACTATTTTGTGAAGGAAACAAATTAACCGATACATCGAAACAAGTACATACACTAGAAGAAGTCGAAGGCTGATGACATGAACATAACTCTATATTAGTTTCTACCACATTTGAAGGAGTAACGATTACTTCTTCTAATGCTTCAGAAGCTAAAGAACGCGGTACAGCATTAACATTTAAACGTGTCTTTGTTTCGTTCACAAAATCATTACGTTCAAAATGATCGTCACAAATTCTGAAGTGAGTCGCGGTTTCTTGAACATCTATTTTGCACACATTTTTCCATAATTGATAGTAATAAGGGTCTTTTTTCGGAAATGTATAATAGTTATTTACTATACAAGTGGGATAACAGTATCATTAATATACGTGTGTGTAAGTTACAAACGAGTGCGTAGCACGAGTTATGTAAGCACACAAGTTTATTAATGATGCATTATCACACATGTATTGTACAAAATTTTATCTACGACTGCCTAAAATTGAGAAAAGTGCATTAAGAGAAATGTCAGATCTGTCATTTTCAAAACTATTTTAGTAGGCAAATGTCATTATGTCATTCATTTGACACTATTTCAGTTACGTAATGAAGTCATTACACAACTCAGTTGCGTAATGAAACCATTACATAACTGAGTGGTGTAATGAGCTTCATTACGTAACTGAAATAGTGTCAAATGAGTGACGTAATGCGTTACTTATCCCACTGGAGTAGATAAAAATGCTTATTGATAGACTGACCTGAACAGTACGAATTCTTGCAGCCAGGAAATTTGCAAGAGTACTTCTGTCTCATGCCTACCATCAGCACCATACCAATGAATAGGAGAAGAATAAACCAGCCAAGGAGTTCCATTACTGAAAAAATAAAATCTTTTAGTAGATTACGCAATATGACGAAATTAATTAGGATGTTTATTTGGCTGCAAACAAACTAATATACATTCAGGAGCTCAAACAAAGCGATAGAATTTAAAATTAACAAATATTTTAACGAAATACGTAATACTTAGCTGTAAACTAGGCAGATCACGACACTTAACCTCAAACCTCAACAAACCAGTCAAAACAGGTGCGGGTCGCGGGGTGGGAAACAGCAAGGTTATGTGACGTCAAAATCGATATTCGAGTCTGCGACTGCGTATTACGGTATGGAAATTCCCCTCGCTCCAACCCGATGCAGTGCCCATCGAACTTTTCTTGTTGCGCATACTTAGGTCTCAGTTTCACCCTTTCGCCCCTGTGTTATTAACCATGCAAGCTTATCCCACTAGATTTTAACTGCGTTCGGAAAGGTACCTCTGACAGCTCTGTTTCCTCGAGATCGTTCGTTAAATACGGAGCGAGCCCGCCGAGGGGATCTGTGCACGTTCGGTAAGTACCGAGCGAGCGTTTCGATGTAACTCGATTTGCTCGATGTATTTCCACCGAGCGAACAGAGGATCTGCGCATGACAATTGAACGGCGGCGTTATTTAAGTTTTGAATTGTACGCTGTCACATTTTACAGTAAATTTATAAAAACTTAGTTTATTGTTGAATATAATATTATTAACAAAATGCTGCTTCATTTCGTAATAAACGGAGCGAAAGTCGTGCTTGACGAACACGATGAAGAGTTAATTCAAAAATTATTGAATGGTATGTTTTTTCACTTATACATAATATTCGTAAATTTCTAAAAATCTTTAGTTAATTAAAAATCGTTTTAGATGATAACTTTACAGTCGAGTTTTTTATTGAGGCCATTAAACAGGATAAATTAGCCAAGTTTGGCATTTTTTCCAACACTGTAGGCGAAAAATTGGAAATCATTCGAGAGATTGTTGCTCCCGTTAACACGAATGTTATAATTTCCCAAAATCAATCATCAGGTGATAATGTTGCTTCCACTTCCTCGGAAAAGAA
This sequence comes from Agriotes lineatus, assembly GCA_940337035.1. Taxonomy (NCBI): domain Eukaryota; kingdom Metazoa; phylum Arthropoda; class Insecta; order Coleoptera; family Elateridae; genus Agriotes; species Agriotes lineatus. Next base: position 120,763 of record CALNHX010000987.1, on the reverse strand, counting down.
ATTGTGGATACGTGAATCCACGCAAATGTTAATTAATCTGTACGAGGAAAATGAAGTTCAATTTGAAAGAGGAATTAAAAAACATGTGTGGCAAAAAGTGGCCACAGAAATTAATGAGAAATTTCATACAAATGTGACTTGGATCCAGTGCGATACCAAGTGGAAAACACTGATTAAAACCTATAAAGAAATTAAACAACATAACAGCACTTCCGGCAATCAAACCAGGCAGTGGGAGTATTTTCACAGGATGGACAAAATATTATTTAAAAAACCAGAGATTTCTCCAGTTGCTACATGTAGTAGCAATATGGGTTTACTTATTTCTGGAAACACTGCAAATGCGACTGCACTGGAATCCTCAAGCAACGGTGGTAACGTTAACGTCCAACCCGATGAACAAAATACTGAGTCTTCTTTTGCAAGAAGGAGGCGCAGAGTGAACCCGATTGAACGTCGTCATCAGGAAAGAATGCAACGGCAAGATCGTTTTCTGGAAATTCTTGAGAGAATTGCAACAAGCCTTGAAAGACAAAATAATGCTAATTAATAAGTGTTGCTTTAGGTATATTTATTAATGGAAACTTATGTAGATACTATTGTTACTAAAAAAAAAACTAGAACTGTCGTGTTATATCAAACTTTAATATCAGATGCTACAATATGAAACAAGTATAAAACCAGATAAATGAGCAGTTTTCTGAATAGTTATACCGTCTTCTAAGTAAGAAATAATCCTAACTCTTTACACTAATCTCATTCTAAGTACGATTGACAGTTGCATTTTGATATAATTTAATAGCTATTAACATATCTAGAAATGTTATGAGTATCATAACTGCCGCAGATGCTTTGAAGAAGACATCTAAAGCTGTTATGATTCATAACGTCCATGGTTTGTTCAATAGTTTGTCGGTTGCAGTATGGTAATGGTGGCCATATAGGGTAAAGGACTATTACCGTACAGATACAGTTATGACTTAGTTACCAGCCAGAATTAAAAATTCAATCACACAGCTAAAAACTAGTCCTAGTTTTTTTTTTGGTAGCAATAGTACTTTTCACATGTAATTTAAATTTTAAAATCTAAATATTATTAAAACAAAAGTTTCTATTATTCCACAATCATGTATTTACTGTTTATAGTTTCTAAAAAAAAAGATTAGCTATAACGCAGGTCTACAGCTAATGCATTAGCAATATCATTTCTTTTAACAATAGCAGCATCATTATCCACTACGTTATGTGGATTGATAATTATATCTGCATCATCCTGCAATAGTTCTTGTTCTACCATATCGTCAGGTATGTCACCATCTAGTATACATATATTATGCAATATACAAGCACTAACAATAAGCAGTGCAATCAGGTCTAAACGTATGGTTTCCAACATTTTAAGCCTTCTGAATCGTCCTTTTAGGTAAGCAAATGCGTGTTCTATTACAACTCGAATTTGGGAAAGTTTATGATTATAATTTTTCTGTCTTGCTGTTAAATTACCACTATTTTTAAATCCTACCAATAATTTGGTGGATAAAGGATATGCCAAATCACCTATTATATGACTATTATTTGGAAAGATGACCGAGTTGGTACTGATTCTAGTGCTTAAATCCGAAAATTTATACAATTTAGCATCATGGACTGAACCAGGTATTCCAGCAAAAACATCTAAAAATAGTTTTTGGCTATCGCATACCCCTTGCAAAAGCACTGAATGAAACTGCTTTCGACAAAAGTACGAAGCAGGATGCTCTTTGGGTTTTAATATGGGAATATGTGACCCATCTATTACACCAATAACACCTAAAAATGATATACACTTATTAAATGATTTTACTAAAATATTAACATTTATTAGCTTACCAGGAAATCCATTTATGGCTTCAAAATCAGAAATAATTTGTTCGGCGCGTTCTGCAGATGGCCACACAATTATTTTGTAACGTTGATTAATTTCTAGTAACCTATTACAGGTTCTGTAGAGAATAGCCCAACAACTGGATTTGCTGACTCCAAATCTATCTGCTACTGATCTAAGAATAATAATTGTATTTACATGATTTTAAATTTTCTTTTCAAAATTAAACAGAGATTCTACATATTTAACTATTTTAAATATAATTCTTAAAGATCTTTGGTATGTACACGTACACTTACCTAAAACATTCCAAGTTTGCTAAACACCACAAAGTTATCAATAATTGCTTTTCGGTAGCTATTTCAGGACGTCCATTAGTAACGTTGTTATTAGTGGTTTGTACTGTTTGCAATTTCATTAATAAGTTTTCAAACGTACTTGAAGAAATTCGAAAATGCTGTCTAAACTGTTCATCAGAAAAGCGAGACACTATTTTTTCAGCATAGTTGTTCACTTTAGGAATAATATTTTTTTCGTCGTCGTCTTCTTCAAAAAATATCGTATTTGCTACTTTCAATACAGCAATTATTTCAGCATATCGCGAAACCATTTCGAATACAAATTCTCAACCCCGCGTTTTAATTTGACACATGCGCAGTTCGTGACAAGTGACAGTTGAGCGTTCGGTAAATACTTTCCAATATTCGATGCTCGGTAGTCACGTGACTGAAACTCGATCTGCTCAGGCTCCGCTCCGCGATGTAATTAACGAACGCAGCTTTTGTGTCACAGAGATTTTAGCGCCAGGCCATTGGCTGCGCTGACCGGTAACCGTGCGTTCTGTTGTCTGTCAACCAAGCAAGACTAGAAACCGTTGGAGAACGTACTGCTCGATCCAGACGATCACTGCATGCTGATTTAAATCTTGGTGCATTCCATTACGATGCTAATTATAATTACAGCCTTCATCAATAGTACAGTCATTTGGTTCTAAAATAAGAGGTTACCTGGAGAGTTTACCGGGAGTTTTGAAAATGGGTAATTTTATAGATTTCGATGTGCTCTTTCCGAATGTCAACTTTGCCACCTCGTATCTTTGCCGCTCGCGCCGCCATATTGGAAAAATGGCGCCTAAAAACAGTTTTTTGACAATATCTCTTTTCCGACTCATTTCACGATAAAAACATTTATACATAAAATGAAACTAGGGAAAATTTCTCACAATTTATGTAAGAACCTTTTTTTCGTAAAATCAATAGTTTTGGCGTACGAGCGCCGCAACCATTATACATCTACGCCATCCCGTGACATTTAATTTTAACTGATTACATCTGTGAATTATAAAATTAACTTAAATCTAAAAACTATACTAACAATAAATATTTTACTATGCGTTGAAAAATCGGCTTACTATGGCCTGTCTTTCGCAGGTATAGAGGAATGCGTGCCTTTGTTTCGTAGAAGGGTGAGAAGGGGGGGGGGGCCTACGAAACATCTGCAGGCAGAGCTCAATGGAAATAATTAGTCTGCGTCACCTGACACATCTATCGTTTCACAGTGTCGTTTGCATTTATAGACCCATGGCTTCTAATGAAGTAAACGGTTTTATTTGTGCTAATCCATTGCAAGAAAGTGAAGTGATTGAAGTGAAGGAAAAATGATTGGAAACTTTTCGTAAGTCAAGTAGTAAAAGGAAGGACAACGATGATAAACTTTTGGTGGGACTGAGATCGATAGTGGTTCACGATGTATGTCGAAAACGATACAGTAATGAGAAGTTAATCGCTGCATCTTTGCGTAGAGGAAGCGATGTTACGACTTCTCAACCACAACTGCGATCTCAACTGATGAATTGGTTGTGCAACCATCCACCTTTTCCAGAATTAAAGGAAATCATGTCAATAAGCACTAGAGTTATCGGAGATAAACAGATAAACTGTCACATGTCTCAAGAAATTGGTAGTGCTGGCATTTCTAAAATAATTGGCAGCGATTTCTATACCGTAAAATTCAAACGGAATGACCGAATAAATAAAAAATACTGCAATAAGCGTTTCATCGGCATTTGATTTCGTAATAGTTGTCGGCTAAGATGTAGATCTTCTTTTTCTTTGGACGGCTCTATCTACGCGTTCAAACATATATATTCTGAAACCAGGAAAAGGAAAAATTTCGCAACAAATATATTCAACAAAAAGTATCATAGATAAAACAGCTGAAGATCATATTTTATTCTTCCATGCCTTCAGTGGCTGTGATACAGCATCAGCATTATTTAATCAAGGAAAAATGAAATGTATTAATGTACTCCGAAAAAATCCAGATTTAAACGAGGTTATCCAGGTATTCAAAAATCCAAATTCTGATCCAGAGATCATTGCTAAAGCTGGAGAACGCTTCCTTCTTGAATTATACAGTTACAGTAATGTGTAAGAAAAGTATGTCTTTAAACAACTATAGATATGCATGCTTCACAACATCAGCATATAAAAGTAAATTTAATATTGCGTCGCTACCACCAACAGAAATAGCAGCACGACAACATTCGTTCCGAACCTATCACTAGGTTCAGCAGTGGTATGGGAATGAACAAAATGCAGAACAATGGGGATGGAAAAGAAATAAGAACGGGCTAATTCCTGTCACCACACTCGAGCCCCCAGCTCCGGAAAGCTTGTTAAAACTTATTTCTTGCAAATGCAAAAAAATATATCAGAAAGCCTGTGGATGCAAAAAGGCTGGGTTAAAGTGCTCCGTTATATGCACGAATTGTAGTGGTACCTGTGATAACTCGGAAGTTCCATTACAAGATAGCGATGAAGAGGAAGAAACGGAGACTATTTTCGAGCCAACGTATGATGAAATCGAGAACGAAGAGGATTGCGATGAAACTGATAATCCCATCGCGGATGATGTGGAAGAAATTTCGGTCTGTGACGTTTCGATCGGTACTAAAGACTCGCAACACCTGGTCCATCAAGAACAACAAAGCGAAGAAGAATACGTTAAATTTTGGAATAGGCCTACTAGGGATACCACGATAAAGAAAAACGCACCGCCTATTCTACCTCAAGGTGGTGTGGAAATGAGTTTTTTGGCCAAAACGCGTGTTGACCTACACTTTGCGGCGCTCGTACGCCAAAACTATTGATTTTGCGAAAAAAAGGTTATTACATTAAATTGTAGGAAATTTTCTCTAGTTTCATTTTGTATAGAAATATTTTTATCGTGAAATGAGTCTGTCAGGTCATTTTGGTATTTTAAGTAGCCACCTAGGCTTTAGGGCAGCGTGCCCGTATGCTAAACCCTTTTAGTTACTTATTTGGCTCCATCGCCTAATTCTACAATAATGATTTTGCACATATTTGACCCCAAACGCAGTATTTCTCGTCAGTTGGAGCACCCCTTTGCTGCTACTTTGGCAGCCGGGTGTTATCACTCGCAAGAATTCCGAAGCTTCTAGAAATCATTCCGTTGAGGCGCTTCGCCATTGGCTGTCTTTGATACCGGAATTAATTTGTTTTGTGGAGCGCATCGCCATTGGCTGTCGAGAGTCACGTGGCAACGCCGTTTGGCTCACGCCACTTCAAGCTTCCTAACGCTTTTTGCTTTGGGAGTTCAGCTCTGGCCGTTGATCGAAGGAGGTCGCGTGTGGTTGTGTGAGTGGCACGTCTTTACGTCGAGGCGTAGGTGTGTGAAGGGCTTCTTGGGGCCAGTTCTGCGTTGGTGAGAAAGGGGGCTTTCCCCTTGCAACTCGCTGTTTCAAGAATCTTTCTAGGGAGGACGAAGTAGGCCTTTTTGTCGCTGTAGCGTGCTCTCAGGAGAGCGTCCTAACGTCGCCATCTTGGCGGATTCCAGCCCGTTTACCCCTAATGCCGTGTTTTGGCGATTGAGCTGCCACAGACTGCCGCCTTCTACCAAATGACTGCACGCCACTCTCATGGACCGTCTGCGGACTAAGGTATTTGTAATTGCAACCATTTAAACATAGTAACTGTCACTTATGCTAGCGTTGGTGCTTTGTGCTCAACTTTATGTGGGCGGATGCATGCCCCTTGCTTGATTGTCGCGGCTTTTAATGCCGGTTTGAGGCCACCATGCTGCAAGACGCTACTTTGGTAGCCTGCTAGTAAGTTCATGTGCGCGAGTTTCGCGTTTCATCGCCTAAATAACTAAAGAACTCTGCGATCCTGATTTGGTGTTACGTTTGTGCTAATTTTTAATTCAGTAACGTTAGGTGCGCGAGCTTCGCTATATTGTACCGATTAATACCTATATAGAATTAACGCCTCGCCGTGCTGGGCCTGGCGCGCCCTAAGGTGTTCGAGTTTTTCTTTGTTTATGTTTGCGAGGGCTTTGTGCTTTGCTTCCTAGGTGTTAACCGCAGGTCGGCGACTGTTATCGCGCACTAACGCGCCCTTTTGCCGGAGCGCGTATTTCTCAACTGTACTCTAATATGTTCATTAGCATAGCGCGTCCATCAGCTGATGCTTAACGTAAGTAGTAACATAAGCTTGGCGGCACGATTTGTTGCCCAGATGTAATTAGCGATCAATAGACGCATATTTAGTTAAGGGACGTATTATTCCTATTCGACCTGTGCATGCTTTGTTTCAGATAGCGCCTTTTACAATGTAAAGATTGGTGTACGGCGAGACGTGAGAGATCAGAGCGTGCAGGTAGGTCCAGTGATTGCGCAGTCTCGGCCAAAGAGTCCCAATATTACCATTCCAGTACGAAATTGTCATTTGAGCTTGCAGCTCATGAGAATTCTTATCGACGGAGTATCTTGAATACTTCGCTCCCGTTTAACCGCCCAGGCCCGGTTATTCGAGTTAAGACAGGCTTGGTGGCGCCCTCATAATTTTGACGTACCCTATATATATGCCTCAACACGCTTGCCCAGAACGTATCGTGTGACTCACGCCCGACTCCCTGAGCGTTCCAGCCGTGGCCCTTTAGCCTGTTTCTAGCAAATTTCAGGGCAAGTGTGCCAGTTTTCCAGGACTGATTCCGTGGTGCGATGCTCACCTTGGGTGGGTGTCGTAAAGTTGTTTTAATACCGTAACAGGCTAATTTTGGCGGCCCAATCGCGTGGGGCTTGTTGTTTGTTGTTGTTGTTGGACTGTAGTAGTCTCGTTAAGCCCATCCGTTGTGCGTCTTAATTTTGGCCAACATCTGGGGCCTTGTATGCTTGTTTTGGCACAGAACTGTCTGTAACCATTGTTGGTCGGTAGTAGGCTCATTAAGCCATTCGTTGACCGCTTAGTTTTGGGATTTGTCCTTTTTAGTTTGTATTCGGTCTTTTCGCAAAGAATGTGGACAGATAGTCCCGTTAAGCCATCGGTCGTGTGAAAGGTAGCAAACCTTGTTTCCGATTTCTCCCGTCTTGACCGACTACGATTTGGTTCGGATACCTGACGTGATTGACTTACCAAACACGCGCTAACGTTTCCCTTTTATGCGACGTATAATATTAGTCGTTCCTTTTCCGTTTGTAAACTTGGTGCTAAAGCTACATATTGAACGTCTGCTTCGCGCGGAAGCTGAATACGAGTTGAGACTCAGAGGCCGTGATGCTTCCGGCGCGGTTACCTTGTTGCGCTTCCGGTTACGCGACGTATTGAAAGAGGAGGGACGCGCAGATATGGATACGCGACCGACGTACCCGTATACATTCGAGGAGGATCTCACGGCCGTGACAACATTGATTAGCGAATTAGAGGAAAAGATCCAGATATATTTAGCTAACCCGACTAAAGAAGTAGCGGCTACGATCGAAACGAAATTTTATCACGGAATGAACCGTCTGACGAATAGTTTAGCTACAACTGAGGAAGAGCGAGCGCTCAAACAAAAGGCATTCGCGGAATTATCACTCATACGTTCAACCTACGAACTTAACCAGGTAAAGCTAGGGTCGTCTACGACTACGGCCGAGGAGGAAAGCGCCGTAACGCTGCCATCGTCGTCCGGTGTCGCACCTATCATTACCGTCGCGACGACGACTACGACTACGACGGCGGCAACTATGTCGACTCCGAGTTTTGTTTCGCCGATGTCGCGTACGATCTCATTTAAGGCAACCTCTGTTTCGAAATGGAACATACAATTCTTAGGTGACCCGAAAGGTCTATCGGTCAACGCTTTCATTGAGCGTGTTAACGAACTCAGAGTGGCCAGAAACCTTACCGAAGAAGAGTTGTTTATGCAGGCCATCGATTTGTTTTCGGGCAACGCATTGCTATGGTATCGCGCGAATAGAGCGACCCCTAACACGTGGCAGCAGTTAGTCGATTTATTGCGTCTAGAGTTTCAACCTGCTAATTATGATGAACGGTTGTTGGACGAAATTAGACGTCGCACGCAAGGCCCTACGGAAAGTATGGGCATTTATATCGCTATCATGCGCACAATGTTTTCGCGCCTGACTGAAGCGATTCCCGAGGAGAGACAGTTGCGTATTTTGTTGCATAATATTTCACCATTATACCAAACACAGTTGGGATTGACGGAAGTCCGGTCGATCGACGAGCTAACGCTATACGGACGGAAGATCGAAGAACGGCGCTACGCCATTGAAACTTACGTGCCACCTTCTAGAAAGAAGTCTGACTTAGAAACAGACTTGGCATACGTCGAGGTCGCGCCTATCGCGGAAACGTGCCCAGTTGATGTTGTCGAAACGCGTGACGTTAATACTCCCGAGAGGAGGAACCGAGAATCGGCACCCAAGTCAAGCATGCGCTGTTGGAACTGTAACGAACCAGGCCATAGAGCCAGTAGGTGTCCGCGACCTCGCGGCAAGAAATTCTGTTACCGTTGCGGCAGACCTGAAGTGACCGTAAACACTTGTCCTCGTTGTCGAGCAAGAGATAGGGGACAGGGAAACGACCCCGCGAGACGCTGAACAGTCGAGCAGTGTCCTCGCGCGTGTTTAGCAATTCGACTAAATTTATGAAGGGACTTATCGAGGAGCGCGAGACCAAATTTAAGAAAAATAAAGTCATTCTTGATTACGTATTAGAAAGGTCATCTGATGACCGTCGACCGCATGTGACCGTTGAAATTATGGGCTTTGAGTTGTTAGCTTTGTTAGACTCACGAGCGAATCGAACAATCTTAGGAGCCAAGGGTTGGAACGTGTTGCGTACTGTAGGCCTGCGCGTAAATAAGAAGCTGAGACCCGTTTGCTCAGTGGCGAATGGACAGACCGTAACCAGTCTAGGTACTAGCGATGTGTCGATCCGGTCGGATTCGATACAAAGGATCGAATCCGGGGCAGGATCGATTTGGATCGAGTCCAAGTTTCGGTCCGAATTCGTTCCGAGGAACGAAAAGGTCGCGAGGCGTCAATTCTCGCGGATATTCATTCATTCCTTTGGCATTCCGTTATTCAATCCATTTCAATACAGAATACAATACAATGTGTTGATGGAGAACAGCAAATGATGATGGTGTTCGTTTTAAAGGCTCGACGTCGACAGGCGACACATGATACGGCCGAACTTGCATGCTTTTTTATCAGTTATCAGTGATTTATGGCTTTTGGCGGCTTTGTATGTGCCCAATTGATGTCTGAGACATATAAACATACTGAATTACCGATTGCGTGACCACTCACCAAAACAAAGATACTCGCGTTGTTCGTTCCGGGTCCGGAATGACCGAGGACCCCGGGTGTCTGAAATGCACATTCAATTTCGATGTCGATCCGTCCATCGGACTCGATCCACTTGCGGAATGGGATTGGAATGAACGAGTCCGCAAAAGTATCGAAACTTCCCATCACTACTAGGTACCCTGCACTTACCGATCCGTTTAAATAACAGAGTGGTAGCTATCGATGTTTTAATAGTTCCGGAGGTTCCGCACACCCTAATCCTAGGTATAGACTTCTGGAAGTCAGTGGGAATAGTCCCAGACGTGTTTCGAGGGGAGTGGGAATTCTCAAAACCCGGCTTAGCGGCCATTGATACTCCTACCGGTAATTTGCAGTCTATGTTCGACCTGAACTCGGATCAACGAACCCAATTAGACACTCTCGTGAACCGACATTTTACTATCGCTAAACCCGAACTCGGCTGCGCCAAGTACGTTCAACATAAAATCACTACTGAGGCGGCACCGATTAAACAAAGGTACTATCCGGTCTCTCCCGCGATGCAGGCGCATATCGATGCTGAGTTGGACAGTATGCTTAAATCAGGCGTGGTAGAACGTTCTCGTTCAGCCTGGTCGAGCCCGATTTTACTAGTTAAAAAGAAAGATGGAACCTATCGTTTCTGCGTTGACTTTCGTAAATTAAATAGCGTCACCGAGAACGACGCCTACCCGATACCTTACGTGTTTTCGATTTTGGATCGCTTACGCGATGCCCGGTTCATGACGTCGCTTGATATCAAATCCGCGTACTGGCAAATTGAAAAGGAAGAGAAATCTAAGGAACTAACAGCCTTTACAGTACCCGGGCGCCGTTTGTTTCAATTTACTCGCATGCCCTTTGGGCTCCATAACGCGCCAGCGACTTGGCAACGTTTCGTCGACCATGTGTTGGGTCCCGAATTGGAACCTTACGTCTTTGTCTATTTAGATGACGTGATTATTTGTACCCCGACTTTCGAAAAACACGTCGAGATTCTAGACGAAGTATTGCAGCGACTGAACGACGCTGGTTTAACACTGGGACGTGATAAATGTCATTTTTGCCAACCGGAATTACGATACCTGGGCTATGTCGTCAACGCCCAAGGACTTTTAGTCGACCCCGATAAAGTTTCGGCGATTCTTAACTTGCCGCGACCTAAAAACGTTTCAGCAATACGGCGAGTAGTCGGCATGGCATCGTGGTACCGGCGTTTCATACCAAATTTTTTAGCCATTATTGCTCCGCTGACGTCGTTATTGAAAAAGTTTCAGAAATTTGAGTGGACCGAATCATGCGAAGTCGCATTTACAACCATCAAAAATTGCCTAGTTTCGGCACCCATTTTGTCGTGTCCCGATTTTTCTCTCCCGTTTATCGTACAGACGGACGCTTCCAATGTGGGTATCGGCGCCGTGCTGACTCAGACCGTTGATGGCCAAGAGCAGGTCATCTGTTACATTAGTCGGACTCTTACGAAGTCTGAGCGTAAATTTTCGGTTACGGAACGCGAATGTTTGGCCGTCCTTTGGGCCATAGAGAAGTTCCGTCCGTATTTAGAAGGCACTCACTTCACAGTCATTACTGACCATCATTCACTTATCTGGCTAAATAATCTTAAGGAACCCACCGGGAGACTCGCCCGTTGGGCTGTTCGTATCCAACAATACGACTTTACGATCAAACACCGGAAGGGAAAAGACCACGTTGTCCCGGATGCGCTATCCCGCGCTATACCCGAGATAGATGTAGTCTCAGTCGTCGATTCTGGAGAACCCGAGACCGGCGTTCGGACGCCGAGTGACGGTCGGACTGACCGTTGGTATAGGCGCATGTGTACGCGCGTCGTGGAAAAACCGTTTAAGTATTCGGCGTGGAAACTACCGCGAGGGAAATTGTTTAAACATGTTAACGTAAAATACCCCGAATTGGACGAAGGCACGAGTTGGAAAGAGGTGGTTCCGAAGCCTCAACGTGCCGAGATTCTTCGCAAAAACCATGATGAACCTACCGCAGGCCATTTAGGCATTTATAAGACCTACGGCCGTATTGCTCAGCAGTATTACTGGCCTAAACTTAAGGCGGATGTGACCCGTTACGTTAACCGTTGCGCGACGTGCCTAGCGCAGAAACCCGAGCAAAAACGCCCGGCCGGCTTGATGTGTCGTCACCCCGTGGTAGATAAGCCGTGGCAAATGATATCTATCGACATTGTAGGGCCGTTGCCCCGTTCAAAGAAAGGCTACGTGTATATTCTATCCGTGGCTGACTACTTTACTAAATTTATCCTTTTCTTCCCGTTGCGTACCGCCACCGCGACCGCGGTGACCCAGAAAATTGAGAACGACGTTTTCTTGCTCTTCGGAGCACCTCAGTACGTGTTGGTTGACAACGGCGTACAGTTTCGCAGTAGAGAATTCCGACAACTTACCGATACGTATAAATCACGAATTATCTTTAACGCACATTACCATGCGCAGGCCAACCCCGTAGAACGCGTTAATCGAGTATTAAAAACTATGCTAGCGTCGTACGTAAAAGACAACCACCGGGAGTATGATAAATATTTGTCGAAAGTCGCTTGCGCAGTGCGTACCGCAGTACACGAAGTCACCGGCATGACCCCATATTTCGCCAATTTCGGCAGAGAGATACAGTGAGAGGGGACGCGCGCCAATAACCCCGAAGAGGTAGATGTTTCGGAACAAATACGAATAGAGAGTCGTGAAGACTTGTTACGACGGACTCCCGCGTTAAGGTCGGTATATGAAGACATAGTCAAACGACTAGACGTGGCGTACAAAGCCTCCAAGGCGACATACGATTTGCGACGGCGCCCGGCTCAGTTTGCCGTTGGCGATACCGTCTGGCGACGAAATTACGTACTTTCCGATGCGGCGAAATATTTTAACGCCAAGTTGGCTCCGAAATTTGTAGGGTCGTTTTATATCAATCGGCAAGTTTCGCTTGCCACTTACGAGTTGTCCGACTAGACCGGTGCCCCGAAAGGCACGTGGCACGCGAAAGACCTAAAACCCAATCCCACGGACGTTTAGTCTTCTAGCGCCCGTTTTCCTTACCCCCCCCCCATGTTCTTTTGGAATGGTTGGTCGGAAGTGTGCATGGGAGTAAGATGTTCTATTGACCCGATTTTGACGAGCGCTAACCGCGCGTTTTTTTTTAACGGTTTCAATTTGGAACCCCAAACCCTCCTTCTCTATGTTCTATTTTTACCTTTCTTTTCCCCTTATCATTACTATCTACCGTGTCCCGGCGACAACTACCCAACCCCTTTGTTCTCTTTCTTTTTCTACCTTCCAAAACCGCACTGTTAGGCGACCGTCATGGACCCGGTGTTAAGGTCCAGTCGGCGTTTCGTGGCCGTCACCGCAGTGCGTGCCACACCCGTTTCGGGTCTGGTCGGTTACCTTTTTTTTGTTTTTGTTGTTTTGGTGGTCGATTATCGACGTGGTTTCGTTAACCCTTGTTGTGGCACTTCTATTTTGGGAGGGGCAGTGGAGCCGGATCGGCAAGACTGTCCCCAGTCTGCCTAGTCTTAGCCCGTTTGGTTCCCCGAGGGAGCCAGACACAAACCGTTTTGTGGACCCCTGGCGGGGTACCACTCCTTTGGGACAGCTAGTTTTTTTTGTCGCCCGTCTTCCGTGGTCCGGGGAGTGAGTGCTAGCCATCAGCGAACCGCCAGGTCCTACCCAATTTTCGTATTTTCACTGGCGTATCCAGTCTTTCTTCTTCCTCTTCTCTCTTCCCTCCTGTCGTACCCTATCTGGTGGCCAGTGTGCGTTATTCCTCTGGGGGTACAGCTATCGTATCAGCGGTTCCGGTCGTTGGAGTTCTCGTAGCGCCGCAGCCAAAATGCCCCGGTGATTTTAAGAGACTTCGGGGAACTCTCTTTCAAGTAAGGGGAGTGTCAGGTCATTTTGGTATTTTAAGTAGCCAACTAGGCTTTAGGGCAGCGTGCCCGTATGCTAAACCCTTTTAGTTACTTATTTGGCTCCATCGCCTAATTCTACAATAATGATTTTGCACATATTTGACCCCAAACGCAGTATTTCTCGTCAGTTGGAGCACCCCTTTGCTGCTACTTTGGCAGCCGGGTGTTATCACTCGCAAGAATTCCGAAGTTTCTAGAAATCATTCCGTTGAGGCGCTTCGCCATTGGCTGTCTTTGATACCGGAATTAATTTGTTTTGTGGAGCGCATCGCCATTGGCTGTCGAGAGTCACGTGGCAACGCCGTTTGGCTCACGCCACTTCAAGCGTCCTAACGCTTTTTGCTTTGGGAGTTCAGCTCTGGCCGTTGATCGAAGGAGGTCGCGTGTGGTTGTGTGAGTGGCACGTCTTTACGTCGAGGCGTAGGTGTGTGAAGGGCTTCTTGGGGCCAGTTCTGCGTTGGTGAGAAAGGGGGCTTTCCCCTTGCAACTCGCTGTTTCAAGGATCTTTCTAGGCAGGACGAAGTAGGCCTTTTTGTCGCTGTAGCGTGCTCTCAGGAGAGCGTCCTAACGTCGCCATCTTGGCGGATTCCAGCCCGTTTACCCCTAATGCCGTGTTTTGGCGATTGAGCTGCCACAGACTGCCGCCTTCTACCAAATGACTGCACGCCACTCTCATGGACCGTCTGGGGACTAAGGTATTTGTAATTGCAACCATTTAAACATAGTAACTGTCACTTGTGCGAGCGTTGGTGCTTTGTGCTCAACTTTATGTGGGCGGATGCATGCCCCTTGCTTGCTTGTCGCGGCTTTTAATGCCGGTTTGAGGCCACCATGCTGCAAGACGCTACTTTGGTAGCCTGCTAGTAAGTTCATGTGCGCGAGTTTCGCGTTTCATCGCCTAAATAGCTAAAGAACTCTGCGATCCTGATTTGGTGTTACGTTTGTGCTAATTTTTAATTCAGTAACGTTAGGTGCGCGAGCTTCGCTATATTGTACCGATTAATACCTATATAGAATTAACGCCTCGCCGTGCTGGGCCTGGCGCGCCCTAAGGTGTTCGAGTTTTTCTTTGTTTATGTTTGCGAGGGCTTTGTGCTTTGCTTCCTAGGTGTTAACCGCAGGTCGGCGACTGTTATCGCGCACTAACGCGCCCTTTTGCCGGAGCGCGTATTTCTCAACTGTACTCTAATATGTTCATTAGCATAGCGCGTCCATCAGCTGATGCTTAACGTAAGTAGTAACATAAGCTTGGCGGCACGATTTGTTGCCCAGATGTAATTAGCGATCAATAGACGCATATTTAGTTAAGGTACGTATTATTCCTATTCGACCTGTGCATGCTTTGTTTCAGATAGCGCCTTTTACAATTTAAAGATTGGTGTACGGCGAGACGTGAGAGATCAGAGCGTGCAGGTAGGTCCAGTGATTGCGCAGTCTCGGCCAAAGAGTCCCAATATTACCATTCCAGTACGAAATTGTTATTTGAGCTTGCAGCTCATGAGAATTCTTATCGACGGAGTATCTTGAATACTTCGCTCCCGTTTAACCGCCCAGGCCCGGTTATTCGAGTTAAGACAGGCTTGGTGGCGCCCTCATAATTTTGACGTACCCTATATATATGCCTCAACACGCTTGCCCAGAACGTATCGTGTGACTCACGCCCGACTCCCTGAGCGTTCCAGCCGTGGCCCTTTAGCCTGTTTCTAGCAAATCTCAGGGCAAGTGTGCCAGTTTTCCAGGACTGATTCCGTGGTGCGATGCTCACCTTGGGTGGGTGTCGTAAAGTTGTTTTAATACCGTAACAAGTCGGAAAGGAAATACTGTCAAGAAACTGCTTTTAGGCGCCATTTCTCCAATATGGCGCCGCGAGCGGCAAAAGTACAAGGTGGCAAAGTTGAAATTCGGAAAGAGCACATCGAAATATATAAAATTACCCATTTTCAAAACTCCCAGAAAACTTTTCAGGTAAAACTACCAAATGACTGTACTACAAAGTATGGTTATTAAAAGCTATATACAGTGTATAGGTGTTGTTCTGTGCTGTCAACGGTATCTGTCAGTTCTATTGAGTTCTGTCACACGTCACTGTTGTTTGAACTAAGTTACTATTAAAGTTCTCTAGTTTGAACCACGTGCGTGTTAGTTAACAGTGTTTTCGTTTCGAGGTTTCTGCTTTCTTTTTAATTGTTTAAAAACCAATCTTTTTTAAAGCGGATAAAATTAAATGACAGGATCCTTGTTTTTCCGAGTTGCCGTATGCTATTTGGAAAGTAACTAGAATTTGAATTTACCGCCACTTTCAGTAACTCAAAATGGCTGACGAGCTTGCTCGTATAAATATAGTACCTACCTTAAATGGAGCTATGATCATAATAATTGATTTTTTCTACTGACTATACAGAAAGCCCTAATTTTAGGAAATAAAACTGTCAATTTCCAACCAGCGGGAGCCAATTTTTATTAACTCCCTGGGGTAGCCAATATTTTTAAATCCCGAATTTGTGTTTATGTCTTCGCTTGTTATGCTCCACAGATTCGGACCTGGTTTTTTTATGTTCTTATTGATTTTATAGTTTTCCAGCTTCTGAGCTTCGGGTTCCTCCTATTTGCTGCTCTATGAATTTGCACTTCCATTCCCAGGATTGATTATTTTTCTTAACGACTTCATTTTTTATTTTTCTGTTAGCTCTTAGTACTCTTGGCGTCTCACAGCGTCCTCCTTCTGAAGGAAGTTTTTGTAGACTTCTTTCTTTTCTTTAATTTGTTGCTCTAGTTCTTCATCCCCCCATTTAGGTTTATTTTCCGTTTGTAGAGTTTCTATACTCATTTGCTGCTTCCCTAATACAAGCTTTTATATGTTCATATTCTTCTTCTGTTGTTTCTTCAGCTTCAATCAATTTTTGTTCCAGCCTTGTTTAGAATAAGTATTTAGTGCTATTGTATTCGAAGCTTTTTATGTTGTACCTTGTATCATTACTGGTGTCTTCTCCTTGCATGCCCACTATTTTATTATTTCTTTGTTTTCCAACTCGTTCACTTAGGTCTCTTCCTATAACGATTTCATGGCCATGAGGGATTTTATCTATAATGTTTCTTAGGTCATCTTCAAAGTTATCTTTTATTTGAACTGCAGCGTCGTTATTTGGCACATAGACACCGAGGATTGTTATAAATCTTCCCCTCGTTTGGATCGTTATTTTTAATTATGCGTTCGTTGATTGGTTCCCAAGATTTAATATATCTTTTTAGTTTCTTGTGTATTAGTATGGATACTCCAGCTTTCGCACTCTCGTGTTGCTAAACTCCTGTATATAAGTGTATAAAAACTTTGGTATTTTCAACTCCACTTCCTTTTTTCTGTTTCGGAGAGGATCGCGATATCGATGTTCCGTTGAATAAGTGCTAAGGTGATTTCTTTCTCTTTATTCCTTATACCTTGTATGTTCCATATACCTAAATTCATAGCTGAATTTCGTTTACTATATCCGTCCGACATCCGAGGCGTATTTCTACTGGGTGTTTTAACAATATACCAAAGGTATGTTCTTAAAGGTATAGGGTTGTTAGCCCCAAGTCCAACCCCCTGAATGAATACATTATATTATACTAGCAGTCCAGTGAGACAAATGTCTCATTTAACGCGCCTTCAAACCTCGATCGGTTAGGCAACCACCCAGACCTGGAAGGTGTCAAAGTGGTTGCCTAACCCGATCGACGTTTTAAGGCGCAGAGGGTCGCAGTTTTATTTAATACGCGTTCTATTTGAAGAACGGTCTTTTTTGTGACTTCTCGAAAACCGGAAGTGTCACGTGACTGAAATTCGGTTCCTGAGCTGACATGACCATTCCAAACATATAACTTTAATAACTTTTTTCTCTATCTCATACGGTTTGGCTGCTGAAACAGCGTCCCGGACGGATCAGCGTCCCAGACAGACAAGTCTATTAGATAAAGGATTGTTATGATACATGATATGGACAGAGATCATAATAAAGGAATGTTGAAAATTGAACGAATAAATTTGGACAGTTACAGAAATTGAGTCTTAATAGATATAAAATTTTAACATTAATTAATGAAAATCAACTCTGGTTGCATTATTCATTGGGATTCATAAAATACTGGTAGACTGATTTGAATGCATTGAAATTAATAATTAAGGAAATTAAATTCAAACTAAGGTTACATCGACAATTGTGTTTGTTAAGAAAATGATGTATTGTTATTATTATTTAAATTAATTAAATAGTGTGCATAAATAATGGTTACTAGGAGATAAAAAAAATTTGTTTATAAAAACAGTTACCAAATAAGTACTCATAAATGCAGATGTAATAAAATTTATGGAAAATTAAATATTGAAAATTAAATGGAATTTCTGCATAAATTATTTAAATAAAATATGGTATTGTGAATAGTAACACCAAAAGCAAAGAAAAACAGTTATTGTAATATTGGTTTACAAAAATTAATAATCATCGATGGAAAATGGATTTATTGTATTAAACTACAAATAATAAGAAGTAATTTCATATTGGTTGTGTGAAGAATTGGATCGATATTTAGTACATCGAGTTTGAGCCGTCAGCGTACTTGAAATAAATCGAACAAAGTTAATATTTGAAAATATAACAGAAAGAGAGTAACTTACCAGGATAATAGATAGTGTGAAGAGCAGATTTAGGGGGTTGCCAGTACCAGATAGCAGGATTGTGGACTGCAGCAGTAACCAGGACGAGGTTTTGGAGGCAGATGAGTTGTTTGGACGTGAACGAGCAAGTAGGATGTTGACGGGAATTGTATTGATGGTACAGGCATACAAGAGGAGCCAATAGCTGTGATGGTTGTACCAGAAAGAGCAGTAGCAGCTAGGAAAAGTGTTCTTTTTCAGTAACTTGCAGGGCTAAATGTAGGAGCTTGTTCTGACGTCTGACACTAGTAGAAGCAGGAGTTTGGAGATTGCATCAGTTGACAGGACCAAGGAAGGTTTAGCTGTTGGGTGTTTTGGATGTTGTAATCTGTTCAAGAAAGGCGTTAGTGGTGAGTGTTGTTCGTGGTAACGACATAAGCAATAGAAAACAGGTTTGTTAGATTAAGTTGACATTGAAGTTTTGAATACTGTCAATTTTGAAAGTAATTAACAAAAACTGAAGCAATAATTATCGAAAAAAGTCAATAAATAGTAAACGTCAAATGTAAAAGCACAAGTGTCAGTATACCTTAGTGTAGAAAATTTGAAAAGTAAACTTTGACATTTAAACATTAAATTAATTCAAAGAATTTGAGGTTATAAAGTTTCATTGCTACAGTAAATAGCATACTAGATTTGATGAACCCAGCCCAAAGAGATAATAGATCTTGATTATATTAAATATCATTGAAATATAAAAGAAATACTTTGAAGGCATAGTTTTCTTAATAGGGGCTATATAGCAATATATTGTTATGATACAACTACTCTATTTGTTATAGCGGTTAAATAAAAATAAAGATAATGATAAATTTAGAAGATCAATACAACCAAATGTTGAGGGGTTTTAAATAAGATGGGTATTAATTTTAAAATAATTGGGAAATACTAAAATTGAGACAATTATTAATGTAGATGTGACAATAAAATAAAAATTGAATATTTAATTTTGATGGTTGAGGTCAACCATGATAAAAAGTGTAAACCAAGGTTATATTGACAATTATGCTTGATTTAATAATAACGGATAGTTTTATTAAAAGGCCGCCGAAACGACTTTTTAAAAAACGTTTATTTTTATTTTACAATGAAATATAACATTGGAAGCACACAGCTAGCCGCCGGACAATTTCTTACATCTAGCTATGATACGAACACAATGGAACTTATCGACTGACTGGAGCTTAACTTAGAAGTGCAAGCTACTAGTATATATACTATGCCTAATCAGCTAAGATAAGCGTTATCTCTAAAAGGGAGCGTGAGACAGGAAGCCACGTGCGTTCAAGGTTGCAGACTTGCAGTTCATTATAAAGAAGCTATTATTGTTCAAGGTTGCAAGCTTGCAGTTTTACACAGGAGACCATTGTCTATTCATAATATAACACGTCCGCCGATAAAATGTTCAATAGCGGTATTCAAATATGCCTCTATTGAACTTACAAAAAAAAGAAAAGAAAATTAAACTTATGCATTTACGTTATCTGGTTCAAAATCTTTATTTAGAAATCTAATAAGTTTAATCTTCATTGTGTTTCTATTATAATACAAATACAATATAAAAATTATTAACATAAGAATAGTACACAGAGTAAATATAATTGCAGACACACTTAAATTATCAGATTTAATAAAATTAACAGGTTTTAACAAATTTTCATATTTATTAAGCTTAATTCGGTCCTCAACCAATTTCTGGGTGTCAACTGGTATCAAGTCAATCTTCGAGACATTTATGAATTCGATTCAGGAATTATTAAGCGGTCAATGTTTGAAACTTTTAAATTAGCAATTTTATTTAAGGTTCTTTTATACTGAATAATAAAATAGCAATACGATTTTCATTAAATTGTTTCTAAGTGTATCATAACGAATAAAATAGGAATATCATATATATTTCTAATAAGCGTCTATTTGCTTTATTTAAGAACTACATTGCCTAAATTTAAAGAATATAGTTCTGGATTACATTTTAAAATATTTACAATATTATATCGCCGTGTATGATTGAATATTCAATCAAGATACAGACGATGAAGGTAATAAGTCTGAATAGGGTAGTAATTCATTAGCATGGCGTCTAATGTTGGACGATCCATTATGCGGTGTTAACTCGTATATGTCATGTTCTAAAATTTGGGATATTGTATATGGTCCTATAAATTTTGGTTCATCTTTACTTCTGGAATTTGTTTTAACAAATACTTTTTCATTTAATTGAAATGTTTTATTTTTCCGGGTTGGGTTTAATTTTAAATTTCGTTTTTCTTTACTATCAATTTGCTTGCCTTGCAATATTTCGTAAATTTTTTTCATGCGGATTTTGTGACCAGATAAATAAACATGATAGTAGGTTTTTGTATAGTTTAAATCGAACTGATTTCTACATTCAGTATGACCAAATACAATCTCAAAAGGGGTCAAATTGAGATTAGAGTGTATCGTATGATTGTATGCAAGAATACAATATTGAATTTTGTTTTGTTCAGGTACATCCGTCAATAGTCGATAGTGTTCAATTATTGTCGAATGTAGTCGTTCAATTGGGGAGTTGGATTGATGGTGATGTGGGGTTGTCGTATGCAACTGGATTTTATGTAAAGCTATGAAGTCTTTTAAAATATTTTTGTTAAATTCTCCATCAGCTATAATGATATTTGGTGTAGTAAAAGTACACATATAATTAAGTAGTTGTTCAATGACGTCTGTTAAATTTCGAGATTTAATATAGTATGCTTGGGCGAATTTGGAAAATGAATCTATTATTGTTAAATAACTTCTCTTACCTATCTGAAAAATATCCAAGTGTATAGTATGAAATGGTTGGTTTTGTGTAGGAGTAAGCTGTAAGGGCTGTTTAATTGGGTTTCTATTGTACTTTTGCGCTTTACAAATATGACAATTATTAATATAGTCAGTGACATCTTTATTAATTGATTTCCAATAATATTTTCTTTTTATATGTTCAATTGTTTCATTGATACCACGGTGATTGGTTTTGCCTAGGTGGTAATTTTGGATTTGATATTGACGATCTTGTGGACTTAGAACGTAAGTCACTTGTGACATACATCGATGAAATTTGGGTGTATTATCGTTAATTATGTTTTGCAGAAAATTTGAAAAATCTAAACAAAGTTCGTCGTTAGGAAAATAACAATCGTAATGTGTTCTAGGTTCACAATGTTCAATTAATAGCCTGTTAAATACGTCAATTTTATTTGTATTATTTAGGGATACAGAATAATGTGTAATTCCGTCGTATTTAGTGATTCCGATATCTCGTGGTAGTTGAGAAATTACAAATTCAATTTGCTTTTTAAATTGTTGTAGAGGTTTTTCGGCAATATCTATTACGGGGGTAGATGATTGTTGCGAATGTATTGTTTCGACATAGGATTTATTATCGTCGTTATTTGGTGGTCTTATTTGGATGTCGGATATAACTTTTACTTTAGGCGTTTTTGATTTTGGTGGTCCGATGGTCGGTACCGAAAAAAAGTCTTGTATGTCGGGGGTGCTTGCCCTACTTGCTATTAAGCTTTCGTTACCTTGTATTGGTATTGGTGTATGAAGTCTATCGGGTGTTTCCAAAGTCATGGGGTGAATTTGAACACGTGATAGAGCGTCGGCAACTTTATTTAATTTGCCTGGTAGATAGTTTACGGTGAAGTCGTATTCTTCTAATTTAAGTGCCCAACGAGTTAATTTGGAATTTGGTTCTTTTAAATTGTTGAGCCAAACAAGCGGTCTATGATCGGTGTACAATTTAAATTTTACTCCATACAGATATGGACGAAATTGCTTGGTTGCCCAAACTATGGCTAGGAGTTCTCGTTCAATTGTAGTATAATTTTGTTCTGCATTATTAAGGGTTCTGGAGGCATAACAGGTGGGTTTACCATCTTGGGATAATACCGCGCCTATCGCAAATTTAGATGCATCGGTAGTCAGTTCGAAAGGTTTTTCAAAATCAGGATATTGAAGTACTGGTTCATTCATTAAAATTTGTTTGCAATACTCAAAGTTCTTCAAAAATTCAGGGGTGTGTACAATTTTATTTTCTTTCTTTAAACATACGGTTAAAAATTTAGTTATTTTGGCAAAGTCTTTGACAAATTTTCTATAATAGCCAAATAGTCCTAAGAATGATTTTATCTCGGTTCTTGTTTTAGGTGCTGGGAAATTTTTGATTGCTGATATTTTAGATGGATCTGGTTTTATTCCTTCTGAAGTAACTATATGACCTAAATATTTTACAGATTTATGTAAAAATTCCGATTTATCTAACTGAATCTTTACATTAGCATCTCTACATTTTTGAAATACATTTTTTAAACGTTGCATGTGTTCTTGAAGAGAACTTCCGAAAATTATAATGTCGTCTAGGTAAACTAGGCACTGTGTTGGAGTGAGTCCAATTAAGGCTGTATTTATCATCCTTTGGAAGGATGCAGGACTGTTACGTAAACCCATAGCCATTCTTTTAAACTGAAAATGGCCTTCTTCGGTCGAAAAAGCGGTTTTTTCGCGATCTTTCTTTTCGATTTCTATCTGGTGGAAACCAGAGGCAAGATCCAATGTTGTAAAGTATTTGGCTCTGCCAAGATTGTCTAATACAGTTTCTATACGGGGCAATGGATATTTATCTTCAATAGTTTGTTCATTTAACTTTCGATAGTCAACTACAATGCGCCATTTTTGTTTTCCGGAGGCGTCTAACTTTTTTGGGACGACCCAAATAGGAAAATTATACGGTGATTCCGATGGCTCTATAATATCTTCGTTTAACATTTTCTTTATTTGCCTTTTGACTTCTTCGCGATGAATATGGGGATAACGGTATGTTTTCGTAAATATAGGTGCATTGGTTTTAGTCCTAATGTGGTGTTTTGTCAAATTCGTAACGGATAAAGGTATTTCGGGAGAGTAAAATACATCTCTGTATTGAAAACATAAATTAGTCAAAAGAGTTTTTTCGTCTTCGTTTAAATGGTCTAGTCTTAAATTGTTTTTTAAATTATTATTTAAAATACTTCTGGTGTTTGGAGTTTTTATATTAAAGTTGTTAAGTCTGATAGGTTGATTTTTGCTATCGGGTTCATAGTCTTCTAAAAATAATGGATTATAAATATTTATTTCTTGTGTTTCGTTTGAAGTATTAATTACACTGGTTTTAAACCAATTATTGTGTAATTTCACTAATGCTGAAGGCATAATTACTTTTTCATTAAATTTTAGTTTTGGAGCTATTTTAGTTCCATTCTTTCCTACTGCTGGTAAATTTACAAAACATTCTGTACGCGGAGGTACTACAAGTTTTCTGACAAAATCTGAGTTTTTAAATTTGGAAAAATTACATTCGTTACGTTTTTGAATTTCCTGTTTAGTTTTTGATGGGTTATAATAGAACGGTATTACTGTTTTTTCTGTTTGAATGTGCATCCATTTATAATCTATTCGTGCGGATAATTTTGAAAGTAAATCGGATCCAATAAGTCCTACATAGTCTTGGTGAAAATTGAATAAATAACACGTATGTGTTCCGTTTTTATAAAAAAGATTAGGAATGGGTAAATCTGCAATTAAGTTATGTTGAGAAATTCCATGAGATGTAACTATCTCAAATTCTGTTTCATAAATATAATTTGGAAAATGTTGTTGTACAAATTCTGGGGAAATTATTGTTTGTGAGCTACCTGTATCAATTAATAATTTATCGCCGGTGGCGGGAATTATAATATAAGGAAGGTTTGATTTTGGATTTATATTAAAAGTTAAAATATTTTTTTCCGAGGCTCTTAATGAAAATTTACAGTATCGTTTGGATCTGGATATTCGAAATAATCGTAAGTATAGTCTAAATCTTGTGATTCGTAATTTTCAGTTGTATCTTGAAAATTGTCAGGGTCAAAATATTCCTGAAGGTTTTCGTTAAAATTTTCTGGAGTTGAAAATTCTCCATTTTCAAATAAATCTTCGGTTAAGTCTTCATATTCATCCGGAGGTTTTTCTTGATGGTAATTTAAATGATTAAAATTTCTATTAACATTTTGAGAGTTTGCTCGATATTTATTAGGGAAATTTGATTGTTGAGTAGCTGGTCTTTTTATAGTGCTAAAGTCCATAGGTTCTGGTTTATTTGTTGGCGAAAAATTTGGTTTAGGTGCAAATGCATTAAAGCTTGAATTTTGAGTTATTCTAGAATTATTAGGATTGTTAAAATTCGTTGGACTTTTAAAATAGTTGGGATTTTGATTAAAATTACTTTTAGGATTTTGGTTAAAATTACTTCTAGGATTTTGGTTAAAATTACTTCGATTTTGTTGGAATGGTCTTTGCATAAAATTTGGGTTATTAAATTTAGGTTCATATGAATTTCGTGTTTGAATATTGGAAGTTAAATTTGGTTTGTTTAATTTTTGACTTTGAAAATTATTTTGATTTTGAGAATATCTGATATCAATTTCTTCTTTTACTATGCTTAAGGCTTGTTCTAGTGAAGTTGGGTTTCTACTTCTTACGAAGCTTCCTAAATTTTCATTTAGTCCACTTGTAAAAGTGCGAAGTGCTAAATCTTTGTTAGCCTTTAATTTATAAGTGATAATATCTTTTGATTCTTGACTCAGAGAAACTTTTGAATTATAAATAGCTAAATGAGTTCTAACTTTATTGAAAAATTCTATGGGAGAGTCTTTATTCTGTTTTAATTTAGTTAAATCAATTAAGAGATTCAATTCTGACCTTTGGTCGCCAAAATTTTCAATTAAGACATTTTTTAAGTCTTTCCAAGTATCATACTCGTAACCTGTGATTACTTCTAACGCTTGACCTTTTAATTTATTCCTTATCGAATTTAAAATTACTTGGTTGATATAATCGTTTAAATTTTCTGTACAAAATTTAGTTGCAATGATTTCTGCGGATCTGATAAATTCCGAAAGAGTGGCTTGATTACCATCATATGTGGGAATTTCATTTAATAAAGCTACATTAAAATGTGGGGGAAACAATGATGCGTTTTGATCAACCATATTTGTTGTAACAACCCAAAATTATTTAAAAATAAAATTCTAGGGATAGAATTCCTTGGTGAGCGTGATCGATCTCGTGACATAAAATTTTTACAATTGTTTCAAAATATAATTTTTTTTTACATAAAAATTTTGTAATTGTTAAAAAAAATAAATTTCTAGGTGTTTTTACTTAAGATTCTCTTTTGTAGACAAAAATTAATTTTACTTTATTTGTTTCACTTGATTTTTAATTTTTATTTATGTTAGTAAACAGTTTAATGACTAGGGGATGTTTAACAGGGGGGTAGGTATCCTACGCGCAAGAACGCAAGCACAAATGCAAATTAAGCACACCTATTATGTGCAGCAATTGGTCTGGCTTACTACGTTCTGCCTAATATTATAAATAAATATTAGAACTATGTTAGTATAATTTTTAAAACTTTATATTAGTTAACTTTGTTGTTTTAGGCGAACGCTTTAATAATTATCACTTTTGAAAATTATATTACGTTACTTTGTTGCCTTTGAAATTTTTACTTTGTTGTTTAGGCGAACGCTTTAATAATTATTACTTTTGAAAATTATATTACGTTACTTTGTTGCCTTTAAAATTAATTATTTTGCTTTTTCTTTAAAACTTAAAAATGATTACTTAGGCGAACGCTTTAATAGTCGTTACTTTGTTGCCTTTAAAATATACCTTTGCTTTTTCTCTAAAGCTTGAAAATTATTATTTTTAAAAATATACCTTTGCTTTTTCTCTAAAGCTTGAAAATTATTATAAAAATATGCACTTACATTGTGCGTTATAATTGACGAACGGCGTGCGATCAAGCTACGTCCTGTTGTCTTCAAAAAGGATGCGTCGATCCTATTGATGTCGGCTGGCCTGCACAGAGGTCCTGAAGTCCGACTTGGATAGTCCAGCTTTGCGCTAGAGCGTTATCCAAAAGTTGTCCTGGGGTCGTCGTTGTTGACGTTGCCAATACCAGAGACTGATCCCAATGATCAAGATGGTCCCAATGACCAGATGGTTCCAATAACCACGGAGGAGCAGGAGCTGGGTCGACGGGCGCTTCTCACGATCGGGCGATGTTTGTCCCTGTTGGAGATGTCCGAAGATCCGCTGGGTGGTAGGTTTCGATTTGTGGCAAAGAGCTGAACCTCAAGGAAAGTTGCTGGTCGACTCGATGTTTGTAGTTTTCCAGGTTTTCCTCCACAAATCCGAACGACTGCGCCAGTTTTATTAAAAGGCCGCCGAAACGACTTTTTAAAAAACGTTTATTTTTATTTTACAATGAAATATAACATTGGAAGCACACAGCTAGCCGCCGGACAATTTCTTACATCTAGCTATGATACGAACACAATGGAACTTATCGACTGACTGGAGCTTAACTTAGAAGTGCAAGCTACTAGTATATATACTATGCCTAATCAGCTAAGATAAGCGTTATCTCTAAAAGGGAGCGTGAGACAGGAAGCCACGTGCGTTCAAGGTTGCAGACTTGCAGTTCATTATAAAGAAGCTATTATTGTTCAAGGTTGCAAGCTTGCAGTTTTACACAGGAGACCATTGTCTATTCATAATATAACAGGATTGTAACATGTAATAGTTAGGACATTTTATATTTTAAGAGGGCAGTAATAATAGTAACCATCAGAGATAAGTTTTTTTGATTTGCAGTTATAATAACAACTTATATAAAAATGTACACAGAATTTTGAAAAACTCATTTCGATAATAAAAAAAATAGAAATTATGCCTTATTTTATATGAATGTTTGGTAAAATATAAATAAAGAGGCTATTAACAAATCTACGGGGTGAAAATATGAAAATATAATGTTGAAATAATAAAACGTTACAATCGGTGAAGAGATTGTGCAATACAGTTAATAAAATACAAATAACAAGAAGAATTGGATGGATTTGGATTTAATGGTTCATGTAAGATATAATTAATATTAATTAGTGACATTGGTGGTTGTTTGGAAAACGGGACGATCGTTTAGAAGGAAGTTGATGGGAGGATCTGCTTGATTTGGACAGTTTCTGTGGGTAGTTCGGGATCCAAAGTAATAGCTGAAGAATAAAGAAGATTAGTTTGGAATCATCTATAATACTGAAACTTACCAGGAGTCTATTGGCGTGGCAGTAACATTAATTAAAGGAGCAGGATCAGATTCTACGGACAGTTGGAGTTTTGACAGGTTAGATGTGTTTTGAAGGGTGACAGAGCGATGTAGTTTTGGCTATTGGAGGAGTAAGCTGTCGTAGTTGCTGACTGTAAGAATCAGGAGCTGTGGACATTGAGAGCTGTCATATTTGGATAATTGCAGTGACAACTTGAAAAGTGGTCAGGTTTGTTTTAGTTAATTGATATAAAAGAAGGTTAAATAACAAACAATAAAAAGAAAGAGTGAAATAAACAGAATACAGTACTTACTTTGTGAATTGATGTGTCATTGTAAAGGATAGTTGTCAATTCTTGGTTTAATTAAATTTGAAAGTCAAGCTGACAGTTAATGTCATTTAGCATTCATAAAAGCACGATTAAGAGTTAAATTTCAATTAATAGATAACTAGATTGGCGAACCCGACCCTGAGTGTCTCAATATTAATATTTAGTTAAAAGTAAAATTGATTTGAACAGAAATAGTAGGGCAAATACTAATTAAAATAGGTATATTAAGCATTGAGTCGTTGCATAAGTAATAGCTAGTCAAAAGTGGAGCTATCACTACAATATATTGCAATGGTATTTAGCCCTCTACTCAGCTCTGGTAGCAATGCAAAGAAATTAAAAATAATGTCACTAAAGCACAGAGTTGAGGTAATGCATACAACTGAGAAATTCCGTATAATTTATCAAATCGTAACCACAATGGCTAAACTTGGCCATTAACATTGAAAGTAATTGAATTAATAGAAAAATATTGAAGCTCAATTTTCATGTATTGGAGTCAGTAAAATAATTTTAAACATAATATAAAAGGTTTGGGCAATGTAGAAACCGAACCTAAATTTGTTAAAACTGGCACAATAGTTCAAAATATGCACAGCTTAAAATGAAGCGTTAGCTATTAAAATAATAATTACATAAAGACGTGTGTTATGAGCTTTTTAAAATAAGGTAAGAGAAAAGGATAAATGAATGGAACTTAGCCTAGTTGGCGAAGGCCCTGGCTGGCATTGTAGAGGTATGCGGTTCAAATCCGCTGGGATCCCACAGGGACCAATAAGAATAAAAGGAGAAACAAATGAAATCAAATTATTCTTGACATGCCAGTTTTTGCTCTACCAATTTATTAAGTTTTCTCATATTAAACATAAAAATATAGTTTAAAATATCACCAGTGTGTAGAGACATTTGTGCTGCATCCGTGAGAGTAAAGGTGGCGATTTCCACGCTATAAAATTAATTTTCGTCGGCCACCTCCTCCGATTCCAACGGCAGTCGTCCCAGCATCCAGAGCAGGAGTTCTGCGGCTTTCCAGAGGCTGATATAGGGTACCAGCAGGTCCGACCAAGGTCTACAAGATTCCGCACATCCGTCTCAGCATCAAGGGGGCTCAACAAACAGCGCAGGCACCATAGAAGAGGTTTCGAGGCAGCATCCGAAAGAAAGTAAGGTTAGTGCATTTGCCAAAACTAACTGGCGCAAAAAGCAGGGAAAGTGATACCTTACCTAAAACACGAGCTGCGAAACCGTAATCCAACTTTGTTCCTGTCCATGAGCAGCTACGTCTTCAGGATTTACATTTTAAGTCCAAATTTTTAGGTTAAGAATAACAGTTGCATGGAAGCGTCCTTTTGGAACAAGTTAATCGCTGTTGTAGCCTGGCAAACAAAAGAGCTTAGTGACGCCGATTGAAGGCGCGAAATTAAAAACTTACCTGATCAAATTGCTCATTAAAACCTTTTAACAATTCATTTCAAAACGCAGGCGGACAGCGTATGTTGAATTATGTGGGTCAGTTTATCTGTCAGTTTATTTGCACCGGCGCAGTATGGTTCAAATTGAATTTCCAAATCACATTTGCAGTGGCGTCCGAGCCAGTTTTTAAAATTCGATTGAAATTGGGAACCCAAGACCTGAGATTTTGAGTTTCATGTGTACTTTATTTGAGCTAGCAATTTATTATTAACAGATGGATGCATTATCAATATAGGGCAATCTACTATAGCGAATATTATAAATTGGCGAACCCAGAAATTAATCAGTCGAAGTTTGATTTTTACAAAATAAAAAATGTTGTTTGGTGGACTTTTGATTGAATTTATGTATGAATCATATTACAACAATATCTCATAAGCCATTGCAATATATATATATATATATATATATATATATATATGTTTTCTGCACAAGTCGAGATCTTTTAGTGATAAATAGTATACAAGTGGAGATCCGTTTGAACAAGTCGAGATCCAAATTGGATCTCGCCTTGTTTCTATGTGTATCTCGTGTTTTTCCAATTAATCCAAGTGTGGGTAGTGTGCCTCTAAATTTTTGTTCGGATCTCATTTTGCCCATTTTTATCAATTTTTATACAGAAATAGTTCAACCAAATGCGCTAAAGGGGGCGCTCCACAAGTTATACAGTATTTGACATTTTATGCATAACCTGAGATCCTGCATAGTTGGCAACGTCGCGTCGCTATTTATATCTTGCACGAATGAGCCAAGGCGAGTATTTCCTAGTGATGGGTAAACACGGAATATTTTAAAATATTTAAGTTGCATTTTATTAATGTTTGTTTCAATTTATTTTTATGGGAGACTTTGAGCAACAACATGTCTACATATACACAAACAAACCAATAGTTTTGTGGAGGTATGTCGATGATGTATTTGCAATTTGGCCATTTAGTATTGATGATATATTTCTTGAACATATTGACAATAAAAAATATCAAATTCACATTAGAAGCATAACAAAACAATCAATCAATTTGGTCTGATACACTAATGACGCGAACAACAAATACTTTTGAAACATCAGCATACCGCAAGAAAACCAACACCAATAGGTTCTTACATTTTAACTCCAACCATCACAAAAACACAAAGAGAGATGTACAAAGCCTTTACGATAAAGCCAAGGTTGTTTGATCTAATAATGAAATCTTCAAAATAAAGAAAAAATTTATTACACATGCTTTAAATGATAACGGTTATTCCGAGACTCTTGTTCGGAACATTTTTGATATACGAAACAATAACACGCATGTACAGAAAAATTATACTCCAAAATACAACACTCTTACTATACCTTATATTCCAGGCATGTCTGATAAAATTAAACGAATTGGAAATATATTTAGTTAGGACGGTATTCAGAACTATGAATACCTTACAAAAACGAAACCGTTCAACGAAGAACAACATTCAAAGAAATGCATGTACATATAATAGAACTTTTATCAAATGTTTTTGAAAGAAATCCTCAAACACGTCAATTTTTATTTTAAATAAGACATATTTTGCTGTAGTTGTTACTTTTAGATTGTCTTTTGTTTTTGAGTTATGACGTTAGCGATACTTTTTTTAATGGAAACCCTAAATTTTTATGATGGGTTTGGACAGAGCATGAAATTCTAAGACTAAATACGCTAAAAAAGTATGATATGTACTCTATTTTGAAATTTTCGAGAACATCATACAGCACACAACAAAAACATATAAACAAACTATGAAGAACTGTCATAATTTTAGGACAAAGTCATTGTTTCAGGGCTACTTGATTTTTATTCGAGTTTTGAATTAATACTTTAAAGCGATGTTCTCGAAAATTTCAGTATTCCGTGTGAATGCAAGAAATACTATATCGGTGAAACAGCAAGGCCTTTAGAAGTTAGGATTAAAGAACACCAAAATTTGATTAAGAAATACCAGATTGACATATCTAAAATAGCAGAACATGCTTAGAATAACAACCACAAAATACATTGGCCTAACACAAAGATGTTATTTAAGGAATCGATATTAACTTGACGTGAAATTAAAGAAGCTGCGTATATTTTACTGAACAAAGACGAATGCTTGTCCACACGCAATCAGTTGATTTAAGTAATGGTTGGCTATCCATTCTTAAAGATGTAATCAAGTAGGCGGCTGTCAGTCTCACACTGTTTTATTGGAGAGGTTAGTTGCACTCTGCTAGACCTCCAATAAAATAAGCTAAGCTCTCATAGTTAATTTAACAGTTAATTGTTGTAAATGGCAGTAGATTTGTCTTTCGAAACGTTCATGTTCTAATATTGTTATTTTGTGGTGTGGCAAAATACGTAAAAAGGTAGCATGATTACTATTAATATTATGTTATATGTACCTATACAACGGAACATTCGAATTTCGGATTATTTTTAGTAGATTCAACCATTTTTGGAAACTTTTCAATTGAAATCGAAAGCTTAAAAATGTGCATTGAGGCGTATTTTGTTCCAGAGTGCCTTTAATCAAAGAGGACACTCGATAACCTTTTTATTACTATACGATTTAAACAAAATTAATAGTTGGCTGTTGGAGATCATGCTATTTGGTAGCAATTTCAAATATTTTTTTCGCTTTTGGTTAAACTGGAAGTACACTATGCATTTTTTTGGTTATATTTTTAAATTCTTCATCTTTTTCTCTTGTATGTATAGAATTTCAGTGGGATTCTATAAAAAGTTTTTCCCAACATCGCGTCTAAGGATTGGTAATTTTATTCGGTTATATAGACAGCAAGCACCGTCGATCCAAGAAATTGCTCAACATGTTCACAGTTTTGTACACCACACGCCTCTAATTTCTTTCGGAGTTCTTGGATGGTTTCTTTGCCTTTCTCATAGGGTGATAACTGGGCACATCTGATTTTATTTTCTAAATAATCTAGATTAAAATAGAAAAAATCCGAAGATGTGAGATCAGGTGATCTTGGAGGCAATTTCACAGGCCCATTGTTTGCAAGCAAACGGCCATTAACGCATCATTGGGGTATTCCCAAACAATAAAGGCGGAACGGACGCGCAGTGAAATCGTACCGGTAAAATCTCATAAACGGGACGATCGCACCTGATTTTTGCAAAGTGGTAGTATAACATAGTAAAAGAGAAGTAAGCAAAAAAAAAATCGGAAATCTCAGTTGAAAACAATACGAAATAAATGGACGTGAGTACGTGTAAGTGTATTGCAGCGTAAGCCACGCTGAGAGGCGACCTTATCGAATTTAAAGAATTTGAAGTAACCACATAAAGATGTTTAGGAGATGAACAAAAAAGAAAAAGGACAGGGAGCTAGATAACATC
Source organism: Agriotes lineatus (assembly GCA_940337035.1). Taxonomy (NCBI): domain Eukaryota; kingdom Metazoa; phylum Arthropoda; class Insecta; order Coleoptera; family Elateridae; genus Agriotes; species Agriotes lineatus. The sequence goes on along the minus strand of CALNHX010000987.1, from coordinate 88,297 downwards.
ACGGCAAAGAAAATTTTCGGAAGGAGAAAAAAATAATCAGGTACCCAGACCAAAATAGACAACCAAACCAGGAAAATGAAGTAAACATGGGCGATTGAGAAGTTGTAAAACTATGATGAAGGAAATTATGGAACAAATATAAAAAATACGTAAAAAAATAAAAAATTAAGAGATGAAATCAGGAAAAAGGAGCTGAGACGGAAAAAATTAAAATTGCAATTAGCAGAGAGGATAGAAAAGTTAGAGGCAGTATTAAACCATTTCCTAAGCAGGGAAGTAGGAATACAAACAAATGTTAAAAATGTGAACATCATAGGCAAAAGAAAAACAGGGGGAAATAATTAGTATAGAGATGGAATCCTAAGACAAAGAACAACAGGTTATATAAGATAAAAATGATCCCAAGGGAAAGAAGAATACATCGATCATGAAATGACGTTAGTAGAAAGAAACATGCAAGCGTAAGTCAGAAAAATAGAAAGAGAAGAGCAAAAGGAAAACAAATCAAAGTAGGGTAAGAAGATAACAATGAATGGGCCCTATTTGAAGAAATAATAAGAATAATAAGAAACTTTCTTATTGGAAGTGAATATTTCTTTACCGGAAACCTTCCAAATGAACATTTTTCAAAGTGAAGCTTTCGAGGCTGCGCATAACTAGCATTTCCATTTGGACAAAATAAAAAATAATAGTTATTTATATATTAAGAGCATAATGGCCAGATCATAGCACACGGTACATACAAAGTTTTATTTTAGTTTGGTTATCGAAATGGACAAAAATTAATAATTGGGTATTTTGGGCACAGGCTGGTTCTGTGTATTTTTGGTGTGCTTTGATTTCTTTGTAGGTTGTTGATATTGCTATATTAGATTGTTGGATTGTTGATATCTGTTTTACTGATTACCATTTTATAGACTTTCGGGCCATAAAAGCCATATTCCGCCTGCTGTCGAGGGCCAGTAAACAAGGTTGTGGATAATAAATTAAATTAAATGAGGAGCATCCGTGCAAAACCGGCTATATCCATTTTCGTAAAATATTGGGAAAATGGCAAAAATTTCCCATTTCCTGGCCTTTACAGATAAAAAAATGCACTTTTATGTCTTGTGGGCATTAATGTACTTGATTGATGGGACATATTTTCATTTTCAAAAACGTTTGCTTCAAAATCCTTTAATAAATGTCGAAAAAAACTTTATTTTTCAAAAATAATGACAAAATATATCTATAAACTACAAAATAACGCACATTCTTAGTTAAAAAAATTAATCAGAATAAAAAAGTTAACTTATATTACTACGGCAGGCTCTTCATAATGGCAATCAGATATAGCCAGGTTTGCTGAAAAAACGTGGATTTGGCCGATTTTGCTCTAAAACCTGCTTTTCAAATGTAATTGTAACATTGATATAGCCGGTTTTGGACAGAATCACTTTAGTTTTCGATAGAGCTGAAGCTAAAGATGCAAAATCGAGGAAAAAAAACGAAAACTCGAAAAACAAATGGATATAGCTGGTTTTGCACGGATGACCTTCAAACATAGTATTATGTGTTTAATGAACCGAAATTGTGAAAATACAGCTGTACTGTAGTCTACATATTAATATAAGAAAAAGTTCTTACAGTTACTTGTTTTTATAAGTGTATACGAATACTTTAATTTATATCCAGATCTATTACTTAAAAACATTTAAATGATTTTCAGGCATTCTGTTTTTTATGGAAAACTTTATTTCGAATATGAGTTTCAAAAGACTACAACATAATTAATGGTCGTTCCACTGCTAAAATAGTTACATGCATAAGCAAAACTTTTCGCAAGCATTCCGCTTTTATGATTGCTTTTTTATCCAAGAGGTATGGCAACCTTGCAGGATCTCATCTTATGCTACGTACATCACCATATACACCTCCGGACCTCTACTTGTATATAATTTATCACGGATCTTATGTTGTTTACATTATATCACGAATGAATCAAGTGCTGAAATTGTTTCCCCTCTCCGTGGTTAGGGATTAAGTAACGGATTAGGCAATTGTTTGTGGAAAATATACTTAGCAAAGTCGTTCTGCTGTGGTGGATCTCGGGTAGTCCAACATTTATCCCGGATCTCCACTTGATACAAAAACAGATATATATATATATATATATATATATATATATATATATATATATATATAATGGATATATAATGGATAAAATATCTCGAAAAGTCCAAATCAGACTAAAAGGATACAGAGTGGGCACTAGGCATTTGTTACCTATAATAGTTAGAGAGTTTCTATATGCCGATGACTTGATGGTAGTGGCGCATAGCGCAAAAGAATTACAAGAAGCTGCAAATATTTGGAAAGCAGTATTTGAGGAGTATGGTATGAAAATAAATACACAGAAAACTGAAATAATGGTAATTACGAAAGGTGATCCTGACGTGAAAATTAACATCGATGGGCATGACTTAAACGAGCGAAGAGCATGAAGTATCATGGGTCACTTATAGACTCCAAGGGAAACACGGAAACCGACATTAACAACCGAATTAAAAATGTGTCGCGCTTATATAATGCACTAAAATAAAAGAGAAGTGAGTAAAATAACAAAGGTGAAAATTTATAATACGATTTTTGTCCCGTGTTAATCTATGGAAGTGAGTCGTGGGTATTAAATAAAAGACTAAAGAGTAAAATAACGGCCGCCGAAATGAAAATATTAAGGAATTGAAGGTGTTACAAGACTAGATAAACTGGAAAATAAAGTGATAAGAAATAGACTCGAAGTGAAACCCATTATGGACAAGATAACTGAAAGGCAGCTGGGGTGGTTCGGCAATTTGGTCAGAATGGGAAGTGATAACTTAGTGAAAGAAATATGGGGGGCAGGATCGGACAAAAAGAACAGGAGAGGACGACCAAAAAAAACTTGGAACCAAGAAATCGGAGATATATTAAGGGCAAGGGAATGTTCATGCAAGGAAGCAAAAAAAACTGGTCAAGTCAAGGAAAGAGTGGAAAAGGTTTTGCTGTGGCAAAACAAACCCCAACAACAACGGTATTTAAGGGGAAGCGGATAAGTAAGTAAGTATATATATATATATATATATATATATATATATATATATATATATGTGTGTGTGTGTGTGTGTGTGTGTGTGCTTCTGTTGTAATAGGATTAAATTAATAGAATAAAATTCAAAGTCCACCACACAAATTATTTTTAAATTTTGTAGAATCAAACTTCAATTGATTAAATAATTTTTCTGGGTTCGCCAATTTAAAATATATCTACAGTAGTTCGCCCTTTATTAATACTGCATCCATCTGACAATAATACATCTCGGGTCTTGGGTTCCTATTTGAAAACTTGGCGATACTCCACTGCAAAATGCAATATGAATCAAATATTAACCGTAGTGCGCCGGTGCAAGTAATATGACAGATTCTGGCCCAAATTCGATTTACACTGTCAGCCTGCGTTTCTAATTTAATTTATCATAGCATTGTGAACCAATTTAGTTAGGTAAGTTTTTGGATAATTCGCGCCTTCAAACGGCGTCACTAGCTTTCTTTTGTTTTTCAGGTCAACAACCCCGGCGTGGGTTGCTTACGCCTAGCTGCATTTGTTTATAGTTAACCTCAAAATGTTGGACTTTTATTTGAATTCTGGAACACGGGCTGATCATGGACACATAAAATGACTGGAAACCCGTTCCTATGCTTGTCCTCCAAGTAGGCAATTAACTTTCCAAGCCATTTGCGCCGGTCTTATTAAAGAAATTACTAACCTGGGCTTTGTAACTTCGTAGACTGGTTTCGGACGCCTTGCTCGCTGATTGTGCTGTAGCTAGGGCTCCCGGAATTCTCAGGCCACTGCTGCTGGCTGGTACATGGCGGACGAAGCTGCAGGAACACCCTCGTAGGCACTGGTACCCCAAATCTTGCTTCCACCGGCTTGCCGATGCTGGACGCTCGTCGGAAAACGTGGCCGCAGGAGAAATAATTTTATAACTCAGATCGGGCCACCTCCATTTCCACTGATGCACTTTGATGCTCTGGTCACGACTGTATGCTTTATTTTTAATTATTTTTAACAATTATAAGCTAAAACACCAATTTAATGAGAAGCAAAAACCACTGTGTTAAATATAATTTTATTGCAATTGTTCTCCCCCCAGCTTCTTAAAACAAAAAAACATCTAAATTCAAAATTACAGGATATTCTCAAGGTTCAACATAACTACTTTTAACATCAAATTTAATTTATAACAATAAACTGCAAAAATTCTTACAACTAAAATAATTGTCTTTATAATTTCTTATTTATAATGTGTGTCAACGCCACTCACTAAGTTTTCTTACAATTGTCTCTTCGCGCACGTCACTACACTGATTATCTTTTACACTAGTTTTGTTCATTTCCTGTTTTATGTTTGATTTTCTGCAATATTCCATAACTGCCTCCTTTTCACCAAATTTTACATTAGTCTTGTTTGTAAGTTCTTATTCATTTACCTTCTCCTGGAATGTGCTCTATTGCATTATGTTGTATTCATTCCTTTCTTACCTTATTTTATTAAAAAGCTCACAAAACATGTTTTCAAGTAATTATTAAATTTAATAGTTAACGCCCATTTAAAGCTGTGCATAATTTGAACTATTTGTGTGCCAGTTTTATAATTAAATTTAAGGCTTGGCTTCTAACTTTGCCCAAACCTTTTATATTGTTTATAAAATATTTATTTAATCCAATACATGAAAATTGAGTTTTATTACTTGTTTGCTCATTTATAAACATTTAATGTCATTGGCCATTTTTGCCATTGTGATTACTATTTTACAAATTATATGACATTTATCAGTTGTATGCATTACCTCAGTTCTGTGCTTTTTTCTTGAGTTTATTTTTTAAATTTCTTTGTATTGCTACCAGAGCTGAGCAGAGGGCTAAATACCATTACAATATATCTAGCTGTACAGGCCTTGTAGGCCCTTGCACCACTTTTCTCCATTTACTTCTATTTTTTGCTTTTTCTTCCCATCTTTCAATTTTTAGTGTTTCTAAGTCTTGCAGCATTTCTTTCCTCCACTCTAGTTTCGGCCTTCCTCTTCTTCTCCTTCCTCCAACTTCAGCTTCCCATATACGCTTCGGTATTCTGGTACTTCCCATTCTAATAATGTGTCCCATCCATCTAATCCGCTGTGCTTTAACTAACCCCACTATTGACTCCTCTCCATACAATACTTTCAATTCTTCATTTGTCCTTCTTTCCCAAGTTCAATTCACTAGTTTGCGTCCATATATTTTCCTCAGGACTTTTCTTTCCCATATACTCAATGATTTTTGGTCTTGTTTTGTCATTGTCCACACTTCACAGGCATATGTCACTATTGGTCTTAATATAGTTTGATACACTTTCACCTTTATAGCTCTCGATGTTGCTTTGTTTGCCAATATACTTTTTAGTGCAAATAAACACCTATTACCTGCTGCTATTCGTGTCTTTATTTTCTCACTACTGTTTGGTCTTCTTTTAATAACTGCACCCAGATATGTTAGGTTGTCTACTTCCAGTGTTGGGTTGTAACTAAGTAAAAGTAACTCGTTACTGGTAACTAGTTACTTTTTAGTAACTTAATTACTTTTGCGTTTTCAGTAATTGTAACTATAACACGTTACAATTATTTAGTAACTTAAGTAACTGAATATGACAAGTTACATTTTCATGCTACAATAATGTAAAATATTTTAAAATGTTCGGTTTTTACGAAATTATACCTGAAGCTGAAACATTTGTGGAAATGTCGAATGCTTTAGTATGCAAATGCTAATACCGACCACAGAAATACCTTCTTGTACTTAGTCGATAATAAATAATATTTGACGGATCCTATTTGGGTGGTGACAGCTTTTTCCAGTAATATTTAATCCTTTAACAACTGGAAGGTCTTTGAGCAGGTATGTGGATTACTGGTAAGTACATTCCTAACGCCTGTGCGCAAGTTGGGGGTGTCTAATTCAGACGAAAATACATTCACCGTCTCTATATTTCAATAATAACGAAACAATATTTTTTTAACAAAAAATTTAAATAAGTAGCCGAATACGCGATGTAGCTGCTATAGGATACTGCAGTTTAAATTTAAACTACATGAATTAATAACAGATTCATTAATTTTCAAGTTAGGTCTATAATGTATAATGGTTATTTATATTTTACAGTGCAGTACACACTGTACTCCCATACTTTGACCAAAATGATTTAACAAGAAAGTTTTGTCAACTACACGAAAAAATTGTTTCCAATTTTTATTTTAGATTCACAGAAATTCGCAACAATTCTGACTACACTCTGGCGGCGGTTACTTATTCTTGGTTTAAATTTGAGTGGATATGTGATGCAGAAAAAACACAAAACGCTGTTACATATTATTAGAAAATGAAGTAAAAAATCGTGCTTCTACTTCATCAGTTTGTCCACTTCCCAGTCCACAAAATAATGATGGAAACAAAGGTGAAAACCATTTTTTTTCTTTCAAAACATTAAAGCAGTCCAAAAATATAGACAAAACTGAAACAGTGCGTTTCATCTAATTTAACAACTTTAGATAAATTTCCAACGATTAGGGAAATATTTATTAAATACTAGCAAGATGCCCGTTCTTCGTACGGGCTACAAATGATTTTTCTTCTAAATCTTAAATGGATTCCAGGGCGCACCCCTATCCCTCACTCAATACGCTAAACTAACAAACGCCGCAAAACAATATTCTAGGTAAAAAGGACACAGAATTCTTCTGAAAAAAGGCCTCCGCAACTATTTTATGCTTCACGTACCCCCTGGAAATGTGTACATAGGTAATTGTCATTAGCCTTGTATTTAATAAAACTATAGTTTTAGTATAACAATGAGATAAAATTCAAATATATATATATATATACAAACTAAATGTTGTATTCATAAATTGGTGGAATTTCGGAAATACTCCTATTTATTCTAAGAGATATTGAGTAATTCGTAAAAACACAGTTTACTCCTTTTTCACCCCTTAGGGGTGGAATTTTGAAACATTCTTTCAGCCCATATTATCCTGAAATAAACCCACAGCGAAAAATAATTAATAAATTTAACGCCCTCCTCCTTTTCAGTTTTCCCTTTTTACCGCTTTAGGGGCAATTTTAAAATCCATTAAACCACTTTCTAAATATTTTAAGAATACATCTATATGTCAAAAAGCAATGGTCTAACTCAATAAACATAGGAGATAAGAAAGGTTCTTTAATTCAACCCGAATCCAGATTTGCACCTTTAGGGGTTGAAATGTGTTTTTAGACACTTGTATTGGATACCTATGCGAGCAAACACCAAGGTTATATCTTATCGGGTTTAAGAGATATTGAAGAATTCGTGAAAATACAGTTTACCCCTTTTTACCCCCTCAGGAATAAATATTTTAAGTCCCCTTAAACCGCTTTCTAAATATTTTAAGAATACATCTATATGCCAAAAAAGAATGCTCTAGCTCAATAAACATAGGAGATATGAAAGGGTCTTTAATTCACCCCGAATCTAGATTTGCACTTTTAGGGGTTGATTAGGACAAAATTATAAAATACATTTCAAGGTATTTGCGTTGATAATCTTTTCAAGTAAACACAAAGTCGCTATCTCGTTGGGTCTAAGAGATATTGAGGAACTCGTAAAAACACATTTTACCCCTTTTCACCCCCGTAAGGGCGGAATTTAAAAAAATCGCTTTTAACCCATTTTATTGTGAAATGGAACTCAAAGAAAAAAAATGATAATTTTAACCCCCCTTCCCCTTTTCAGTTTTTCCTCCTTTTACCCCTTTAGGGTTAAAATTTTTATATTCCCTTAAACCCCTTTCTAAATATTTTAAAAATACATATATATGCCAAAAAAGAATGTTCTAACTCAATAAACATAGGAGATACGAAGGGTTCTTTAATTCACCCCCAATCCAGATTTGCACCTTTAAGGGTTGATTAAGGCAAAATCCTGAAATACGTTTCTAGGTATTTGCATTGGTAATCATTGCAAGCAAACACAAAATCGATATCTTATCGGGTGTAAGAGATATTGAGGAATTCGTGAAAACACATTTTACCCCTTTTCACCCCCTTAGGGGTCGAATTTCATAAAATCCCTTCTTAGCACTACCTTACGTAACAAATTGAACGTTGCACATAAATTTCAAGTTTCTAGTACCAGTGGTTTCGGCTCTGCGTTGATTAGTCAGGGTTATGACTTTCCTTTATATATGTATAGATAATACTGCCATCCCTTCCAGTGCTCCAGTAGAACTATTGTTCAGCACTGCAAAAGACGTTCTCCACTTCAAACGTACAAAATTAACTGGTAACAATTTTGAAATGCAGTTATTATTAAAAACCAATAAATTTTATACATAAGCAATCAGACAGAAATGTAGAACTAGGAATCTAATTTACTAGTAACAAAGATTATACCCTATAGAATATTTGCTAATAAACAATTGTTTATATGTGTTTCTGTTGATATTAAGTTGATAGTAATTGCATGTAGATTAGTAGCCTCTGATAAAAAGAGGTAACTTAAAAAATAACGAGTTACTTTATGGTAACTTAGTAACTTATTCAAGTTACTTTTATAATTCTGTAACTTAGTAACTTACTCAGTTACTTTTTTAGAGTAACTTACCCAACACTGCGTAAAATGGGGTTTTCGACTGTTGTCCAGATTTTACAAACTTTTGGTTTTGATGTATCTTACGGTATCCTTTGAAAAAAACAGTTCCAAGTGAAACGGACATTTTACGCATACCTACTGGAAACAAATAGTAGGCTACTTCTTGGAAGCTTTATTCGGTGTTCTGACTTATTTGTACCTTCAGCTGTTGCATTTCACGCGCTCTGAATCATCCCATACCATGTATTTTGTTTTGCTTTCGTTGACCTGCAATCCAATTTGTTTTCCTGCTATTATGATATTTCTTGTGACTATTAGCAACTCTTCTTTAGTTCTTGTTATCAGTACTATGTCGTCTGCAAAGGCAAGGCACTGGTGGCGATTATAGTAAATTAGTCCCTGTCTATTAACTGTAGCATCTCTGATCACGTTTTCAAGTGTTAGATTGAATAGCAGAGGAGATAATGGATCGCCTTGCTTTAGTCCTCTGGTTATCTTGAATGTTCTTGTAGTTTTCCCGTTTATCCTCACTGTGTTCTCCGTTCTCCTTAGTGTCATCATAACTAGTTTTGCTAGCTTTGCAGGTATATTGAACTCCGCTAGAGTTTGGTATAACTGCTCTCTATCTATTGTGTCATATGCCTGCTTATAATCAATAACAAGCAATAGTGTGTCTGTAGTTTAAATTCGTTGCTCGTCCTTTGAATGTCCTTTAAAATATATATCTGGTCTATTACGGATCTAGATGGTGTAAAGCCACACTGATATTCACCTATTAATGCTTCACTGTATGATACCATTCTATTTTTGATGAAAATAGTCAGTATTTTGTATAAAGTATTTAGTAGCGCAATACCTCTATAGTTGCCACATGTCAGCTTGTTTCCTTTCTTATAGATAGGGCATATTATGGCCTTGTCCCAACTCTCTGGCATTTCTTCCTTTCTTCATACATTTTTTATAAGTTCTTCTATTAGTTTATTTAGTTTGTCCCCACCCCACTTTAACATTTCCGCTTTTATTCCGTCTTCCCCGGGGCTCGTGTTGTTTTGTATTTTACTGATTATTCCTGCAATTTCTAATCTTTCTGGCTCTTCCACTTCTTCTTGATTTATTTCTCTTACGTTGACTGTTGGTCCTAAGTCGTCTTTGTTTTCTTCTCCATTTAATAACACCTTAAAGTATTCTACCCATCTTCTTAATATTTCTACTTCTCTTCCAACTAAATTTCCTTCCTTATCTTTGCAAAACGTAGTTTTTGTAGTATAACCTTTTTTAACTCCTAATTTCTGTGTAGAATTTTCTTACTTCTTTGTTCTTAAATTTATTTTCTATATCAGCTAGCCTTTCCCTAACGTATATTTTTTTCTTTTCTCGTAAAATTCTTTTACATTGTTTTCTCTGATTCTCTTAAATTGTCTTAGTTGGTGCTGATCTCCTTTGTCTCATGTTTCTTCTTGTTTTGTTTCTTTTCTCAATTTGTTTCCTACACTCTTAGTCAAACCAGCCATGCCTCTTCCTTTCAGCACTTTGGCTGTGTTCTTCGACTGCTCTTTTTATAGCTAGTACTACTGGTGCGTTTTTTCCTTCTATATATTGCTCTAAGTTATCCTTCCTTATCATACTTTCTATAGTGTTTAAATTTTTTTTGTATTTCTTTGTTTCCAAAGTCAATGTTTATATCTTTGTTTGTTGTCTGTTTTGTTTTATTGTTAACTGGAATAATCTGTTTTAACTTGAACATATACGGAAGTGGCGTCAGGGAACCGTCAAATATTCAGTCCTGGCTCACAACAAAACACAGGTGTAAATAGAGTTATAGCGACATTTTAAAGGTGCAAAAAGACTGAAGTGGAAAATAAAGTGTAGTGGTGTACCAGCACCGTAAATAAAAAGGGGTAGCGGAAGTCTTGGAAGCGCGAACTAACCGGTAACGTACGGAAAATTACCACTGATAAGAACAATGATCGCGTAAAACGTCACGCTATACGTCATGCACGAAATATCACGGGATTGGCGCATCGCCGGTACGCCGAAACTAAAGCAGGGCGCACACGAATGAATTAGCGGCATATAGCGGGCGGCCGAGAACGTGGGATTAGAGGCAGTGGTAACGCGAACGATATCCAAAATAGAAACTGAAGAGATTATAAATTCGATACAGCAGGAAAACAGGGAAATGCAGCTAGAATTAGGTAGAACGGCATTACTAGTAGCAGAACTAAGCAATGAACTAAACGAACTAAGGAAAATAGAAAGAAGAAGAGAATAAGAAAGGAATAGTACAAGAAGAGGATTATATCAATAAATAAAAAAGAATTAACAAATAGGATACAAACACAAAATTGGGAAAAACAGAGGAAAACGGAAAACAATGGAAAAAAGGAGAAATACACACTGAAAGATCTCAAACGGCTATCATGGGTTGAAACAAAAAATAACGAAATAGAAAAATGGATAAAAAAGATTGAGGAATTAGACATTAAAACGAAAAGAAAAACAATACGAAAGAAAAAGAATTGGTAGTGGCCCCATAGAATGTGAGGGGCACTTTTGAGGAAGGAGCAATTCTGAACCTAACCAAAAAAATCCAACAGTATAAGGTGGATATATTGGCACTACAAGAGACCAAACAACAAGAAAATGATGTTTGTGACGTCAATGGATACACCTTCTTTAAAAGCAGTGGTGAAGATAGAAAATTAGGAACTGGATTTATGGTCAGTAATATGATGAAAGGTGCAGTAATTAATTTTAACCCAATATCAGAGAGGAAGTGCCATTTGAGGTTATGGGGCCAATTCCAGAAAATTAGTATATTAAACGTCCATGCTCCATCAGAAGAGAAAGATATCGAGATGAAAGAAAGATTTTATGACATAATGGAAAGGGAAGTTGACAAAATGCCAAGATATGACATGAAGTTGGTAATAGGGGATTATAACGCACAGATTGGAAGAGAGGTTATGTACCGACCAGTTATTGGAAAATATAGTTTACATAGGGAGTCCAACGAGAACGGAAGATTATTAATACAGTTCGCACAGCACAAAGATATGAGGATCTGCTGTATATTTTTCAATCATAAACAGATACACCTGGGGAGATGGATGACACCAAGTGAGAAAAATACTAATCAATCAAATCGATCATATTCTTATAGAAGACCGCAATAAAAGATGTATTAAAGATATAGAGGACCGGATGCAGACTCTGATCATTTTATGAATACATTATACCAACTGTAAACTCACCCAACACTAGGTACTTCATTACGCAAAGGGGTTTGAAGCCTTTCAACGCAGTTTTGGTGAGAGCGAACTCTGAAATGTTCTCTTTTTAAATGCATTTTCTTAGCAAGCACAAACTTTAGCACTAGGAAAAGTATTATTGACAACAGATAATAAAATATTACAACAACTGTCAAAGTACATAGGTATCGATGCATTTTTGTTTAGTGATGAGTTTATTATCATAGCTACTTTGAATATATTCATTATGGTTCATTCGTTATCAGCATTATTGTCAGCAAGGGCATCGGCCTCTCCTCTTTCAGGATGTTTTGAGGCATTAAGATGCCGCGGTTGATTGCAGAATCACAGTGAAGGCCAACGAAGTTATTGGGGTTTGAACTAAAGTTTGCTGGCCCAGAACCAGAGGCTCATACCCCTGAGCCACCGCCACTGCTTATGCTAGTTTGCAGCAATTTGCAGTGCTGCCTTTGTATGTGTAGATAAACTATTTTTCTGCATTCATTTGTATTCACAAATGCAACAACTATAGGGTTTTTCTCATTACAGTGCCACGGCATTTTAAGTTTATCCAATCAAGCAAAATAAAATGATATTGATTTTTTATTACTTACTTATATACTTAACCGACGTTACAACCCTTTGTCGGTTTTAGCCTCGTTCATATACTCCTTCCATGGGGCCCGATCCTGCGCAGCTCTCTTCCAGTTCTATATTTTTAGTACCTTCACGCAGAGCAGTGCGGTACACGAGTACAAGTAGTCAGTCGTTGTACTTTAAGTACTTTTATTATATTCGGTACCTCCGTCCAAGACAACATTTTTTTAAATGTACTTGTATTGGACCCATTTTAGATCACAAAAATGTACTCGAATAATTTTTGGGTACTGGAGAACATTGCATTACGCAATAACATTCCATTACGCAATAACTACATAGTTATGAGAGTTTAGTCATGTGGTTGACATGTGTTCAACCACTGGCTGTCGTCATTCGCACGAAAAAGCCTACTTGTAGTCTTGTAACTCTTGCAGTGTTGATGTTATTTCGTTACTTCTATTGTTAAGTAAATGATGGTATCATTATATGAAGTTCTGAGTCATATTCTAATCACCCCAGCTACTTCGCATTTGCATTTAGAAAAATCTGGTGTGATACACGCACGCAACTTCCTTTTATACAGAAACCGTTGTTACAGTACTTTTAGAGCGACCCCTGTATGTGTAAACTTTTGCTAGTTGAATTTTTAGCTTTAAATATCATTAGGTGGCTTTTTGGATTTTTTGCATGCTTTAAATTAGGTGTGGTTAGCGGTACCCTAATTTTAAATTCTCTCCTATAATTATCAAGCAGTTTGGTAAGCAACTCTTCGAATAATTACCCATATTTTACAAATTAAATTTATTCTGGTTACATTTGTACAGATATTTGTGTATGGCGCTTAGGCAACCCTTGTTGCAATTATTCTGCACTATTCTATTTGTTGCTAGATAAAGGAGATCTCTTCTTGCAGTCACACTTTTCAGGCTTTTTTTTGCATCTTCTGGCCCAAAATTTTGTAAAGTTTTGATAACTGGTAACTGGTGGATTGTTGAGTTCTTTCCCATTTTAAACTTAGTGCAGGCTGCTAGTGCCTCGGCTGTGTGCTTAAATTTATGAGCTAATTAGTGTAGCTTTGCTCCGTTTCGATTCCTTGGAGGATCTACAAAGCACATGTGCCCTTAAGACGTTCGTATTTGATTTGGTTGTACTTACGTCATTCGCAATTGCGGATTCGTCTGAGGCCAGCATTGTTCTTGCACTTTCTTTTGGCTCCATACCAGCGTGAGGTAAGATAAGGCCCGTTTCTTCTTATTCGGAACTCATTTGGGCGTTGTGCGTTATAGCCATTTCCTGTCGGATGCCAGTCATCACTACAGCAAAATTTACCTGGGAGAGTTTGAACGCTTCCTGCGAGAGGTTAAAGTCCTCCCTGGAGAGGCTTAGCATTCCCCGTTCGGCTGCACTCTGCGGGCATCCAGTCCGTCGACTTGGGCTCCTGAAACTGCCGAGTTGTCAGGGAATTTCGCAACTCCTGTGGGCCACGCTAGAGTGAGAGAGTAGGCGTCTGTACTACACCTGCCTATAAGCCTCCCGCAGCCTCCATAGCTCGCACGGCCTTCCGCTGCGGCTACCGGACCCTTCGCTGCCCCAGCTGTCTCCGACCTCCTGAGAGCCAACGGAAAGGTTAGGTCTCTTCATGCTTCACTATAGGCAAGACATTAATGTAGTTATTGCACCGTGCGCCTGGTACATTTTATAATTAAATAGTAGCGCCTCGTATCGTTAGTAGCTAGGGCTTGTGTGATATCATTAGCACAGATTGTGCGAGAATAGGTTGTGTGCCACATTGTTTTTGTCAATATTTGCGTTTGAGATCTTAATGTTAGGGCTGCCGCAAAACTTTGTACGTTCACCCTTTTGCTACTTACGGTTTTAGGTCCTTTATGCTCACCGGTTCTACGTGGGCTCCGATTAACGTTGCTGCTTCGGCCTTCGAATATCCCAATCCACTCTCCTCCGTATAACCTACAAATTTACGAATTAGACATTGTAGGGCTCCGAGCTTCGTCGACGCCCTATCTGTACGTTGCATTCCACTTACCCGGCAGTGCCTGGTGGTCGTGTTCATCAGGCTAGCGTAGTTCTGGCGTTTTGCCTTTCGCCATTTGCATTCGAATTTTTGTAATGTGAAGTCAGCCACTCCACGTCGGCTGTGGCGCGCGAATCCGCGACGGGAATTTCATGTTCAAACTTAGAACTCGGCGAACCGAAAAATCATTTACGCCCATATTAACCCTGTCAAAGAGCAGATCCAAGTACTTGCTAAGATTACTACTAGTCAAGGATACACTGTTGTCTTTCTGTTATTAGGGGCGCGTCGTTCATGTGTGGCCACGCAAACGCTCGCTGCTTCCGACCATTAAAAATTTTTGAGCTCACTTATAACGTCATTTAGAGCTAACCTTCGGGGCTGAATCGTTAGCCAATTTAAACTTGTATTGCTCTGCCTTGGCGGCCCTACTATTGAACCCATTCGGCGACCCGTACTTAGTCGACTTTCGTCATTTTATTTGTCTCAGCGGCACCCCTCGTAATCTCGATTTTAATGTGTATGTGTTGCCCGCCGTATCGCGGCCCAACTCGTGGTATGCGTAGAAATAGCTATAGGTACATTCGTTATGAAATATTCATGCCGGTCTAAGCTCTAATATTTTTTTTTGAAATATTTGAGCAGTTTCACTTGTTTCGTAACGCTATATATATATACATATATATATATATATTGTTATGATACACTATATTCTTTGATAATTTAAATATGAATACTAAAGAAACAGTTTAGTCAAATAAATTTGGAAGTCAGATATAAGCAAATTAATGGATCTAAATACATGTTAAAGTATAATGAAATTAACTTTCTTATTATTGGTTAGTCAAATAATAGCATAATGATTGATTACTCAAACTTAATCTGTAATAAGAAAATTCTGAATAGGAATAAATACCAAGGTTACTACTAAAATGTATCTGTTATGATAATTAAAATAAAATATCTGTTTTGATTATATAAAAAAATGTAGATAGGAGGCAACAAGAATCGTGTCTAATAGTAATAATTGGTAATTTGTTTAATTAGTTACTGAAACAACTCATAAAAAACAGACATGTAATTTTGAATATAACGAATTTGGAAAATAAAAAACCAGAATTTATGCCTTACTTTATGTAATTATTTGATCAAATACCATTTAAAAAGGCTGTAAACAAATATACTTGGTGGAGGTATAATATTATAAATTGGAACTTATAAAGGAATACAATCGGTGAAGAGATTGAACCAATGCAGTGAATTATAAATAATCAATACAGAAGATTACATTATATGAAGAGAATTGGATTTATTGATACTACATTGGAAATGGAATACAAGACACAAACAAGAGGTTAGTACGTGCAGCGAATTGTTTTTGGGAAACCTGTGGGTATCATTGAAGACGTAGGACCATCTAAAAAAAGAGACAAATTCATATTTGGAACAAGATTTATGCTGACACTTACCAGAGAGGGATAGGAGCCGCAGTAATCCAGTACAGGAGCTAGGAGACTTGAAGTTAACAGCAGCAGGGGACAACGACAGGAATTCAGTATAGGATGTGGAAGTTTTGAAGTGGATGGCAATAAGGTGAAGCTGGGAGTTTACATTCATCGGAGGTGATGCAGTTTGGATAAGGACTCAGCAGGTGTTTGAGTGCAGTCGGAGTGAGGATCCAGCTTAGAAGGATTTTGGCAGGATTAACAAGCAAAGTGTTAAATCAGGTTTGTGTTTTAAAAGGTTAAATGAAACATTTAAAAAACTATAACCAGTAAGAAGGTATAAAAAAATATAATTGAATTTCATACTTACAAAATAGATTGGTGAAAGAATTACATATTAGATCTTATTGTAAAAACCTTGATATTCGTTCTGAATTTTGATTAATTTGACGTTAGTTGTCAATTTTTTTGAAAGTCAATCAACTTGCAATTAAACAAAGAGAATTTGACAAATCAATCATTGGGTTACTAGATATTGC
The DNA here is from genome assembly GCA_940337035.1 of Agriotes lineatus. Taxonomy (NCBI): domain Eukaryota; kingdom Metazoa; phylum Arthropoda; class Insecta; order Coleoptera; family Elateridae; genus Agriotes; species Agriotes lineatus. The sequence goes on along the minus strand of CALNHX010000987.1, from coordinate 71,743 downwards.
GAACCACCTGAGAGAGTTTCATTAAAAATATTGTAAAATACGGATTTGAATTGAAAGTTAAAAATAAAGGGCAAAATAGTAATACGATAATTTAAATAAATTTATCAGCTAGCATAACATAGCAATATATATCAGTTTCCGTTTGCTTATTTAACCTACATCCCTTTGATTCATGTTATTTTGCCATAGTGCAGGGGTGGCGAACCTTTATTCATCTACGTGCCATTTTTTCTAAAGAAATGTTTAGTGAAGTCATGACGTGCCATCAAACAATCTTGACTTAGTGATTAATGGAGAAAATATAAAACTAAATACTATCAATTTAACACAGAATAAATTCTCGCACTGACATACTAAGCGAAATGAATAAATAATTCCTTTTCAATAATATTAACCCCTACAAGGGATTACTGACTACCCTTTTGTGCTTCCGTTCTTGTTAATTAAATGAATTTATTTAAATGTAATATGTGTTTTCGTATACAAAGTTTTAAAACCATGTTTTTAAGTTTTAAAGTGGTATTGTTTTTTACAATAATTTTACAACAATTTTAATTTATAAATGTAATCTACAATGCTCAAGATATTTTAATTATTCATAACTGAAGAAGCAAACTAAATTTGCGAAACGTTTTGTGATTTATTTGTAATTTGAAACCTTCAATAAACATGTTACGACTTTTGATTTTACTTATTCTTAAAAAAAATAATGAAAATCATGCATTTTGTTTGAAATTTCAGATAATTTCAAATTTTCAATTTGACATTAATTTTTTCTCCATACGAATGATGAAAATATTGTTAAGATAACAAAAGCCAGCTTCTTCAGACAGCTAAATGTGTCTGGAATTAAATTCTATGTTTTCACAATTTTGATATTGGCATTTTTACTCATATTACCTGATACAGATAGTCTTTCTATTGCATTTAATTCCAACTCTTTCCTTGTTTCGATACATTTTTGAATCCATATTGAACTAGACTGGAAATCAATCAGCTGCATTTCAGTTTCTCCAATTTCCAACCAATCAAATTTGGCCAAGTTCAGTTTAACAAGTAAAGTCACATCAGGATACATAATAAACTTCAGTGTTTCCCATAATTCTTTGAACTGAGAAACTTTCGATGACCATTCTTTGATTGAAGAATTAATTACCGAATTAAACTCCTCAGTGACTTTAGATTGGTCTGGTTTTTCGTGTAAATCCAAATCTCTGGTGATTTTTTTCAAGTTTGGAAAAACTTGCAGTTTAGCCTCGAAAGCACGAATGAGATCAATCATAACACAATAATTGTTTTATTTGCGCCTTGAAACTTCATGTTCAACTCATTGTGAAATATAAATTGTTTCGATTAGGTACCCAAATTCTTTAATTAATGCCGTGCCCAAATTATTTTGTCACGTGCCATCAGTGGCACGCGTGCCATTGGTTCGCCACCCCTGCCATAGTGTATGGCTGCTTGAATTTTTAGTTATAGAGTGAACCACG